>JAFBJU010000454.1:77418-107207 GCA_016785305.1 Colistium nudipinnis
TAGAAGCCGTCCAGCTTCTGCCTGTATTGCTGCTTTGCCTCCTGGATGGCCTTCCTCAGTTGGTACTTAGATGCCTTGTACTCAGCCTCATTGCCAGATTTGAAGGCAAAAGACCGGGCCCTTAACATGCATCGTACCCTGTCTCTTATACACATCTCGGGCGTCCTCACCACTCTCTGCAGACGCCTGCGGTCCAATGCAGTGGTGCTCCCATACCACACTGTGATGCAGCTGGTTAGAATGCTCTCCACAATGCAGCTGTAGAAGTTGCCAAGAATCTTTGGAGACATTCCACATTTCCTCAGCCTCCTCAGGAAGTACAGCCGCTGTTGAGCCTTCTTGACCAGCTGGGTGGTGTTGGTTGACCAGGTGAAGTCCTCGGTGACGTGCACACCCAGGAATTTGAAGCTGCTCACCCTCTCGACCTCGAGCCGTGGATGGTCAGTGGTCTGTGGGTTGGCTTCTGCTTCCGCATGTCCACAATCACCTCCTTGGTCTTCCCGGTGTTGAGGGTGAGGTTATTGCTCTCACACCATGTCACCAGACTGGCCACCTCCCTCCTGTAAGCTGTCTCATCACCGCCTGTGATGAGTCCAATGACGGTGGTGTCATCGGCGAACTTCAGGATCGTATTGTCTCTGTGGGAGGCTACACAGTCATGGGTGAACAGCGTGAAGAGCAAGGGACTGAGGACACATCCCTGTGGGGTGCCAGTGCTCACCGTGATGCTGGAGGATGTCTTGTCACCAACTCTGACAGACTGCGGCCTGCCAGAGAGGAAATCGAGCACCCAGGAGCAGAGTGTGGGGTTGAGACCCAGAGCTCGGAGTTTGTCTGTGAGCTTCTGGGGGACGACGGTGTTAAAGGCCGAGCTGAAGTCGATGAAGAGCATCCTGGCGTATGCATCCTTCATCTCCAGGTGGGAAAGGCCGATGTGGAGGGCTGCGGAGATGGCGTCTGCTGTCGACCTGTTGTGACGGTAGGCGTACTGCAGGGGGTCCAGTGTCTCTGGTGAGACCCTTTGGATGTGGGCCAGCACCACTCGCTCGAAGCACTTCGTGATGAGAGGGGTGAGTGCTACTGGCCTATAGTCGTTCAGGCTGGTCACCGGAGACTTCTTGGGGACGGGAACGATGGTGGTGGTCTTGAAGCAGGTGGGGACCGTGGCCTGTGAGAGGGACAGGTTGAAGATGGAGGTGAAGACGCTCACCAGCTGTGTTGCACAGGCCTTGAGGGCCCGCCCCGGGATGTTGTCGGGGCCCGCCGCCTTGCGAGGGTTGATTCTCCTCAGGGCCTTGTGGACGTCGGCTGGTGTGACAGTCAGTGGGGGGGATGATGGGATCTGGGTGCAGGAGGGCCTCCTCTGTGAGCTGCTACTGGAGGTCTCAAATCTGGCGTAGAACTGGTTGAGTTCTTCTGGCAGGGTGGTGGAGGGGTTAGGGATGTTGGTTGTGGGGCTCTTGTAGTCCGTGATATGCTGCAGGCCCAGCCACATTTGCCTGGCATCAGCAGCAGAGTAGAAGCCGTCCAGCTTCTGCCTGTATTGCTGCTTTGCCTCCTGGATGGCCTTCCTCAGTTGGTACTTAGATGCCTTGTACTCAGCCTCATTGCCAGATTTGAAGGCAAAAGACCGGGCCCTTAACATGCATCGTACCTGAGTGTTCATCCAGGGCTTCTGGTTTGGAAACTTCCGTACCTTTATGGTGGGCACGATGTTGTCAACACAGGTGCTGATGTATCCCGTCACAGATTCAGCATATTCCTGTATGTTGATGGAAGAATCCTCCAGCGTGCCTGCTGCCTTGAACATATCCCAGTCCGTGAGTGAAAAACAGTCCTGCATGATGGCCTCTGTTTCTGGGGACCAGAGTTTCACCTGCCTTGTGATGGGGTTGGACTGCTTCAGGAGCTGTCTGTATGCAGGGTACAGGAACAGGGAGATGGGGTCTGATTGACCAAAGTGTGGGCGTGGAGCAGCTCTGTAAGCTCCGCGGATGTTGGTATATACATGGTCCAGAGTGTTTTTATCCCGTGTTGGAATTTTGACGTGCTGGTAGTATTTCGGCAAAACAGTCCGGAGGTTGCAGAGATTGAAGTCACCCGCGATGATGAAAGCGGCGTCGGGACGAGCCGTTTCCAGTGCGCTGGTGACGTCATGGAGATGCCCGAGTGCGGCTGCTGCGTTAGCTCGCGGGGGGATGTAAACAGCGGCTAAAAACACCGCGGTGAATTCCGTCGGTAGATAAAAGGGTCGGCATTTTAGCACAAGCAGCTCCACGTCGGGCGAAGAGTGTCTGTGCGAGACCTGCACGTCTCCACACCAGGCGTGGTTTATGATGATGCTATTTAGTAGACAAAGGTGAGGGGTTAACAAGTCTCTATTAAGCAAATGGACATTCCCCATGAAGAATAACATCTAACTGAAAACCAACACAGCCACAACGCCCCTGTGAATCCCCAACACCGATACAATACAAATGCCTCCCAGGTGAACTGGTCAACCAGAACCGTTTTTTATAGCCTCAAGAGTTCTCAGAAAGATACAAAGTTGTCTTCGAAGCACTGTCACGGACAGGGTTCCAAACAGAAGATCTGACATTTGAATGTTCAGACTGTCGCTAAACACCACAAGGCGTGGTCACACTCTGTCCAAGACAAGCGTGCACAATTAAATAAAATAAGTTACACGAAGGATGCTACTTAATGGTTCCACAAATAGCTGTCAATGAAAGTATGACCATGTAACTCGGTGTTTGCATAAATGTCAGTGTTCCCTTGAAATGTTCCAGTCACCTGTTGTTTAAACATGTGACAGAGGTACAGCATAGAGGTTTCCGATCTTATCCGAGGCAAGCATTTCACCAATGTTCTCTCTCACATGGTGTGCTCTGCTCTGCCTTGGGCCTGATGAGCCCTGGAATGATGCCACCGGAGATATTGTGAGCTCCTGTCATTCTACAGGCACGGGAAACAGATCATTGCATTACAGCTATGCAAACAACAACGTTTTTCGGGTGCCTTCCTTTTTACTTTGCCCCCCGGCTGTCATGCAAAAAAAGTATACCGCAATAATGGCAACCCATCAGGCCTGGCCGTACATACACCGTAGACATGTACTGAAAATCGACATATCACGCACAGGCAGTGCTTTATAGAAATCATTTGGAAAATTGACCAATGTAAGAGATGTAGAAATTGGTCACAAATGACCCTTTTTTTTTTACCACAAATCATTTAAGTTTCATAATTCACCATATTCCTATTTTGCCCTTGGCCAACGACACAAACTTATAAATTGTAAGTCAAGTGGATTTTTATTCGAGCACTTGGGTGACTAACCAAAGAAGTATTGTAGGTACAGTAAGTATGAGAGGAAGGCTGATGCCGCGCAGATATGGGTGCGTCTGCCAGTCAGAGGACAGAAAACCTGCACACTCCTGAGGCTGATCCGACACGGAGATAAGCCCCAGTCACACTTTAACAATCTTCAGAGGAGACAGAAACTTTACTTTGTCAGTATCTCTGTCTGTCACATGGTTCATCATGCCACACAAAGTTCATGCACATGCATGCGCAGGTGTCACACAGCCTCGTGTCAGCTAAAGTCAGCTGCGTGGGAGAGTGAGCGATGTACTTTGCAAAAAAACTTCTTCTCCATCTTTGAATTAAAATTTAAAATGTGTTTGTATTTCATGACAAAGAAGGAAAAAAAAATATATATATATATATATATATATATATATATACAGGTGCATCTCAATGAATTTCGAATATTGAGGAAAAGTTCATATATTTATGTAATTCAAATTGAAACTCATATATCACATCGATTCAACAGACACATAGTGAAATATCTCAAGCCTTTTATTTATTTTAATTTTGATGATTGTGGCGTACAGCTAATGAAAACCCAAAATTCAAGTTCTCCTTGAATAACCTGGAAATAGTTCAATATTGTAGCCCCCGGTGTCCCACTGTAATCAGCTAATTAACCCAAAGTACCTGCAAAGGTTTCCAATATAATATATGAGTTTCACTTTTTGAATTGAGTTCCAGAAATATATGAACTTTTCCTCAATATTCGAATTCATTGAGATGCACCTGTATTTGCGTTCAAAAAAAAACAAAAAACAATTTCAAACATATCCAATTCTTACAAAAAAAATGTATCTGGTATTGCGTGTCCCAAATTTGTATTATTATCCTTCTGAAACTTTTCTGACTTGCACGTATGCTAATGAAGCTCTGCAGAAATGATTTGAGACCACAGAGTGGAATGTTCTCTATGGCTACAATATGATAGTATGAAAGTAAATGGCACATTCCTCTCTTTGACATTGCTGCTGTACACACATTAACAATTTGACATTATCCCAGGGAAAAAAAGTATTAATTTAAAAGTCAAATAATAATTGAATTGAATTGAAAGTCCTTTATTGTCCCGCAAGGGGAAATTAAACAACATTTATGGTAAACCCATACCTATATTTATTCCTGCATCGTACCTGTATTATTTTAAGATCAGTATCAGTCAAACCTGATTAAATGGTAACGTCTTAATGAACCAATAAATCAGTCAAGCTTAAACATGGAGCAGATGTTAGTGTGGCAAGGTAGCGAACATAATGTCCCAGACTGCTCAAGTAATTAAAAAGGTCTCAAGATAATGCGGCAGTCATATGACAAAGCAAGTCTACAAAACATGTTTGACCAGTGAGGTGGTTCTAGTCACAATACTTGAGTTCATTCCTCATGTTGAAGCCTTACAACGTGACAGGAGACGCACCCTTCTCATTACAGATATTTCTCATCTAAGGAAAGAATTCTGAACCCAGATTAATTCTTATTGTGTGTGTGCTTGACACATTCCCCTGGAGCATCTTGTGAAATGGGCCCATTCTCCATTTTCCCTGTCTCTCTATAACAATTATTTCTAAACAAGACTTTGTGATCAATCTATTTAGGGGTTTTCCTAGTTGAACGGAATTGTTTCTGTTTGCAGTTTTGAAGGAACGTTCACTAAGTGACCTCTGACTGATGGTACAGAATTCATTGCTATAACACTGAGAATGAGAATTAGATATGCCGAATAAAATCCACTCCAATGATAATATATCATAATATGTATATATATGTATATATATACATATATATACTGTGTATATATATATACACAGTATATAAATATTATTATTATGATATATATGCAGAAGTGCAAAACGGCGGTGAGAGGGCTCAGTTGTTGCGCGTGCCGGCTTCCTGACACACCGCTCCGTATATAGAGAGCAGTCCCCGTGGCAGTCCCCACAAGCAGTAATGCAAGGGTTCAGGTCTAGTGTCTCGGGGGTCAGATTCCTCTGTGGAATGGCTAGAGTGAATGTTTAGAGTGTTGCAGTCTTCCTAGGAAGTGGACACGGCAGCCAGGTGATGTGCACTCCCATGAACTTTGTGCTTATTGGTCGGAGCTGATATCCCTGAATTGTATTCCAGCCGTGTTATTGGCAGACACGGAGCCGTGGCGCGAACCTGCCAGTGCACTTCTCTGCAAGTATGGTTGATGGGAGGGCGCTTCCGATGGGCCACATGAGCAGCCTATTATAGCCCCAAATGACTGGTGTGAGTGCCATGGCGTGTAAGTCACTTGGACATGATGCAGGGCACTTTTCTTGGCACAGGTATAATACCAAGCTTTCCTAAAAGTCGTCAAGCTGGTCCGGGATGGGAGGGCACTTCCGATGGGCCACATGAGCCGCCTATTATAGCCCTAAATGACTGGTGTGAGTGCCATGGCGTGTAAGTCACTTGGACATGATGCAGGGCACTTTTCTTGGCACAGGTATAATACCAAGCGTTCCTAAAAGTCGTCAAGCTGGTCCGGGAGGAGTCACTTTCACACGGTGGGGGCTTCGTAATCAATCGACGGGCGGATTTCCATGGCACAGGCGTTGTGGATCGTTGTTTGTCAAGTTTTTTTTCATTTCGCTTCATTTATTTCCCTGCAATCATCTGCTCTGAAAGCCAAAGCTTTAGCGTTTAGTAGAACGCAAACCTCTCCTTTCACCCGAGTGATTGTGGACATGGTGACTGTCTTTGACCCTGTGACAGTGACAGTGACAGTGTACTTGTTGATGTAATCCCTCTCAGTCTCCGTATACTCCTCTATATTAGCGTCATGGCTCTCTCTTCGTTACCTTTTTGAAGGTATCCCAAGCTTTAGTTTCAAAGCCGTCCTCGATGCGTTCCCGTCTGACTCCATGCTTATTCGCTTCCTGATAGGGTTTATCCCGTTTTAGGCGTCGCCATCACGGAGATATATATGCTTCCTTCATGTTGACCTTGTCCAGTATGTTGTTCCTTTGGACCCAAATGTACCAATACTTATGTGTTGATCAAACTTTGGCATAAATGAATGGATGAATGAATGATTTATTGTCATCACTTGCTCTTGACGGTGGCGAAAACGAAGGGGATGATGCAGCACTGTTGAAGGTCTCATTTTCCCTCAATTGCCTGCTGGAACAAAGCGATTTCTGTAAGAGGCAAGGTACGCTACAACAAGTCACTCAAACAAGCCACAATCACCGCGTACAAGGTGGTACCACGGAGGGAGCGTTCACCTTGTCTTTTTTTTAAAGCAATCACATTATGCGTGACATCTGCAACACTCATCACAGAGCAGCACCTTGGCACAGAGAATTTCATGTTTTCATTCTCTGGGGGATTCATCTCAAATTGGCATGTCGTCATAATGATCGAATCCACATTAAATAAGGCTAATCATCACATCATTTCAAGAGCGGAATATTTTTCCATAACATCCCGGACACCTAGACCTGATGTAATGACTCAGTGTAACCTTTCCGTGACATTACACACCCACTATGCTGTGATATGTTCAGTGTCACTCAACAATTTTTGCCGCCACCCAGCGTTGGTTTGGAACCAAAGCTTTAGCTATAGCATCCCATTTGATTTTGTTTTGGATTGTTCTCTTGTCGCAGTCACGTAAAAGATTAACAAAACCAAAGGCCCTTCCAATTTTCACGTTGTTGATATTATCTCTGCAATAGTAGGTAAGAGCTGGCTGGCTGAACCTTTCCGGACAGTTTCTTAAACCATACAGCAGGAAAATAATAATAATAATAATAATAATAATAATAATAACGACGACGACGACGACGACGACGACGACGACGACGACGACGACGACGACGACGACGACGACGACGACGACGACGACGACGACGACGACGACGACGACGACGACGACGACGACGACGACGACGACGACGACGACGACGACGACGACGACGACGACGACGACGACGACGACGACGACGACGACGACGACGACGACGACGACGACGACGACGACGACGACGACGACGACGACGACGACGACGACGACGACGACGACGACGACGACGACGACGACGACGACGACGACGACGACGACGACGACGACGACGACGACGACGACGACGACGACGACGACGACGACGACGACGACGACGACGACGACGACGACGACGACGACGACGACGACGACGACGACGACGACGACGACGACGACGACGACGACGACGACGACGACGACGACGACGACGACGACGACGACGACGACGACGACGACGACGACGACGACGACGACGACGACGACGACGACGACGACGACGACGACGACGACGACGACGACGACGACGACGACGACGACGACGACGACGACGACGACGACGACGACGACGACGACGACGACGACGACGACGACGACGACGACGACGACGACGACGACGACGACGACGACGACGACGACGACGACGACGACGACGACGACGACGACGACGACGACGACGACGACGACGACGACGACGACGACGACGACGACGACGACGACGACGACGACGACGACGACGACGACGACGACGACGACGACGACGACGACGACGACGACGACGACGACGACGACGACGACGACGACGACGACGACGACGACGACGACGACGACGACGACGACGACGACGACGACGACGACGACGACGACGACGACGACGACGACGACGACGACGACGACGACGATAATAATAATAATAATAATAATAATAAATAAATTGAAACATTTAACAAGAGTGTAAGTCTTGAAGATGAAGTATGCTGTAATTAGTGAGGGATTAAGGACCACAGTATGTGGCATGCACAAACAGGCGGTGTAAACTAACTTGTGGTTGTTGTACGGGCTGAATCTTGTCTTTGCTGCTCCAAATGAGGGCTGGCATTTTTTTAGGTCAAATAACCAGAACGTATTCTAGGCTATTACATATATTAAAGAACACTTTCCTGACCAAAACTCAATTAAATTGACCTGACACACAACAGGGGATAACAAACACCAGGCAGCAACCAACGGCAGGCGGTCTTAAGCTAAGACTGAATTAAACTAAACTTGCTAATTATCAAACAAAAAAAAGGATATAAATACCAGACTGGATTCAATTTCAATAAAACACCCAAACGATATGTGAAATATGAAATGGAAGTAAGAAATGTGAGAAACTTATGTGCATAAGTCCACGGGATTACCCACGTTCGTCATGGCTGGGTGGCTGCAGGCTATCCAACCCCTGCAAGAAAAAAGGATTCAGGATCTGCAGGATTCAGATTCTTTAGACAATCAACACAGCGAGACCTATGTTTGTTTAAGTAATCTAAGCAGTATGTAGTCACACACCACACACACCCTTTTTTTCGATTTTCATTACACAATTATAAGTCATCATCATCATAAATCATAACCAGAACATTGTATTTGGTTGGATAGGATAACTTGTCCATGAAATGCCTAAAAAGTAATTAAAAAACAAAACAAAACAAAAGGTTTTGAGTCATTTCATAACAAAGAAAGCTTGTTTCTGCCCGTCACGTGACCCTTGAATGAGCAAAAGGCCTTTAACAGTTAATGAGAGCTTTAGAGCCTTTTTTATGAATTATTGGTTGTATCGACAAATGAAACAGAGATCTTTACCGGACCTACAGTATGTAAGACGAAAAACAAAAGGCTAAAAGCCTTTGTTGAGCCAAGTAAGAAAGTGCAACATTTGTGTGTGTTTGTCACCATGAGCGACACAAAAATACTGTTTATAAGCAATACAAGTAAAAAGTGTTCTGTTCTTCCACGTTGTTTATTTGTGCTGTACCCAAGGCAGTAATTTATGGTTTCCATAAACACAATTGTGATGACATAGAAGTATGTGTTGGCAGCCGGTCTGCGGTTTCTTCGAGATAGATATGGGAGTGACATTTTAAGCATGCTACTGTAATAACAGACAGAACAGGCAGATTAAACAAAGTGGTGTTTTCTCAAAAGGAGGAGGTTAAAGACAACCCCTTAACCTGTTTGTTCTTCGGAGGAGGCACAAAGGAAAGACAAACGAGTGGTTATGAAACATGACTGCAGCCACTGATCCATGCACAGGATTTCAACACCCTTTCTAAAAAAAATTTAACAAAAAATAAAAATAAAAATAAATTAAACACACAACCCTCCGATGTGTTTTCATATTGTCATTCTGTTGTATGTAGCACTGAGATCAGCTCGCAGAGTCTTAAAAGACGGCCTCTCTCTGGCGTCGCACTGCCAGCAGCGGCTCATTATCCTGGAGATTTCCGCGGGGCAGCCAGGGGGGGGAGACATACGATAACCTGAAACACACCAGCGACATTTAGGACAGGTGATGACGTGGTATGAGCGCAGCATACTGTGCAGGCCCCCAGAAGGTGTCCGCATCAAGTACAATGAAGGAGGAGGTATTGACCTCTTTGGCACTCGACCACAAACACATTGTCATCTTATCCCTAAGTGCCTTCTACCTTTTTCCACTTCGTCCCGAGTCTGCTGGTTGGTCATGTTCGTGTAGGGCGTCATGCCCATGGAGAAAGTCTCCCACAGCAGGACCCCAAAGCTCCAGACGTCACTCTCCGTGGTATAGCGACCTGAAGACACCAGCAGGGGGCAGCAAGCACACGCCTGTGTCAAGGTTTTGGAATGGAGTACCAAGTGTGTGTGTGTGTGTGTGGGGGGGTGAGGACGCAGGGCGGAGGGGACAGGTGGCGTACCGTAGTTCAGGGCCTCGGGGGCCGTCCATTTCACCGGGATCTGTCGGAGTCCACCCTCCGCGGAGTAGACGCCGTCGTCCTGCTGACGGGACATCCCAAAGTCACTGATCTTCACCACGTTGTGCTCTGCAACCAGACAGTTTCTGGCCGCCAGGTCTCTTGATGGTGGAGAGAGAGGAGGGAAGGACGTAAGAAGGATTCCGTTTCTTATGCTCCGGGGGCTGGTGAAAACTTGAAAAAGGGGTGAAAGGGATGCAACACATTATGCTCAGCAGAGAGGAGGGTGAGGGAACAGGCGTCGTTGTCATGTGTCTGGCGCGGCACGTGAGGTTTGGCATGCAGCGCTACAGGTTGAGCAGCTACCGGAGTCCTGCGTCTGACCTGTTCCCCGCCGGAGAAATCATGCAGAACTGCTCTCACGAGCAGGATGTCACAACCTCAAGTGTTTTCCTGCAGGAGGGCACACGCTGATGCCTCGCCCCAGGCACGGGGACTCATCAAGATAACTTGTCCAACATGACAACATGTCCTTGAAACACCACACCACAAAAAAAAATAAAAAAAATAATAACATGTAAAAGTTCCCCCCTCGGTTGAATGTTCCATATTTATTTAAAGACGCAGTTCAGCTGCTTCATTTTTTGGATCCAAGCTTTTTCTCGGTTTTGCGTTCCGGTGCGTGCTGCGTTCTCGGGCCAGTTACAAAACCCTGCGTTTGATCATTACAACGGTGACATCCCCGGTCCTCTGAGGCCGCGTCTTTGTGGCTCTGCAGGGTTGGCTCGTGAAAAATGTTGACAAAGACGCGCGCCTGCATTGGCCCTCCGTCTTATTTACAGCAGGCCTGATTCCTATCTCGTAATTGTCGAGTACAGGGTTTACGAGCATGGAATGGTTGTCACCTCCACATTATTAATAGGTATAATCAGCAGAGCGAAAGGAAAAGGGATTTTTACTCAAAAGTTCTCCACTGAAAAATCGAGTTCAAGACAATCAATATACATCGTGCCGTTTAAAGTGTTGGCCATCCCGTATATTCCTGGTTCATTAAGGGGTGAGGTTGCGCGCAACACTATGAAGCAAACGTAATGAACAGAAACGAGGAACATTAGTGCGGTTGCTGTTAGAGGTGAGCGAGGCTGAAGGCCATGCACGACGAGGGCACAGGCAGAGGTTTGTGCACGTTGGCAAAGAGAAAGACGGATAAAAAGACATCAAATCATTTCACCCGGGAGAATAAAATGATCCAATGAGCTTTTTACAGCCCCTCAGCCTCCACAGACAGAAATCTTTATTTTTGTTGTCAGGGCTTTTCATTTATTCGTTGATGTTGGGATGTGAAAAGATTTCAAGAGCTATAACAGAAATGCACCATAAGGGCCCTCTGAGTCTCTCATTGCAATTTCCCCGTAGAGGTATTGAGACACTACAGTGGTATATCCACAGCTAAGACAAAAAAACAACAACAAACAAACTGTGCACTAACCTAAATGTGGTTACTGGAACTCTCTTTTCAATAGATTGTTTTGTATTTAAAATAAAAAAAGAGGTGTTTATTTATGAAAATGTCCTATTTACTTTCCGACAACATCCACTTCCTGTTCCCTTTTTTTTCCCCCCCCAATGCCCTTAATTGAAGTTCCTTTGGCCAAACAAGTGTCGGCTGGATGAATGCGACGGAGTGTAATGCACGCCTAAATTCCCAGTCTTTCTACTGTTTCCATTCAGGTGAAAACACTGCAGGTTTTTCCAGTGTCTTATTCAAGGGCACCACAGCTGTCAAATACTGGAGGAAACTCTTAATCTCTCATTCTCAACTGACAGTTTGACGGCTTCATCTACATATGGGGAAGTGCTGTGAGCAGTAATGTGAAGCAAGGTGGCAAGGTGAATGAGTTTCTTTGGTATGTATCACAAAGGCTCAAAGACATATTTGCCCCCACCTTGCGCCGCAATTCTTCCATTGGAAACCACATTCTATTGTAGGTAAAACGTTTTTAATTTTTCGCCACACACGCTGTTTTATGTTTTCTGCCATTTTGGCTTTAGAATAACATTATGGGGTTAATAACCTTCTCCCCTAATCTTAGTTTATTGTTACGCCTCACGTTTATTTTTGCCAAATGACCTACTAAGCTAATGGCTTTTAGCTATACTTCCAGCATCCGAATCAATTTTCATGTCCCCGATATATTATTGTTATTATTATATTTGGATCATACTGTTTCTCGTCAGATACAAACAAATTGAATAACCTACCTGTGGATACACTTCTTGCTCTCCAGGTATTCCATGCCCGCTGCTACGTTTCCTGACATTTTCACCAACGTCTTAGGCTTCAGACTGTGAGCCTCATGCCGCAAGAAGGAGAGAAAATCACCACCTTATCGCCACACACACACATACACACACACACAAACGTAAATAGAGATGTTTGGATGAACAACGTCATGAGGTGGGAAAGAAAAATGGGAGAGTATATCTTCTCTCTCTCTTCTCATCTGTGGAATTGTGGTAAGGTGATGTCTCACGGGATCATATTTACCGCTGACAAGCTCCATGACGATGTAAAGGGGCTGTTTCTGTGTACACACACCTATCAGCCTCACAATGTTCGGGTGTTCGTACTGCTTCAGGATCCTGGGCAAGAGTATAGAGAGAAGTGTGTGTGTGCGTGTGCTCGTGCGTGCGCGCGCGTGCGTGCGTGTGCGTGCGTGTTTACTAACCTGGCCTCAATCAGGAACTTACTCTTGTACTCCGCTGCCAAGTTCTCTTTACAGGACTTCACGGCTACCGGAGTGTTAGCAGAGCGTAAACAACCACTGTATACTTCTCCAAAGTTCCCCTGTGGATCACCATCACAGGGAGTTATTTTTAAACTCTCCTTCCTCACTCATCAGCACCCAAGAATTCAAGGCAGGACAGTTTCGCACCCGTTTTTCTCCACACTCAACATAGTCCTTGGCAAAAATATTAACACAAAAGCACGGTTTTGTGGCTGTCAATGGGACTGGGAAGTAAACATGTACATCATTCAACACAAGTGATTGCTGTCCAACTTCCCACAAAGAGACCCCGGTCCAGAGCAATATCAATGTAAGTGATGAGAGCGTAATGATGCGATACGCATGCAGACTCAGCTGATAAGAGGAATAAAACGAAACAAGCGGGTACCGTCCACGGTGACAGCCTTTCATGTAATCAATAATAGGGGAATAGGAACAAAACGTGGATGTCTGTACGACAATGCGGCAACTCGCCAAGAAATCCCAGTTCAATCAAAAATGCTCAAGCCCCACGATGGCTTTGGGCTGAACTAAAGAAAACGTTTTCTTCACAGAATTCCCCATTCCGTTGAAATCGTTTTGAAAAGGTCTCGTCACGCCAGTATGGAGAGGAGAATCATTTTAAGCAATTTTTTTTAAATGTGACTCACTTTGTACGTCTTCCTTGCCCGTTGGCAAGGAAGACATGCCATGCAAATAAGTTGGCCATTTTGAGATGACAAACACACGCGGTCACGTGGCTGCTCATGGCTAACCGCGGGATGAAAACGAAATGTTGCCTTCTGCCAACGCCACGTCGGCCAACGCATTCTGTCAACAGTGGAGCGTACTCACCTGTCCAATGAGCTGCCCCAAGATAATCTCATCATGTTCCAGGACCCACTTGTCCTAAGGGGAGTAAAAATGCAACATATACCAGCATTATTGTTATTATTATTTTCAATCATCAGACAGCAAGTTTATCTTTGCAAATGTGCTAATTTGTATCAACTAAAAGGACTTGAATGAGCTTCAGCATTCTGGATAAACAAAGAGAGAAGGAGTGCCCCCCTAATCTGTGTGTGTGTGTGTGTGTGTGTGTGTGTGCGTGTGTGCGTGTGTGCGTGGGTGTGTGTGCGTGCGTGCGTGTGTGTGTTTGTGCGTGCAGGCTTTCTACCTTCAGTACAGGATTCTTCAGTACTATGCCAACCTTCCTGGTGATGTGCTGCTGTGATGATAATAAATGATGGATCAGCAGCGGGACACTGTGGAAGCCTTGTCCATCCAGACGGTAAAGATTCTACTGACCCAAAAATCCAAACACATTTACAGAACTGAACTTTCCAACTGCGACGACGGGAAACATGTAGATGCTCTTGCGGCCTGTACCGAAAATAAAGTTAAATACTCCTGCAACTATTTTTCTCTTGTTTTATCCATGGAGCGGATTTACTTACATGTGTGTTCAGAATAAGGAAATGCTTGCAGGATCCGTCCCATTGCACAGAGAGCACATAATCCTTCTTCTCTTGACTCTGCCTCACCAAGAAGTCTCCGTCACGCTTCAGCAGCTGCAGGACCTCCAGTCTGGGAATGGCTCCGTGGTACCAGTCCTGCTGCCCCAGAGGACGTTCCACCTTCTCCACCAGGGTGGCGATCGGAGGCCCCTGCGATGCAGGAACAGTGAAAAGCAGAAGCCATAAAGATGAATCCATAAACTAAGGAATGAGATTGAATGGAGGAAGCATTTTGGGGGGACCCTGCAGAGATTACGTAGAGACAGTTCAAAGAAGAGCCTGTAATACTTTCAATCTTACTGCACCACCCTTCATGCCTCCAGGGTACCGCTGCGTTGGGAGTGGGAGGGGGAGAAGTAGTTCATACTTCAAATAATATTAGGCTTGAAGTTCAACACATAAAAACAGAAATTCCAACATTTGCTCAAAACTTTTCTTTTACGGCTTGCACGCAGTCATTTTTTTTTTGTTATCCCACTGAAAGAAGAATTAAAAAGTGAATGCACACAGCCTTCTCTGTTGGAGGTGATTTGCGGCACAGCTGGGGTCGTCTGTCAGTGATGATAAAACGATGACACGTACGCTGGCCGCCTGAGAGGCCAAAACTTGGTTTGAGGTCGGGTGGGAATTTCAAAAGTAGTAACTTGACCGACAAAGACGCCCTCCAATAGTCCCACGGTGCCTTCAGGAGCACGAGACCCCCAAAGACAGATCGTGTGCATGAGTGAGCTCGGCAGCACAGACCGTGCACTTTGAAAACCCTTGACACTTTTCACCAAAAAATGATGAATTATTTGTTGTTGAGAGTAGAAACGGATGCTGCACTTTGAGGTCGGAGCTGAAAGTTGTTAGATTGAGGGAGGGGAGTGGTACAACTCTCATTCCGTTCACATAAATACCACAGAAAGCACAGAAATAGTGCGGAGGTTCAGTGTGCACAATGTGATGCCATCCAGTCAAGCATAGCCAAAAAAAACTGAATGAAACACTCTGCCAATGTTCGATGGTGATTAATACTACTAATGCTCTACTAATAATAACACTACTTTTCTGTAGTTGTTTAACCCACCTCAGATTTGGATTTAAACAGGCCGCTCAGGTTGCTGACTATCCCATCCATGAGTTTGGAAGACGTTTGGCAGGGTTCCTGGAAGAAAAAAAGAAAAAAGGATCAAGAGCTACTCTCTCTGCTCTCCCCATTTCTTTCAATTATTATTATCCCAGTAAAATGAAAGAAAATGCGGTCTACAGACGCAGAGGCTCTGCTAAAACGCCGCTGTTCGAGTGCTGAAGTATAGTGTGCTAGCATGCCAACTTATAATAATTACTACTAGGCAAAAATGACAATTTAATGGTGACACTTTCACTTCATACCGACAATATTTTCACTTGTTCCCGATCCAACATCATCATCTTCGTTCTTTTAGTTGAAGTGGGACACACAACCTATGTTTTTACATCTGGCCCCTAGACAGAATAACATTTCATCAGGAATAAAAAAAAAAAAAACAAAAAAACAAAGGAGGACGCACATTGCTCGAGATGGATGAAAGGGAAAGTGTGTCCGGGTCAAGCTTCAGGGCAGGGGGAGGTTCTTCGGGGCCCAGCTGCTCCAGTTTCTCGTTCAGAATAAGCCTCTGGGCCTCCAGCCTAGCCCGGATGCCCTGCGACAGGGCGGCCTGCTGCCGGCACTCCTCCAGCGCTTGTCTCTTGCTGAACTGGTAAACCCTGGACAACACGGACGGCAGGTGCATGTCAGGAAAAGCCGAAGCCCATGCATCTGGGACCACATCAGTGTGAGCCACACAAAGGGATGAACAAGTCAATAACACAACGCAATTGGAGAGTGCATGAGCGCGCGCAGACATCAATAGCAAAGACAGGGAAAGCGCCTTTCTGTGCAAATACTTTTGGGGATGCTTTCTATCCACTCATGCGATCCATGAGAGGGCTTCTCTAAAGAGGGCTCTTTGGCGGCCCCGCTCCTGGCCGGTGAGCGTGTAAGACAAGCAGACCTCAAGCCATCCAAGAGTCCTTGAGATGTCCGACACCGGAGCTCACAGCTAATAAACGCCAGGCTCGAGAGACTAGCAGCCGCCGGGGGGCGCGGCCGGGTCAACCTGTTGGAAGGCACCCGAGCAAAAAATTGCTGCTTGACCTCCTGATGACCATCGGGACGTCGCAATGTGCCCCGTCACCTCTGCATTCCTGCCCAGCACGCGCGGCTCGCGCACTCTGGGGGGTGATTTTGTTATTTGAAAACTTACTCTCAATTGTCAGGAGAGTGGATCCGCAACTGTTTGGATAATAAATATATATGGCAGTCATTTTTGAAGAAAAATGATCAGACATTCTCTGATTTCACCCCACGCAAGTGCTCGGAAAATGAGGAAATCTTCGTCTAAATTGCCAAGACAGTTTGGGCGAACACGAATGAAATGAGTGCTAGTGTTCAATCATTGAAAGCCGCAGGTTAGCCACTAATGGGCTTCGTGCTGTTCTGTCAACCGTAAAGAACAGGTCAGCCCTTAACACGCTGATGTTAGTTCATTAATGAAGGCCTTTGGAATAATGTCAAAAGAGATGTTGGGAATAAAAGCAAGTCGCGCCGGCTTTCCCTCACTTCATCAGATTCTCAGCTACTAGAGGTAACTGGAGAAATAAATGGATTTACAGCCGATAGTGTTTCACAGTGTGTGTATCGGCTGCTCATTCATAAATGAAGGGCTCGGCTTTGGCGGCGGTTCAGGGTTCATCGGGGCTTCAGGGTCTTGTTCAAGGACACGCACTGGAAAGATTGAACCCCGCAACACCTACAGACAGCCCCGTCAACCAAGACAAACACGGGGACTGGGCTCCGTTACTCTTGACTGTGGCTCTGCTATAATTCATAAGGCCCTTACTGCCCCCGGAGACGACACCAGTTATTCACTGTTGCCGAGCCAAGAGCACACTGAACTCTCCCCGACGGGGAGGACGGCCCGCGGAGACAAACTCTGGTAATGGGCCTTTATTCTGCTACCACGGGCTCCGTGATTTATTTCGAAACCTCTGGAACCTCTGAATACGGGCATCGGAGGATGATGGATTCTCAGTCTGCGCACCTTTGGCCTTTTTTGACACCTTTCTCCTCTTTCTCCAGCTCCAGCTCCAGCTGTTCAACGGAGCTCTGCTGGGAGGCCAGGGTCCCGGCCAGGTCCAGCAGCTCCTCCTCCGACGCCGTCAGTCTGGGAGACAAGGAGAGTCAAACAACGGGGGCGGTCAGAGGAAGAGCAGAACACAGGAAGGACGAAGAGGAGGTTGCATTTCGGAAAACGTTAACCGAGTTAGTAGATTATTGAAGTGAGATGGTGTTTGTGCGTTCTCACTTGTGCTGGATAGTCTCCAGCGTGAGGTCGTTCAGTTCGATCTCTCTGGGATTCAGCTGGTCGGTCTCCTCCAGAAGACCGCAGTCAAACTCCGCGCAAGCAGGAATCTCCCCCACAGACCTACACGTGCAAGCGCGCACACACGCACGCACACACACACACACACACACACACACACACCGTGACTGTGTTGCTATGCATGCTGTGGGTGGAAGAGCGCGTGGACGTCTACCTGTTCTGTTGAATGAAGCTGTCATATTCGCTGCAAGGATCGATGTTCGTCAGAGCGGAGGAGATCTCCTTGTGGATCTGCACCACTTCGCGATGGAGGAGAGTGGAGATGTCAAAATACTCCTGCAGGATCTCCTTTCTGGCTCGGGGGGGTGGGGGGGCGGGGGGGGGTCAAGAAGGGCACGTGAAAACATGAGGTAAACATGATGCTCGCGGGGATCGCGTGGACTGATTCATAAGATTTACCCTGCTTTTCTCTTTTTCCGGGCAGAAGATCAGAATTTTCCCCCGAGTGGCTGTGCAACAGCACAGTCAGTGGAAATGAAATACAGCGAAATGTGGCATGGGATGTGTGTACGCTCAGTGCAACCGTGAAGTTATGGTGACAATCCAAACTAATTGCTGTTCAATCATGTTTGAGGCAGAATAGTTCAAGAAACGGCGCCAATGATTTCATTCCATTTTCTCACGCTCCCATCGAAATATGCACACACACACGCACACACGCACAAACCCACACCCACAACACTGGTGTCCGTTTGATCTTACAGTATGAGCAGCATCTCCTGCTGCAGAGTCTGCAGTGCGCCGAGCAGGGCGGGCTGGATCTGCGTGTAGTGATGCTGATGGTACACTTGCGCAGCTTGCACCGACAGGACATACTCATTATGCAGCTGGTGAAGTCTCAGCGAGGCTTTTACGTAACGCTCCTTGGCCTTGTCTCGTTCTTTATCTGCACACAGGCGGGGAAAGGCGAGAACTCGTTGGGCCCCAGCGTGTGATTTAAGAAACACACACACACACACACACACACACGTCAGATGTACACTGTAAAGAGGGTATGTCTGTAACCCTGTATCGCCGTTTACAAATGGGCCCCAATGGGCTTCAGCACTTCTGGACAGAATATGACACCCTGCGTTCCCGGATAATCCGCATGGTTGAGGAAGCATTAAAAACGAAACAAACCAAAACGTGCCGTCAGTATGAAAAGCGATACTGTGCCGAAATCCCCACCTTTGCTGGCCTCCTGGAACTTCCTCTTGGCCTGCGCTGCATCTCTCACGGCCTGCCTGTAGCTGCCCTTCTGTCTCTCCGGCTCCGCTTGTGTCACCTGGAGGGTCACACAGACACACAGGAGCATCTCTCACGGCGGGGCGTAGGCGTGGAAAATGCACAGAGCTGGGGCAAATGGCGTTTCAAAGGAATCATTTGTGCGGAGGCGGCGTGCCTCCTTGAAGGAGAGCGCGCGGGGAGTGAACAGGAGGTGGGTGACCGTTTACTGCAGAGGAACATGAAACGGGAGGCAGGCATGAGGAAACGGTCTGACCTTTGTGGCGTGGCGGGTGTCAGTTTCACGACTCGGCCTGATAGCATCTTTAACATTGTTGTTGGGCTGCAGTCCATTGCACATATCAAGCGCATAACCACACCGTGATGTATACACCACTTAAAGCTGTCAGAGCTTCGGCTGCACGTCAAAGAAAAAAAACAAAAAACGGACAAAGTACTACAGTAACATGGCCAAACCGCAACCCAGTATGCATGAGTGAAAATGAACACATCATTTGCCCAATGTAATTGGGTAATAAAAAAAACAACAGTGTGACGCAGCCGCAGGTTTGCGATGGCATCTGCGCACACGCCTTCTTTCCGGTCTACTGAGCCCGATTTCACGACTGCTGTCCGTTCATTCTCGTCGAGACGACGGACAGGAAACCAGTTCTTGCTTCTCGTCCGTCGCGCCGCATACACAACCTGCGGCTATTATTACTGTTTTGTGCACATAACGCACACTTGCCTTTCATCGTGCATTCGTTTTACGTTCGTTACGACGGTGGTCAGAAAAAGAAAACGCTGATCTCTCGATAGCTGTCCCCATACTTGAAATAAATGTGATGTTGCAACCGAGAAAATGTGTTTTTTTTGTTTTTTTTTTAAATGTTGTAAATATCAAATGTCGAAACATTTCAAAATGAAACCAATATAACTGTACACTGTAGCTTGAACAAAGTACATCGCCTCCCTGTTTCTGTCCAAAGTTATGGAGAGGAACAAGTCAAACAGAAGAATATCAAAAGAGGAAGGGGTAACGGCATTTCAAAAAATGCCTTAAAAATCAGCTGCCTATTTTCGTTTTTTATCACGTGTGACGGAACTAAGGTCTAGCATTGAATGATAAAGGAAGTCTGTTTATAGCAGTGCGTTGAGTGCTTGTGCGTTGAGTGCGTTGAGTGCGTGTGTGCGTGCGTGCGTGCCACACACCTTGCTCAGCTCCTGCCTCAGCAGATTCCACTGCTCTGCGTAGGTTTTGCGGAGCTGCTGCTTGTCTCTGATGAGCAGCGTCAGTTTGCTGATGGGGCCGTCCAGTAGATCCTCAGCGCGCTTCTTCATCAGCTGACTGAGGACGTCCGTCTGAGAGACCATTACCCCCCACGACTGACGGACATGAGAGGACGAGAGGACAAATATTAGCAAGACATGACATTGAAACAAGGGAGAGTGCGCCACTTGTTCCACCTGGATTTCTGAACGTATGGGGTTTGTTAAAAAGGAGTATCTCCAAAAATAGCCAAGAAATGCGATTCGACTCGGACGGCGGGCCAAAAGCAATTTAATGCATTTTGACGAGGACAGTCTCACCTATTGGTCATCAACAAAAAATAATAATAAAAAATCGAGCACAGAAATACTTGTCTTTTCTGAAACGCTTTGGTCCAACCTACATTCAAGGTCCAAACTAATTCCTATACACACGGCACAAAAACACAAAACATAAACCCCTCATGAGACATCACCTTGTTAAGCTGGCTGATGTAGTCCAGTCCTGCACCCAGCTGGGGTCTGTCCACCTTCTCTGCCACGGTAACCATTTGATGCAGCTGCACCGAAAACTCCCGCTCACTCTTGGCCCGCTGACCCATCCACTTCTTCATGACCTCCATCAGGTGAAGCTCCGAATCCAGCAGCCGCATGACGGCGGCGTGCGCCTGCGGACATCTCAGGTCCTCCCCGAATCCCATCTCGGAATATTCAAGCTCTCCTCCTGGGCTGAGGACTTGTGGTGGACACGGAATCGGACAGCCCCGCCGTGTTGTTCCACTGTGAGACAGACACAGAGTGGTGAGCCGGAGGAGCTGCGATTGACCAAGAGCAACTATTTCGCGGTGACCACAGAGGGGTTTCACTTCCCTTGCGGCAAAGAGAGACAACGTGAAATACACAAAAAGGTACAGAGGTTCACGAGAGAAAGTACTTCCTCGCGCCCGTTTGAATTTGGTTATGGTTGTACTTGAAGCGTTGAACAACGTTTCGAAACAAAAACGCAGCAACAACACAAACTGGTGGAGGCTGAATGCTGCCTGAAAAAAAAGAGAAACAGCTGTCAGTATATTTACGCAGACCGTGTAACAAAACATGCGGCTATCTTATGAAATATGTCTGTATAATTTGAAATACAGCAATGGAGCAAAATCAACCAAAGAAAAAGTAAATTGCCGTTTACACATCCGTGTAACATAAAGGATATTTTATTAGATAAAATCATTTATAATAGTATGGCACTTCTCCCACCATAGAAACACACTTTTTTTTTTTTTACTTTTTTTTTTTATTCTAAATGTACAGATGGCTGTAGGAGCAATGAGGCTTCCAGTCTCCCACACAGTGACCTGAAGTTTAGAGGCGGGCAGGTGGCCGTTTACTCCTGAAACAAATATATACTAAGAGGGGAGAATTAATTTAAAGATAATGCCCCAATGCCGTTTACCTTTGAGGTATGGCCAGTGCAATAAAACCTTCCGTGGGCGCTGCGCTGCCCCCCCCCCCCTGAGCACACATTTCATATAGTGTAAAAACTGCTGATGGTGTTGGCTGCATAAATTAAGAAAAGCTTTTCATTTTCATTTTACCTCAGTGTGAACCCAGTCTCGCTTCATTACATGTATTTATGACTTGGTTCTTGTTGGGTGCAACCTCTTGCCGTAAGCTCATTGGCTTAATTACATCAGCCAAACATTATCTAATAAACTCACCATGCAGCCTGGAGAGAGGAGGTGAAGTACAAACAACGACACCATTCTGCACTCCTGAGGCTCTTTCTAAATACCAAATACCACCGCTCCCTGGTTTATGGTTAAAATTGTGAGAATGTGAAAATAAACTATATAGTGGGGCCAAATGCAGCAAAGATGTTTTCGGAATGGGAGCTTGATTTTGATAACTTCACATAAAAACTAAAATACTGCCAATACCAAACTATAACTAGATCATCATACATTTCAAAATGGTGAAAATGCTATACAGCTCTATATTGCTCACTTTTTTCCAAATTTCGATTAAAAATGTAATCAGTACCATCAGGTTTTTACTGCGAGTCAATTTCAGTGAGTAAAAACACATTCAAATTTGCATAGATCTTTATTTTAGTAGAATCTATAATTGACATCAATTAAATAAAATGGAGAAAAACAATAGCAAAAAAAAAAAAAAATCTTTAAATTACAAGAAAATTACACTGCGCCATCCATGTAGTACAAAAATAGGCCCTATTTTAGAGTTATGTCCCACTTGAGATCATCATCTTGTACACCATTCATAGGTCACAAATCTGTAAGGT
Organism: Colistium nudipinnis; assembly: GCA_016785305.1. NCBI lineage: Eukaryota > Metazoa > Chordata > Actinopteri > Pleuronectiformes > Rhombosoleidae > Colistium > Colistium nudipinnis. The sequence goes on from JAFBJU010000454.1 coordinate 100,028, forward strand.
ATTGTGTGCAGCCGCAGGCCAGGAAACTGAATGAAGAGGCGGGAGGAGCTCAGCAAAGCTGCTGAGGCTGCTCCTCTAACCAGCCCGTCACCAAGTGTTTTATTGATACTTGTACAAGCGTGTGCACACACACACACACACACAGACACACAGACACACAGACACACAGACACACACAGACACACACACACGCACGCAGCAACGCACACGCACACAGATCCGATTCAGCCCTTAAGTTAATGGAGATGGGATACATTCCACATCCTCCCTACGCAGCTGCTGAACATACAGTTTGTCCACCAAAAGGGGCCGAGATGACAGAATGATATTAACAGAAACACTTCGGACGCCAGTGAAGGGGTCGGTGGAGAGCGACAACGTGAAGGCGACGCTACGCTAGATATTGCTCCGATTAACTCCATCCAGCTTCGCACTGATCGCTTAGGCCACGGGCTGAGGCAGGACTGAAGCTTCACATGATATGAATCAGTGTGTGTGTGTGTGTGTAAAGACAAAGCCTCCATCGTGCCCACGGGCAATTTTCTTTATAATCAGAGGAGACAATTTGCAAAAAGCAGACTTTTTTTTTTTTTTTTTTGTAACCTCGCCCCAACTTTTTGCATTAAAAGGCTTCACACTTCAGCGATAATGAAGTGGTTGCTGTATAATTAGGAGCCGTTTGCTGGCACAATTAAAGAGCCCCTTATTTTTAAGATTTCATCAGATTCTTACAGACAAAAAGGCGTGAGCTGTCGGCTACTGATTTTTCTCTCTGTGCTTTGGAAGCAATATACTTAATTCCGCCTGCATTCGTGATTTTCTTTTCAGCCGGACAATTAAATTCACAATGCTCAGAGTGCATCATTGGTTTAAAAGTTTTCCGAGTGCTTGAAGTTGTAACGACTTCCAGGCCACACAAATTTGTCTGAACACCTCAATATTCATCTTTTTTTTTTCTAAGGGGAGACATATGATGTTGACTGGACTGATAAAGCACCCATTATCCATATTAACTGCAACTAATTGGAACGGTTTCCGCAGCCTGCAAAAATGTGGGGGGGGGGGGGGAAACATTCTGTCCCTCCAGAGATTAAGAAAATAATTTATGGAAGCAATTTTGGTGCCACATAGCCCATTATCTGTCGTTTATACACTTTATATGAAATTGGGAAGCCAGTCATATTTGGTGACTCCAGTTATAACATTTCAAATCAGCACCGTTCTAAAACTGGGGCTAATCAAAGCCATTTATCACACAAAGTCATGGAGCCCATTTTTTTTTTTTTTTTTTTTCCTGTAGCCGCATCACCTTTGCTCCCTTTAAGGGATTTTCTTTCCATTCTCAAGGTTTGTCTCAAATCCAGTATAGCGCTTCTGGAGTAAAAGCGTCATAAGCCAAATGCACCTGCACAGCCCATCTGAGGTGAATTAAGCGTCCTGGCACCGTGTGGTGTTTGAGCGGATAAATACCACTCCTCCATCCTTCTGAACAGGATTTTGGTGTAAAATGCTTTCGTGCTTTGCATCCGAACACGGTTTTGCAATTGAAATCACATTCAACTCTCCGCAGTTTGCGTGAGCAACACCTTCTAAGAAGGCTTCCCAACACATGCATGTGGTTCAATGGAAATTGATTTCTTTCGTGCCCTTGTGCACCTCAACCGCAAAACAAGAAAATGATTGTCACTGACCGAAAACAAAAAGGTCCCCAGCTGGAACCGTCTGGGTGAAAACACTGCGAGAGGTGAGAAAAACAGAACCCTTCCACTTTTAAGATTGATTTTAGCACTTAACGCAACAGCATCTATGGACAACCCCTCTACTCCCAAAAAACGGTTTGAAAGCCAAGTTGTGGGAGCCCGTGAATGCTGATCATAAAGGCAACACATTTTAGATACGATTTCCATGGACAAAAAAAAAAAATCGAACCAGCAGCTTTACAGTTACTGAATTGCAAATTTGCTTGTTTCTCATCTAAAACATTAATCTGACTTACATGCCTATCCTCCTAAAACCTTTCAAGAGAAGTGTTTTCCTACCTGATCTACATATAATTTGACAGCGCCTCTAATGGCATATGAAACCTCGCTGAATGATACGAGAGGTAGATAAAAGGATGAGCAGCTGCAGCTTTCTATGCACGTCATCACCATGACAACCTCTCTCGGCAAGCGCCATTGTTCTTGCACTAGCAAGGAAAAATAATCATTCAAACAACGATCAATAATTACAACCATCATTTCAACGTAGCAGAAAAAGGGGTCAATGGATTGAGAATGGCTACGACGGATGAAATCGCGAGGTGCATATTTTAAGAGGATAGCCCGCCCGGAAGAACAGTCCACTTTCAAACAAGCTTCCCCACAGGTGCGATTAAAATCTTTCAGAATAAATAGTTTGCTTCAGTATCATTCAAAATTAATTGGCAGTAGGCTGACAAGATCGTCTGAAATTCGTCCTGAAATTCATCCTCCCTCCTTCCCTCCCTCCCTCACCCACTCACCCACTCACGCTATGTGACTTGTAGTGCTAATGTGCTCTGACAAAAGGGAAAGCCTTTATGTGTTGTTACCATTTTTGCTCCGTCAAGAAATCAATCACAGGCCACTCAACGCCTCCTGGCTGCTTTGAGAAGCTCCGGCGCTCGGTACTCGCATATTGTCCTGGGTCCCCTCATCTCTCCCGGACCTAGGATGTGAGCACATCTGACAATAAATGTCCCCAAAGGGGAATTGTGCCTCAGGGTCGACCGAGAGCCCCATCTGTGATGGTGCGTTTGTTGGCTTTTTTCTTCTTCTCCTTCCTATTTTTTTGGATACCCTTCCAAGTGATAGCTGGGAAGGCCATTTTTTATTTTTTTGTTTCCGAACCACAATGGGTTCAGTGCTCTGTGAATCCCCAAAGGGTTGGAGGAAGCTTTGTTGTCTGTGTGACTCCCAGTTTTTTCAGCCAGAGCTGAGAGAGATCTTTCCGGATTGTGCAAAAGTGTGGAACTAAAGCCCCGTCGCACCCGGACCAATAACCACACAGATGGAAAAAGTGACTAGTCCAAAATGGGATTCTGTTCCGAGGAAAACACAATTACCCTCTTAAAACTAAAAGACACATAACGGACGACGTATCCAGAAAGCTCTTGATCCGTTTCGTCCGTCTGACCCTCGACACGTAATTATAAACCATTATAGTCTGGACATTTCCTTGTCTGTCATCATACATTCGATTCTTAAAATGCACTACAAATCACTCCAGATGAGAGTTTTGGATGTGTGTCATTGGAACAACACAACCATTTGGGGAGAATCATATTTCATGCCTAATTAAACCATTTTTCTGTCAACACTTTTGTGTCATGTGACAGGACCAGCTTTACCTCGTCTATAAAGGACACTACACGATTCATCAGAAAGACACGCTCGCAATCGCACACCTTCATTCAGACATGCACCCACGCGCGCACGCACACGCACGCGCGCGCACGCACACACACACACACACACACTCCTCCTCTCTTCACATTCAGCAATCTTGTCTGGCTACTGCACTGAGACCGATGGAAAGCGAGAAATAGAAAGAAAGCAAATGATAATCATTTGTTTACTGGAACAAATAGGAGCCGGAGGGGAAAATTGACTCTGCACAGACACTGGTAGTGATTGAGGGCGAGAGGAGGGGGAGAGAGCCTGTTTAATAGAAATGCGCCCATGTGTGAACATGGCAAAGCTCGGGCTCGGGTCCCGAAGCTCTGAGAGACAGCAGCTTCCCATCAGGTCTCCCACAGCAGCGAGGATGACAAGATCCCGGAGCGGGGATCAGCAGAGAAAAAACCCAGCGAGGGAGGGTCGAGAAAAGAAAATCAGGGGAGGAGTGGTAAAACCAGAAAAAGGACTGCAGAAGGATAGTTACCGCAGCCCTGAGCAATCAGGCAAACGGGGCCGACCGGATTTTAAAAGCAGGAGAAAAGGGAAGGCTGTGGTGGGGTGGGGGCATTAAAGAGCACTTTGTGTTTTGATAAAGGCAGTCCTCTCATTGTGGACGTCAAACTCTTCGTTATCGGAGTCCGTGTTCACCCCTTCGTCCCCCCACACTGTCGGGATGCCGCGGTACGACACCACCCGGTTCCCCCCCAGGCTGAAGCTGCCCCCGAGCCGGCCGCCGCCGGCCTCCAGGGAGGGCAGCTTGATGAGCGCGCCCGAGCGCAGCTGCAGCAGCAGGAAGATGCCGGCGAAGGTGGCGATGATGGCCATGCAGCTGAGCACGGCCACGGTGATGGGCAGCTGGGAGCTGAGCTGCACCTGCGAGCCCGGGGCGCCCTGGCCCACCATGAAGCTGTCCGGGGAGCGCATGTACTGGTTGAGGTGCAGGCAGGTGCCGGTGACCAGGTCCAGGGAGCTGTGGGGGGGGCAGGACAGGCAGGCCTCGGGGCTGAGGCTGCTGCACGTCAGGCAGGGCGGCGGGCAGGGGAGGCAGGCGGGGACGGAGGCCGGCGATATGAAGTTGCCCACCGTGTAGTTGAGGGGCCGGGAGCCCACCGAGAAGCCCGCTGGACATTCTTTCACGCAGCTCTGCTGGAAGAGGTAGTAGCCGGCGTTGCACTCTGTCACACACAGAATAGGAGAGAGAGAGAGAGAGAGAGAGAGAGAGAGACGGTCATCTTTTCCTTCCTCACAAGAGTCAGGCCGCAGATATTCACAGAAGCAGCCATCTCCCCTTGTCAAGTCTCAGGGGGTATTCAGATTTTTGTATTTATTTATTTTTACTTTCTGGTGCATATCACCCGGGAACAAGGAAACGCATTTATCTAAAGTTGGTAAATATTGTGTTAGTCCCTTCAGGCAACCAAGGTGGTGAATGTTGAGGGCGACGAGTGCCTGTTGCTATACGTGTCGGTGTCTTCATGCGGGACAGCCCGATGTGCCCGACACTTTCGCGTTTGCTCAAACTGTCTCAAGGCGATTTTTTACTTTCAAGTTGCCATTTCCACTTTTGTCAGCGCCAAACAGATGATGAAATGCTTTGCAAATCCTACGCCGAGGCGCCTCAGTGGACAGACCCGTTTCGTCATGCAGCGGGTCCAGATGCGGACCGTCGCCTATATCGGCTAATTAGCAGACGCAGTGAACAGATCTGAACAGACCCTTTATATGAGCTCGTCCGTCAGTACGTACGTACCCCTGACAGCCTGTAGGGGTCAGACTGTCGCTATCTCAGACGTCGCAGGTGTACGCCACCCTAATGCCCAATCAGCGGTGTTGATTACACCTTAAATTGGAGTTAGATTATGTACGAGACCGCAGTCTGGACAACATTTCATTTAAATGAGATGGAATCTGTAGTGAGATTCAATTTGATTTCCATCGTAATCATCATCATCATCATCTTCCCTGCGGGTCAGATCTTGGGATACTAAAACTAAAGAGGCTGAGCCTGATGTAAGGCTTGCGGGAAGAGTTAAAATCCCATTATAGGGCGACTAGAAAAAGGGATTTCGGTCCACAGCTGGCATGGAGAGACATAACGCGAGCAAATGCAGCTGAGCACATATCGGATAATACTTTACCTCGCTCACCTCGCACCATCCGGGCTGCCTCACCTGTCACATCTCAACATGACTCTATAATTATACTACCGCGGCAGCTGTGACAGTAACTCCCCGTGAGGAACAGAGAGTGGAGACGAGATATAGCATTCTTACCGATGCATATCTGCCTCAGGTCCAGGGTCTTACAGCTGCCGCCGGCAGCCTGCGGCTTGTCAGGGGAGCTGGAAGACGCTGAGCCGGTGCCGTACAGCACGAGGACGAACTGGGTCAGAGTTCCTGAGTGGAGAGACAGAGAGATTTTTTTAAAAGTACATATATGAGATTAACTGCAGCGAAAGAAGTGGGCCTGTGGGGGGGCGGGGGCGGGCAGCAAGTCTCTCCCTGGGGTGAATTCTTTGAGTGTATCCTCCACTCTCGATAGACTGTTAGATGTTCTGCATTAAGTGACAGGAAATGACCCTGAAATGAGACACAATTTCGAGACGGCATGGTTTCACTCTGTGCGTAATTGGAGCCATAAAGTGAACATCTCTCAAGAATAAGAGTGCGGAGCCTTGGGAGAGGTTCCACTTTACAAAATCACCATACTGAGGCGGAAGGTTGGGATGTATTTATCTACGTATTGTAGGTAGGCCTACTGCATCCCACGAATCATTTTATTTTCATTTGACTTTTTTCTTCAAACATTTATGTCATAAATTGACTTTGGTTTGCTGCCGACGACTCCGTCAGGCATGGATTGTGAAGCCATTTCGATGAGCGATAGTGGAGACCCCAACACCTGAACATATTGTAAACGTCACTGCAGTGTCACAGTCACTTTAAGGCCACACACCTTTCAGGCGATCTATCCGACCTGGCCAACTGATGAGGCCAGAAAACCTTATTTAAAAAATCATGACAGATGGTTAACTTAACAGCGTTCATGGGTGGAGTACCACAAGTAGGCTTAAGATCATGACTGTCTGTCTGGCCTTGTGGCAAGATTGTTCTAAATAATATTTCTGACATATTAATGATAAAACAAATGTGCAATAAGTAAAATAAGGTTTAAAATAAAACCGACAAATTTGAACACAAAAAACATGCAGGGAAAGACAGAAAAGTGTACTTTCTATGCTCTTATGAAAAAAAATGATGATCTTCACCGTAGTCGCTGGCACCGGCCACGTTCTCAATCTCCAGCGTCCATGCCCCGGTGGGGCTCTCGTCCCAGGAGTGGGTGGTCATGAAAGCCCAGTCGTTAAAACCCTCTGATGAGTAGTCATGAGGTCTGCAGGAAAACAACAGACAACAGCGTTAATGGATTGCGTAAAAAAAAAAATAATAATCTGTATTTTTGCCCGATGGTGTTAACGCGTGTGTTAACCTGGGGTGAAGCAGTGTGGAGCGGGTGCCGGTAGGACTGATGAGGTGGATAGCCAGGTTTCCCCGCCGGTTGTAGGACAGGGTCAGTCTGGCCTGCACGTGCTCTAGGGAGGTCACCTGACTGTCTGTCCCCATGCAGGCGTCCACGCTCATGTTGATCGATAAATGGCTGCCAATATTCCTGTCAGCGATGAGGAGTGGCGTATGAAAAACACATCAAGACACTGGTGTGCGGGGGTGTCGGTCGGGGGGGGGGGGGGGTGAGATAAATGT
>JAFBJU010000454.1:107255-222310 GCA_016785305.1 Colistium nudipinnis
TCTGGTTTCCCCCCCCCCCCCCAATCCGCTTAGGAGATTACACGCAACAATTCTGAAGAGGAGAATGAAGGCGGGAAGTTTAAGTGACACTGAGGTGCCCACATTATAAACACCATGCGGCGTTATCACTCGACTGACATGCTTTCTCCCCCCCCAGGCAAAGTCCCTCCATGACTAAATCTAAATTGCTCATGATCTCATGATGCCTTAAAAACACTACATAATTTCGTACATTTGCATGACTGGCTACAGCGATACGCATTTTGCGGCGGCTCCATGGAGGGTCGAAGCACACTGGAGGAGGGAATGGAAATTTATACAAATGGCTGCTCAAGTTCTTAATCACCGCCAGCCGACCACTGCGGCACAGGCGCGGCGTGGCCGCAGTTTTTACATAACACACACACACACAGAAAGAAAGACAGAGGGAGGGAGGGATGTGCTACAAAGTTTTTTTTTTTTTTTTGCCAGCACTTCAGCCACTGTCGGAAATCAACCAGTACACAAGGACACGGATATAGAAAGATAGATAATCTACAGATAGATTTATCAATGCCATTTCGGCAACAGCCACAGGTGGAAATCACCCGAGTGAACGTTTCGAAAAAAAAAACTTGAAAGCTTCCCTGTTTTGCAACACCAAAACAAAAACATAAAACCCACATTGTGCAGTACTAGAACATATGATTATTTTCCTTAGTTACCTTGGTTTTTTTCCCCCCCTCTTGCATTGGGCAGGTAAGAGCAAACATGGCCACGTCACTTGGATCTCTTAACAGCGACGCCACAAAAGAAACTGGCACGCGTCAAAAGCTGCGTAGTGCGTATGGAGCCGTTTCAGAACCGTCTTAAAACACTCTGGGAACCAGCCAAGCCTTCAGGAACTACCGTCCACTTGGTGGCGTGCGTTCGGGAGAAACAAGTTCCAGCCCCACAAATCACAGTTTGCCGTCAGACCTTCCAGCTGATGCCAAATTCCAGCTAGCTGAATTTTCAGGGATAAAAAAAAAAAGAAAAGAAAAAAAAAGCGTGCAACCCTGGGTGGCAATATCACTCGGCCTGATTGTCAGGGCGTCCCAATCAGAGAGTCACACTCCCTCTGTGTGTGTTCGTGTGTGTTCGTGTGTGTGTGTGTGTGTGTGTTTTGACAGCCAGTCGGGGGCCCACACTCTTGTTATTGCATTTGAAACCCTCCCTGTGGAATCGTCCCTCGGTCACTCACTCCCTCACCATGTTTTGCAGTGTGACAACTTTCAGCACACAAACAAAACAAAAAAAAAACACACACACACAAATGCATAATTTGTGTCATTTTGGATGGTTCTCTTCACAGTGAAGTGTGTCCCAGAGTTTAGTTTTCTCATGAATGACGACATTATGATCAATTATTCAATGCTATGAAAATGGGGCGAAATGTTTTGACTGACAGCTGAATCCCAAGGCATCACTCCATCATCACTACTGTACGGGATCTGCCTCCAAATGACGTCACCGCCCCAAGATGGCAGCACTGACACTGGGTGGTCTTTGCTGGCTCTCTCTGTAATTGTATTCAGTTGGGCTTCTGGCTCCGTGTCCGCTTTCACTGGGCCCCGGCTGCGACATCCATTTGAAACAAAGCCTCATCCGGTTAGATACTTGCCCACAAGAGCTTTTCTGCCGCCATGCACAGCCCATTTTCCAATGAAAACTCAAAAAAAAGGGGGGGGGGGGTCACAGATAAAATTCTAATCACAGAACGGAAAAGGGCCGTCAGTCTGAGAGTCAAGTCTCCTGCGACACCATTGGCACAGCTGTATCCGGCCCCCGGCAAGGGCCAAACATCGTTGTAATTGGGAGGATGATGAGGTATTTAATTACTGTATGTAGCTGCTCTTTGCTATATTTATGCTTCTATGAATGTATACAAAAATAAAAATAAAAAAAAAGGACAATGCGGGCAAGATTATATTAGCGTCATCATCAATCAGCATATCGGCCCTATCCCACCAACTAATTTCATGTCACTCCAAATAAGTAGCTCAGCTAAACACCTAAAATATGAATTGAATAACCTGCCTTGACTGCTGTTCCCAGATGCTCTAACCATCTGCATGGACGGAGTAAAAAAAAAAGAGAGAGAGAGAGAGAGATAGAGAGAGAGACACCGACCTCGCCGCAGCGCGCATAATGGCGTGTTTCGACTGAGACGGGGGAAAAAAAGGAGCAGAGATAGCTGAGCAGAAATATTGGATGAAAGGAATGTATATTAACGATTCTTCCTCTTTTAAATGCTCCCTTTCTAGCTGAGTGGCTCCACCAATGCGCACGCGCACGCACACGCACAATGCTATAATGAGCCACTGAGGCATCCCATGACAGCTCAGACGCACACGAGCATCTCCTTTAATGTCAATTTCTCTTCTCGGACAATGCTTACGTACACATCACGAGCTTAGCTAAACCGATTGCGTAATCACAGGCTGAGTTCGTACGGAATGGCAATACAACAATCAATACAAATAAACCAAGTATTCACTGCATATTGATTCTGCTTCTGCCTGCTATTACTTGATCATCATCATCCTCATTTCACGGGTACCTTTGTGATCAAAACAGCTTTGTGGGTTGCGGCCAATACCCTTCAAATTTGATCGTTAACTTTTAAAACTCTCATTGTAAGTTTGTGTGATCTTTTACGACAAGCAGATTCTTTTTTTTTTTTCCAGCAAGGGACATTTTTTTAAGGTAGATTTTCAGCTTCTAATGTCAGGGAGGCACTTTTTACGTTCAACTCATAAAAAAAAAAAAGAGCTGAATTTCACATTTCCTGCGACAAACCACCCTCTTTCATAAGACAACCTCGAACCATAAGCACTGATGACATCACCAATGTTTTGTTTTTTTGCAATGTTAAGCAAGGTGAGGGGAGGGGAGCGGTGGCCTAATGGCGAGGGAGACAGGCATCGGACCAGGAGGTTGCCGGTTCGAGGTGGCCTCCATCTAGAAGGACGCACGAACCCCCCCGCCACCAACAAAAGAGACGCCACCTCTAATGCCGAGCAAGGCACTAACCCCATCTGCTCTCAGCGGCCCATTGCTCTGTGGCCTTGCATGCGCCACAGATGGGTTAAACGCAGAGGTCAAATTTCCCCTGACTTGTGTGTGTTTGCATGTGCATGTTTGTGCGGGACGATGCGCAATTCTAATTCTAATTCTAAGCTTCCTCCAGAGCCACAGCTAACTTTTTAGAATCGAATCTGCTCGTGGAACGTGGGAGATGTGAAATATGCAATCTAAAGAATCAGTTCAAATCCAAAAAGGAGACTCCAGGGGTTATATCTAAATACACTCTCCATCTAAGCTAAAGTAAGTAAATATATGAATCGACATTTAGCCGAATTAACTAAGGATTAATGTAACTGAGTGTTTTCCAATTTATAGGTAGTTTGAGGCAATGACAATCTCTCTATAGTGTAGTCAAGGCAGTGTGGGCTGCATAGAAAATTGTTTAAACTCATTAGCCATTAGCTGTATTGATTTGAGCTGAAATTGCACGTACGTTCGATATGTAAACACTGTTTGGAGTGTGTGTGTGTGCGTGTGTTTATGCGCACTAACCTCGGCTCGCTGACCATTGTGATCACGCATTTCCTTTGCGGCCCCACAGTGTTCCAAGTCTCAGCCAGTGACACCATTGCACTGGCGTCCAGTAGGCCATATCCGTACGAGTGGCTGACTGCAGAGAACCAGAGAGGAAAAGATGTGAGGGGAACACGAACGGCGACCAGCCGAGAGCTGCATCGTCACTCGTCCAGCGACAAACGGCAACTACAAACTCTGTTTGAAGTCCTGCACCTAAACTCTCACGACGGATTAACGAGAGAAGCAGAGAGAAGATGAGACGCTGGAAGGAGTCGCTGTACCTTTACGTCCGACCCCATTGGTTCTCCAGTCGTTGGTGAGCAGGTGGGCAGGGTGAGAGGTTCGCACCACCAGATGTTGCATATCCCTCCAGGTCAGGTTTTTACTGGGACAAACACACGCGGAGACACGCGGACACACACGGACACACACGGACACACACGGACACACACACAGAGACAAGGGTATGTTAGGCTCTGGCATAAAAATCAAGTTGAGGCACTCAAAAGGATCAAACAGATGTCTCCAACAACGCATCCTACAGGCTTCACCTGCAGGTGGACAGCTGGTTAAATGCAGAATGATGAAGTAAGCCACATTCACATTCCTTCCTGAATTACGTGTAATCTTAACATGTGTTTGAAGTCAGTTTTTGCCCTTTGGCAAAAAAAAAAAAAAGAAAAGGTTATGTTTATTCTGCCTGCAGCTATGTGGGTTCGAGGGGTACATGCACCAGAAAGGGTAACAGGAGGTCACTGTTGGGTTTCCGTATCTGCTGCGAGTAAATGCATAATTCAGAGAGCTCATTGCCAATTCACTGGAATAAGTCCTTCTACTTAGTACCTTTGCGCACTCTCATTTAATCCATTCCTAATTGAGAGTTTATTTTTAAACTTTGCTCCGATTCATCACAGGAATAATAACCCGCACACATTATTATTCACACAATTCCGACATTCATGTTCTTTCCCCCCCCCTCCATTGATTTATCCCTCGAATGATTAGTGCTTGCATCGAGTTGTGCCGTTTGTGACAGGGACAGTGGAAATCTGCCAGCCAGAGGGGTTATGAAGTCATTCCTTACAGGGTGTAATCGAGTTCCAGTCAGATTTACTAAAAGAGCGTTACATTTAAATCTCAAAATTTGAAGGTGTGTGCAAGAAATGTAGCCGCTTCTGTCATTGATTTGCACTTAGGAAACGTATAATCAAATGCTGGAAACCGCTAGCAGTGGGGCATTGAATCAAACTACTTCAGTTTTCTGAATATTTAAGTGCATGCCTGAAGGTTCTCAAAATAACACATTGTCCGAGATGAATAAATCCACTGTCTCCCCATGAGTTGGTTGCGTCCGTTTCTTTTTAGTACTTGTTTCCAAACATTAGGTTATGAAAATCAACAACAGTCCGTGCATTTCAAATTTGATGAGAAAGGTTGGATCAAGGCTGTACAGCAGAGGAGAACCTCAAAGCCCGGTAAGGCTCACGGGGAAGTGGTGATAAGCACTTACTTTGCCTCAAGGGCGAGCGCGATGATCCCAGCAGCCAGCGGGGCGGAGGCCGAGGTGCCCGTGTGGGAATCTGTGCATTTTGATTTGAGGTCGGTAGTCACCTAGGGAAGATGAACACAACAGGCTTAAAAAGACAGCGAAGATAAAAACCGACAAAGTGGAAAATAGCCTTTTTAACATTTACCTGAAGTAATTCATCCATCACGCTAAAGGCGTAAATCAGACTATGTTGGGGTTTTGTATTTTACTTTCAGTAAGAAAACTCCATCCCCACGCAGCATCGCAAAATGCTAAACTTGCCCCAGAACTGCCTTCATATTAAAAAGTAAAGCTAATTAAAAATGTATAATCTCCATAGCCGGAATTTGCCTCATTATATTAAGTTAGTTTTTCACCATTGCTACTTTTATTTTCTCATATGTATTTGCTGGAGGCAAAAATCGCTTCATGGTTCAAAAAAGCCGAAAATCAGGAGAAGAAAGTCCACAGCCCGACTCCCTTGACCAACTAAAAAATAAATAAATAAAATCAAAGAGGGGAAAATTGTATAACATGCTCTCTCTCTTCAACAACTACCAGTGAGGTGTCTTGCAGCAAGATTATTTTTCGATCCAACTGCTCCCGTGGACCCAAAGCAGAGAGCTGTGGTTGTACTGGGCAGGTCCCCAGTGGAATCTCTGCAGATGCAGGAATATAAAACATGGCGGAGGGGCAAAGCCCATATTGGTAAGCATAGAGATTAGAAACAAAATGAATTGCAAAAAAACCCCAGCCACCTCGGATAAAGTCCTAAAGGAGAGGCCAATCTATGCAACTGAATATCATAATGAAAGAGCGGCTGGATTCGAGGATCAGCTCAATGTGCTGGCCAATGCAGAGCCTCCGAGAGATGATCTTTTACAAGACTCAACAGAATAATGAATGCACTGGAAGGAATGGTGGTAGCGGTTCAATTATGCATGCAGAGCCGTCTCATATCCCCCTTACTTGAAATTAAAAGAGAAGGATAATTTGAGTGCAGTTTAAAGGAAAAAAAGAAAAAGAAACTGACATTAACATATTCATTCTTGCATAACCCCAGAGGTCCAAACCACTTTCTTTCACCCCGTCTTATCACTCCCGGGTTTATAAGTGACAGCACAATTAAATGAGTACAGCACGGGAGCATTAAGGGACCAGCTACATGTCACAGAGATGTCATAAGCTGTCCATCCACTTGGTCTGCACGCTGAGCAGTAACTGGGCCGAAAACAGAAAGTGAAAGGGTGCGCGTGCGGTCATGTCTTTTCTATGGTTGCGAGGACAAACTTTGTTACATAACCATCCCGGCGAGGACAATAGGATTTGCTTTTTAAAACACTTGGTTATGAGGTTATGATTTCAATTGTTGATGGTTAGGGTTAGAGGGTATGGAATACATTTTGTATATTGTTATGTCCTCACGGGGATAGTGAGAGTGCGTGTGCTTGTGCCTGCATGCGTGTGTGATTTTTTCGTTTCTGACAAGTCTGTCAAACAGCAACAGACTGCCAGATGGACTCTTAGCTGTTCACTTTTTATAATAATTCTAATGGGCCAAGACTGAATGAATGGAACAGACGATGCGAGTGGAAACTAAGGAAAAGTAATGGACAGAATGACATCACACATCTAGGTAATTACTTCTGTACTCATATTCATATAAAGCTAATACACGTATTCAGTTAAAGGGTTAACTGCATAAAACGGATATACACATTGAAAAAACAAATTAATAATTCAAGCAATATAGTGTATATTGTTTTTATACGCCACTGGTTTGGTCTCAATAGAATATATTTCTGTTGTTATTTCGTGAAAGTAAGCTGGAAATACTGGGGATTTGAACAGTTCCTCAGACCAAACAACATATTTAAAAAAATCATGCATATTGGCCTTGGGGGATTTTACGGTCTATTATTTCTCAATGTTTTACAAATACTTACAGACCGAAACATTATTATATATATATATATATTTATTTTTAAATCAAGAAATGAATAAACGAGATGTGAATGCAATGCACAGTATAGAGCACAATAGAAGGGCCGCAACTCACGATCTGTTTCTCGTTGAGGTTCCCCGAGCTGTAGGTGGTGGCGAGGGTGGAGGAGCAGGCCTCGCTGTACCAGGGGACGTTGCCGTTCTGGGTGGAGCTACTGATGGACAGGGTGTAGATGCTGTTGGTGTAGCCGTCACAGTTGCAGCTGTCCTTCTCCCTGCCTCCATTTCCAGACGCCCACACAAAGATCGAGCCCATACCACCACGACCCTAGAGAACGCAGGATACCATCAGACCGAGAGAGAGAGAGAGAGCGAGAGCGAGAGCGAGAGAGAGAGAGAACAACAGAACACCTCATTCATTCATCCACCACTCCACAGAAAACAACTAAATCTCATTCAGTCATAATGGGAATCCCAATTATTGGAGGGCAAATTTATCTCGGGGCTCATCTTAAAAAAAAAAAAAAAAAAAAAAAAAGGCCCATTAAAACCCAGCGTACATCGCAGAGACCAGGGCGGTCACTCAGTAAATTAAAAAGAGCTAAATACCTCATGACAGCAACGCAATACAAGAAGACACCACGACAACAGCCCATTGTAATAACTCACCCAACCTCTCAGCCTTTGAAGTGCAATAATTCTCATCTAAGAGCCACTTTATTGTATTGATGAGTGTCACCGTCTCTCTGCATTGATGAAACCCAGCTCCGGGCCACCCGCACCACCTTCGGACGGCGCTCTCCCTGCCGCAATTATCTTAGCAGTCAGTGTCAGCACTCGGCTTTATGCAACATGCCTTGAATCCCAGCGGTCTTCAACAAGTAAGCCTGATGGATGCATTTATTTTCGAGCGCAGATGTCGTTGAGCCCGGGGTGTGATCTGCGTGCACGTTCATCTGTTGCCTTTCCTTTCCATACCTTTTACATATCGGACACAACCCTAAGGCGCCACAAGCATCGGAAACAAGTGCTGCTCGCAAAAAAGACGACTCGTTACACGACAGCGTTGTCCCTTATTGGTCCATTTTCATATATGACCCAAAATGCATCTACTCAAATATATGCATAAAATCATGCACGTCCGTCGAAGGCCTTGATCAAAAATGCTTGTAGTTTGAAGAAAAATAGAACTTGGTGTAAAATGTACACTTGTTATGCTGACTAAGAGAGAGATGAGAGATGAGCTCGCAGTTAGGGAAAGGGGCCATCCTCTAACAAAGGACATTAAAAGAATAACTTTCCATACTTCAATTTGGTCCGTGCGGCTTCTATTCATTTTGCCCAAAGTGCTCCTTCCTGGTGGCCTTTCAGAGGACATTACTTCCCATTCATAATTGTCAGGGTCAAAAAACTGCTTTCTTCTTGCCGCTCGTGTGTCCTCTCACGCTTGAACAGTTCAATTACGGCCCCCGCTGAATGGAAGCCCCGCACAGGCACCAAATAATTCCGGTCTCACGCACACGCTCACGTACGCAGCCGAACACACACCTCCGTGACGCCGTGCAGGAAGGCTTCTTTCGCGAGCTTGGCCGGCCCGTCGACAGTTTTCCCGTCGTCCTCCGGGCCCCAGCTGGCGCTGTAGATGTCGATGTGTTGGGGATTCAGACTGAGCGACTGGGCCTCCACCATGTCAGTCACCTCACCGTCCAGCATACGGACACCTGCAGCAAATCCAGCACACAGGGACACACACACAAAAAACTAAAACGCCGTTCTGTGGCTATTAACACTAAATACAAGGAAGGCTATGCAGGTGGAGGAAAATGTACAAAATGTCACAAAACTATTATTATTATTATTATTATTATTATTATTATATCATTCTTTTTAACTATTTTAGTGCATATAAAACAAAATCCACAGTTAGTTTTTTTCCTGCTAGTTGATCAAATAATATTTAATTTTGTACATGCCACACGGGATTTACGGGAGTAACAGAGCTTTAATATTGACCGGTGCCTTTTTCACGTTGTGTGTTCGACTACGGGCGGAACACAACCGAACGGCCCCACCAAAACTGTCTAGCGTGGATGACGTAGGCAACGGGAAGACAAATGTGTGAAACAAGAGACCTCTTCTAATAACAATAAAAAGGAGGACCCCTGAATATGCAAAATGAGCTGTATGTGATTTGGTGGTTGCAAGATTCTGCTGCTGTAGGCTGCATGTCTCTAATGCCCTTGAGCAAGGCACTAACCCCATCTGCTCCCCGGACGCTCTCAGCTGTCCACTGCTCTGTGGCTTGCATGCGCCACAGATGGGTTAAATGCAGAGGTCAAATTTCCCCCGACGTGTGTGTGTGTGTGTTTGCATGTGCATGTTTGCGTGGGACGATGCGCAATTCTAAATAAAAAAAATGTCCGTGCTGCAGTTCAGCTGTACGAGCTCTGCAGATTCACTCGACTGTGAGCTCATGTTTGTAACAAGGATCGCATGCGAAAGGGTACGACACTGTTGCCGTGGCGCTATTGACTTTGCATATTTACACACTCGTCTGGAGTGCTGCGCATTGTCCCCGTCTATTTGTACAGCTCGTGCAATGGCACAGCACCTGCTGCTGGCGTTCACGGCTTGTGCATCCATTGTGATGTTTTCAACCGCGCCGCGTGATAGATTTACTCGAGATGGTTTGGAGATTTGTTTTTATTTTAAATAAATAAATAATTGTGGGTTAAACTGCTTATTCAAATATGAGGCAGATTTGATTCTGTTTGAGTGCAAATGAAACCCTTAGGTTCCACGATTGTGAACAATTGAGCGAATGTTTAACGGAGGTCTTTAACTTAGGGCTCATTCTAAAGGTTTACATTTCAAATGGTTGCAGATGAAGCACTCTGAAAGTGAAACAGAAGTTATTGGTCCGCCAGAGGCTTTTCTCATAATAGAAGTCTCTCTTCTCCATCAGCAACATTCATCCACAGGGGTAGCGAAAAGAACCCCCGTACACCTTGAAACAAACTTTCTTCCCCTCCGCTTGACACGTCGAAGGTCAAGTTACTTTATGCTGCAATGTATGGGTAAAGGTAACAGGGCGCTGGGTCTTTGAAGTTCTCTGAGAGAATCAAACTGGCACCGTGCTGCTACTGTTTCCATGGCAGCCTGCTGGGAGAGAACCATGTGGAGTCTCTCCAGTCAGTTTAAAATACCCATCTATCCCCCAAAATGTATTTCACTGCAGTTCCAATACATGTGCACTTACAGGATAACATTTTACATTGTTCGGAAGGAGAACAAAACATCATTTCCATTGTACTTTGAAGATGTTCTCTATATGTGCTTCTGAACAAGATTAGAAATAAAAGATGTATCCAATCTTGTCATCAAGACAGTGAATACACGCATTTGCCGAAATTCTGAACTACACCTTTGACTTGGCGCCAACAACAACGTGACCAAAATAAGGGTGAGGATTAGGATTTAACAAAGTGTTGCCAACTTTGGCATCGGTCGAATCCGAAGCTATAGCTGAAACAAAGGGCTTAAATCGTGGGTTTTGCACAGCACCCTCCGCCTCCTGCTCCATCTACGTGAAATGCTTCATCCAAAAAAAAACATCCATTTGATATTAAATAAAGCTGGGAGAAAGAAAGTGAAACAAAACACCACAAAATAATAAAATGACTTGTTCGCCATGAACATTTTATGCAAATGAACCATGTTTTTTTTTTGTTTTTTTTAATATCTGAAAGCCACTGAAGCTTCGTTTGAAGAATGGGCACAGAAAGTACAAAAACTGTTTCTCCCTGTAGGCAGCAGCACAACAGCGCATCAGGGTGCAAATCATTTTTAGGGCAAACAAATTAATATTTCACATGATTTTGCATCACATCTGTTGTGTCTCTTCGGAAATAGGAAACGAGCGGTGCATTTTTGTCCCTCTCCCGCCAACAAATGCCCTGTTGATTCTGTCATTAAAATGTTTGCAATCAACGCTGCCATTTAATGAAGTAAAGCAGTCAAACTCTGATAACGCCAAAGATTTTCATCTGCATCCAATTTGCTTTTTCAATTAAGAACCTCTGCACACCAGTTGCACGTCAGTTTAAAAAATGGTAATGTGACGAGATAGCCACACGACAGTGGATAAGTGAATGTTCAGAGAGTGAGCAAGTAAACAGGATTATTAAATGAAATGATCAAAGGGGACTTTATCCCACAAAGTGCTATTTTGTCCCAACAACAATCCAATTCCCCAAAGGATTCAATTAGCAGCAAGCACAAAAGAACCTGGTTACGTTTTTATTTATATACTTATGCTGCCAAAGATCTGCCAAGGGTATACTCTGACAATTTGTCTTCAGCTCACCCCGGTTTAAACCAAATAATCAGTTGCCTTAGAAACACTACGAGTACAGACGAGTGTGAAACTCGGCGGCCCACATATTTCTCTTTTTCTCACCTCTTCAGAGACACCACCGACACGACCCGCTTTCTCTCAAACACAGAGTTAGCAGCCGACGTGTGCACATTCAAGCACAACAGCCCTGCAATGAACCCTGTTGCTTTTAAAGCTTGTGATGCCGGGTTTTTCCCCGATGCAATGTGTGTGGTGGTGACCGTATGCTGAATTTCGTTACATTATATTACAATGTATTTCATGCTTTAGGTACACGCTTTTTGAAGTAGCAGTAGAAGGGGCTAGACGTTAGAATGAAGGGGGAATTGTGGCAGCATGTTTGGGTTTTGTGGAAAAGTTTCAATCCGGTGAGTTTGACATTAAGTTTCTTTGAAAACCCATACTGTTACTCCACGCATAACCGATCATGCAAACATCATAACGGTGGTGATGCTCAAAAAGATCTAGCGGTATGCGCTGCCTGCGAACATGACTGGAAATAACATGAGCACCGGCTCCGCAGAACGAGTACTTCTGCCACCCTCGCAGAAAAAAAAGAGATCTGAAATGAAGCAAAGGTTTGCCCCGCCCCCCCCCCTGTGAGATTAAAGAAATAATCCACTTATTTTTATTTGACCATACCTCCGATCTTGGCGTCGTACGCCACACCGACTCCACAGATCCCATTGTTGGCCACGGCCGCCACTTCCCCAGCACATCGCGTTCCATGCCTAGACGGAGAGCGAGAAGAATGTTTTATACTCTGCATATATACTCACACACACACCCCCACAGGTAGTATTCTTGTCAAACAAAGGCAGCCTGTGAAAGAATGTGCTCCCTTCAGTAATGTGGTTGAGCTGCAGACTGAGTCAAAACAAACGCACGCAGACAGGCTCTTGGCATTAAATCATTCAAACAAATCTAAAACATTCTGTCAATGAGACGAGAGGAGAGGCCCATATATTATTTAATGCCTCCGAGCACAAGTAACCTCGAGTACCTACGGGGATGAATAAACTTGATGTGAAAGGGAAATTAAATGACATACTACCCTAACACACGGGAGGAAATTGGGAATTAGATAGGTTGTGTTTTTACTATGGCTTTTTCCCGCCCCTGGCCCGGAGCTTCTCCGGTAAGACCTGCAGTATGCGGAGCCAAGGAACCTGCTACAGAGAGGCTGATCATCACATTCCAGTCAGGTTTGTAGGCCCCCGCTCCTCCAGATGGATATGTGCACTTAATGTCCTTCGGACCATGGCACAATCCCAATCCCACTGGATTGCAGCCATTCCTTGAAAGGATTGCTTGGGACTAGGCAACACTGGGCCACAACCAGGAAATAACAAATAAACAAAGGATGTTTGCTACTACAAGAACAACAACAACAACAACAAAAAACGCTATCAGAACACCACATTTCCAGCGAGCATCCACCTCTCACACAGACCATGTCTGATGCCAGGATATGGATATTTAATCATCAAGTCGAGGCTCGCCTGCCAAAATTTCCAGTTAGACATTGAGTTGATTTTTTTATTTATTTATTTCCCCCCCCCCCCAGTCGGCGAATCATGTTATCGGCATTTTGAAGCCAATACCACTGATGCTCAAGATTTCTGCTTCCTTGAAAAAAGAAAATGCCCGCATAATGACAGCGGGTCAGAGTGTTGTTCGTCTGCCATCACCTTAGACGCGGCGATGAGCTGAGAGGTTGAGGGTCAATTTCAATGCCCCCGTCGACATCGGCAATGCGCCGAGGGCACCGGTTTGATGGAGCCAGAGGTGCAGCCACAGGCTCTCCGCTTTATCTAACTTGATCTCAACGTTCCCCAAGTGCTCATCTATTGACTTTGCAGCCCTGCGTCCTCCAGCGTCAGTGTTTGTGATGCAGCCGATAAGAAAGGAGCGCCGGTGCCTGCGATTGGACGCCAGGAGCGCACGCAGGCTCATACCTGCAGTGTCGCACCGTGCCGTGCCGTCCCCTCCACCTTCCTTTCACACATTCGTTAAAGTCGTTTACACGGTTGACTTATTCATGGCTTACAAATGCTGTAACAGAGGGGAGGCCCTCGGCTTCTGAAGCCGATTATGCACGGTCAGGTTTTTGTTTTTCTGGGAGTGATTTTATTTCTTTATTTATTTAACGGGGGTGACGAAGTGGATACAAGAAGATATCCTTTTTACCGCTGTCCGGGTCAATAAGAATGGGAAGAAGAAGAGTGCATCTCTGTGTCAAATTGAATGAATTCTGATGTGAAAGTAGCTCGCTCCGTGTTATTTATTCAACACGACTTGCAGCGGGTCTCCCTGGCAGAAAGGCATTTTCATTAACCAGTGTGCAAGCACAACTGCTCTCCGCTAATCCAATCAACAATGTTTAGTTCGGCAAATGACTTTCAAGGTCAAATTGTATTTCACTGTGCGTCGCATTGAACTATTCAGAGGGGATTTTCATAATTTGGGTGCGGAAACAGGAGTTTGAACAATGATATTGGCAGCGGTAACCTTTAATAAAGATAAATAAATAATAAGGAAAAGTTCATTCTAACTTAAGCGTTAAGAGTCTATGAAAAGTGCTATACAAATACTATGTTTATTATAGTATTATATTATTATTATAACTATTTTTTTTACCCATATAGGACAAAAACTTTAGAAAGTCTTCAGTTTATAGTGTCAACGCCATTCCACATCAGAGATAATATAAGATTATTCAGAATTATTCCATACCTAAATAACTGAGTTTTACTATCAGCTGCACATTCCGTCACAATGAGATGGGCCACAGGAGTCCACAACAAAACTCAGTGAAGCAAGTGTCAATCGGCCCGTGGTCCCGCCCACAATCCCACATCTGTACTGCTCACCGCCTCCGCTTTGCTCTCGTTTGCACTTACAACTGCGGTTCTGAACCCGTGCTTTTTGTTTCAAACACCGTCGTACCCACGCAAAAACCCTCTCACTTGAATCTTGTTCCCTACATTCTTGGGGGGGGGGGAAGTCACGAGCGAAACCTTTTCAAAGGAATTCCAAAAACCCCTTTGGTATCCGATGGCCTACGTTGTGCAAGAACTCAAGAATTCCTGTGTCACACGCAAGGGAGATAATAGGAGATTACGGTGAGCAAGGAGCAATTTCAGTGAGGTCTTGTTCCGATTACAGCGAAAAAACACTCGCGTAACAACAGCTACAGCTGGCTGCATACCAAAGCCCACGATCTGTATTCATACCTACAGCTGGCAGAACCATTATCACAGTGCAGAACCTAAACTAACTAACTCTGGAGACTGGCCAAAGAGACACGCTTCCATCACACAGACGTATCCACACCGGGTCCGTGAATTAGCGGAGATGGAAAAGTATGCACATAACCTGAACTGGCAAACGGAAGACGAAGGGACAAATAACTATTGTGATGAGATGATTACGGCGTTTGTTCGAAACCTGAGCTAACATCACATAATCATGTACACCAAATGTTGTCTTACAATGCATTATAGTCTTCCGCACAACATCTTTCATACATTTTCTTTTTTTGTTATACACCTTGCAGTAGTATCATTAGTTTAAATCCCTGGGTCTCCTGAGGCCCTGAAGAAAAAAAGGCATTTGTTATCCATTACTCTCTGGGCTTCTATCTAAAACGTAAAACGTTCTCGGCTCATTCTCGGGTCCGTTAACGGCTCCGCCAGTTTACCAACGAGCTGGTTTCCAGGACAAAAGGTCTGGTGATATTTATAGATCTCGGTAAGGAGACTATGAAGTCACTGTCCCCAGTGAGATTAATGGAGGCTTCTTCTGTTTGCAGTTGTATTAAATAGGTCCTTTTACCCATGACTGTACATTCAGTACGTGCAGACCATTATTGTTCAATTTTATTTTTTATTTTTTCCCCCACTATCAAGATCCGTTCAGCATGTTGTTGGCACATGTTGAATAGTGTCCTTCTGCAGCGACTCAAGGGGCAAAGAGTGGGGGGGGGGGGTTTCTGCAGCGGCCAGGCTTAATCCCGAAAATTTCACCTTTGGAAAGGGACCCGAGACGAGTCGAAGTAAAAAGCCTCCAAAAGGGAAACCTCTAGATCCCGTGCCGTCTTAAATAAACATGGGGGTGAATGGTCACATTGCTACCGAGCCATCCTCGGCGCTGCCCGTATGCTGGGGAAGAAAGGCGGCTTTATGGAGGTGAACAGAGTGGTGCTTTCTGTCAGGGAACAGACACTCACAGTCTTACCCAGGCTTACGCACGGCCATGCCCGCCCACAGGTTGTTTACACGTGCATCTGCAAAAACCCACTGCAAAGTCAGGTAAATGAGCCGCGCACGCACGTGCACACGCACGCACGCGCCTCCTCAATTGGTCCCGCCGCATGGTCGGCACTGGGAGAGAGCTGGGTGGCGAGAGATAAGGGCCGGGGTGAGCGGGGGCTGGAATGGGGTGCAGCCAAAACGACGGGAACATCAACAGTAAGTGTCTCAGCTCGGCTCCGGGCCACTGGGAGCCAACGGAGGAGCTTAAGCGTGTCTTGGCAGAGATTGGGGAGCTGCACCGGAGGGATGTGCTCCCACATTCCTTCACAAAAAAAAAAAACTCCAGCATTGGAGGTTTCGCAGATAGAGTTTCTGAAAACAGTCTGGAGCACTGGCGCGCACGATCCTAAAAGCAACTGGGCAAAAAGTGACAGCATAGCATTGATTTTTTACTTCAGCTGACAACTGCGTATTATACACAGTGTGTGTATGTGTAGATATATATATATATATCTACACACACACACACACACGCATCAAAGTTTGAATTTCTTCTCCAAAAAGGTGTCTTGAATGTCAAAAAAAGAGCTTTGACCATTTGTCCGGTGAGGTCATCGGCGGTCACGCAAGCTGTGGTGATCATTGATTAGTAATCATTGTGAGCCTAGTTAGTTAAAAAAAAAAATCCTCTTAAGCCAACGAATCCGAAAACATCAGATTACTGCAAATCAGAAATGAAAGTCAGATGGGGCGGCGACTGTGGGAATGAATGGGGGAAGACGAGCGGTGACCCTCCAGAGCCAAAAGATGTAATCTCTTTCGTTACTGCTGATTTGACTTTATTCCATCAATCCTCGGCAAGGTATTGCAGTGGTGGCAAACAACTCCTTAGGCCATCCGCACAGACCCGTGCAATAAAGATGCTTTTCTTTACTGTTAATATCTTAACCCCGCCTTTTGGGACCGGACTCGCATTAAGAAATAACTGCCAATGTTACGAAAGTAAAAAGGCAATACACTGAAGGAAAGTTGAAATCTCTAGGACAAAACAAAAAAAGTTGAAGTTCATTTATTCCCTCAGATGGCGACCTCAGATGAAGGTGCGTAGCGGAAACCGCCGTAGGCCTGTTTAGCGACCAGCTATCAGACCGCGAGGAGGACAAATGAATGAACAAGAGCAATTGCGGCCCGACACGATCCCGACACGTACCCCACCCCCACATCCATCCACAGAGTCATTGGTGGCGGTGGCGGGGCAGGCCGAGAGACACGGACAAGAGTGGAAATGCCGTTTCTATCCGCCTGGATTTCTTCCCTACCTGTTGTCGTTGAGCTGCGTGTATCGGGGCTGAGGATCTGGGTCGCCATCATTCACATCGTAGCTGGCGTCCGGGTCCTTTGAAGAGACATAAAAGCGGTTAAGAGTCAGATACAGAGGGCTTCGTCGGAGGGATTTTCAAGATTCAAATCTGTCTCGGTAGATTCAAGGGTATTTTTTGTTTGTTTTTTAGATAAACTGCCAGACACTTCTAAATCCGTCGACACGGAAACCATTTCGAAAAATCCTTCAAATGTTGATCTTTCACATCTGCTCTGCCATCTCCATCATCGACTCTCTCCCTGCAAATTGCAGTATTTTCGGAGCAGCGTTTAGGAGCCCTACTCACATAGTTCTGCATCAGGTCGGGATGGTTCTTCTCTATGCCATCATCCAGGATGGACACTACCACACCTTTACCTGTGTAGCCCAACTGCCACGCAGCTTTGGCATTCAAGTCACGGTGGTTGCTGTTGTACTGCGGATAGATAGAGAGCGGGAGAGAGAGAGCGAGAGAGCGAGAGAGCGAGAGAGAGAGAGAGAGAGAGCGAGAGAGAGAGAGAGAGAGAGAGCAAACAACTTAGCTGCAATCTAATTATCAAGGAGACATTTGCACGCCAACAAGCCGGTGCTTCGAACTGAAATTCGGGAGGCCCATTAGGGAAAAAAGAAAGACATTGAAGACATTTAGACTTAGCTTTAAAATGAAGCATCTGGGGGAGAGGGGGGGGTGCTGTTCGTTGAGGCATTCATCCGAAGTAAAAAGAATTGGAGTTTAACGGCGCGCGAAAGGCAAGGTAACAAAAGAGCATCTCTATTCTGACGGCATCAGTCGCATGCATTTATTTATCGCATGCACTATTAATGTCAGGCACGGCACTGGTGAACTCTATGGCGCCTCGCAGGAATCACTGCGCATGCTTTTTGATACATTGTTGACATTCAACTTGACCTTTGGACAAAAGCCATATCTGACTTTCATCTACTTCAAAGCGCTTCTTTCTCGACATGCACCAGGGGTCTCATATTAAACGTGTCGCGTGTACTATTTAACACAATTTCTCCTTTCAAGATTTTGAACTTTCGCCAGACTATCGTACAGAATGCGACTTGTTCCTCAATCTTGTAACGTCACCGACGCTGAAACCATCAGGAAGAGAATAAAATAAAGATGAAAGTTGTGCTGATTCAGACCGAAAGGGGCCTTTTTGCGGCTGACATGCAGAGTGAATAATGCATCCGAGAGTGGCATGTACAAGACTCCACTTCGAATATTGCTCATCGCCTTTTTTCCTTCCTCCTTG
Organism: Colistium nudipinnis; assembly: GCA_016785305.1. NCBI lineage: Eukaryota > Metazoa > Chordata > Actinopteri > Pleuronectiformes > Rhombosoleidae > Colistium > Colistium nudipinnis. Next base: position 125,626 of record JAFBJU010000454.1, read on the forward strand.
ATGTCATCGATTCCTTCTGCACACCGCGAGCTTGAGCACGTGAGGGGACGCAGAGCTGGAGATCGTAACTTTGGAGCTTGCCCGTGATTTATCAGCGTGGGTTGAGAAAAAAATAAATAAATAAAAAAAAAAAAAATCGGCCTCATCATTTAGATAAATACTAAAAAGACGTAATTCATTAGTTGCGACGGCAGATGCTGACCATTAGCGCCCGTCAATCACGAACACTCTGCCAACAGGCAAACCCACACTCTCCCCTATCCAATAGGAGGTCCAGGATTAATGAGGCGAAGGCTACCGTCAGGAGAGACAGGCATGAAATCACATAATTTCTTGGAGACCATTTACCACACATCAGCCATACGTTGGTAACACCGAATAATGTTTCTCGGAAATTGAGGTCAGTTGTAATTATCTGGACGGAATAAAACCTCCACACAATCAGCAGCCCATCGGCAGGCAGATATTGGAGGCTAGTTCGAGCTGATGCGGCGCAACCACAACCACAAATGACTAACTGCTGTAAATCATTCCAACGATTCCACGTTATGTTTGGCCATGTTGAGATGTGACCCTTTATATACTCTTCAGGAGGCCAGGAGATCCGTTAGTGGGAAGGAATGTGAGAATGAATAGAAGGTGTTGCTCCAGTTTTCCCATCCTTTGGTGTTTTTTCTTTTTTTTTTTTTTAAAACCTCTGAAGGTGCCAAAAGACTTCGGAATTGAAATCGAACATTATGTTTTTTTTTTTATAGATTTTCCACTCCTGGTAGAAGGTTCGGTAAAGGAACACAAAAATTGGAATCAGAATCCATTACATCTTGTAACGGCGAAACAACCAGGCAAGGCGGGCTTTTATCTGCTTGTTTTCTTGTCAAGGTGCCACCGACTATTGCAACACACTGGGGAGCGGAGTCCGTTAAAGCACCGACATTTTGAACAACTGGTGATACGAGTCCGTTTTGCATCACCATGAATCTCCTCCCGCCCGAGGCAGCCTCGGCGTAATTGAAGGAAAAGTGGAGCCTGAACGGAAAAGTCTCGGGGGCCGTTACGGCAGCATTTAACAGGGCCCATGTATCAGTGACATTCTTCGAGTCAAATGCGAAAATCAATCAGCCGAAAACGAGGGAGCTTCCAGATGAATCGCCTCCCCCCGTCTGTCTCCCTTTGTAGCTGCGCTGTCTGCAGACTGAAGTAATCCATCGGTTTTCCAAACGCATGCGATTCAGAATCCGAAAGCCGCTCTCGACGGGCAGGCTATTGTTGAAAATAAATCCTTCAGGTGAAGTCACTTAGATTTGTGCGTCTCGCTCGGCAAACAAGACACACCGGCATTTCACACAAACATTATTTTGGATTCACCCTGGTCTTTTGACTCGTGGAAGCATCACCACCCCCAGATGGTTGGTGGATAAAAAAGCTTGAACCGGTGTGCTGCACAAAATGACGACAGACACGCACGCACGCACGCGCGCACAAATACTCTTTTGCTAAATGAAGTTTCCGTTGACACTCACCAAATACCACTGGTCTCTGAACTTGGGATCGACAGGCTCTACGAAGGCATCCCTCTTTTTCCGGCGTTTCGACACTTGTTGTTCGGCCCAAGTCACCTAAAGACAAAGCACACAAAACACACGGAGAGATTAATGACGCAAACAAAAAAAAACAAAAAAAAAGGGGGGGGGGGGGAGGAAGTGCAGCATAGAGAAATATTCCAAGCCGCAAAGCGAAACTGCTCACCAGGATATATAAACTAAAATTCAAAATGTGCAAGAAAAAAAATGACGTGCGGGCCGTGAGGGTCATCATGTCAACTGCATTAATAGAGATCCCGATTCTCAGCGGAATGACCTCGGACAGCGTGAGATTAGAGGCACTGGGATGCTGTGGGCTCCTCACTAATGAGACATGCTGATGAATTCCAGAGCTCCCCGAGACTAATTAAAATTTTTGGATTAGATGGGATGCAACAGAAAAAGTGATGCGGCTCTTTTCATGATTTTATTCAATGTTTCGTCTCTTCCAGTGTGCAGGGATTTCTTTTTTTTTCTGTTGTTAAAGTGAAAATAAAGCAGATTCCTCCTTCTAAATCTCCTATTATTCTGGTAACTTTACATTTATACACACTAACAATATGCACGCAGACACACGCACACATAAAGTACACGTTTGATGACAGGACACCGAGCCATCCTTAAAAAGCAAGCTCCTGCGGTAAGTATCGACAGAAGAGCGTCACACACAGCGTGAGAGAGGGAGAGAAAAAAAAGGCCTGCATCTAGCTCCTTGTGCCGAATCGCTGCTTGGGTAGATGAGAGCAGATGACAAAAAAAAAAAAATAATGTCATAAAAAGAGGACGGAACAGAACTGCCTGCCGCAAGGACGAGCACCTGATCTGAAGGACGACCAAATCACAGCGCACCCCTCTCAATCTCTCTCTCTCTCCACCTCTGCAGCTCACTAGAGACACGAGAGTAAAAGAGGAAAGAACTAATGAAGGTCATATCAGCTGCTACGCTGAAGCGGCGCCTGTTCAACACCGCCAATAATGGAATCATTTCACTTCAAGGAGCAGAGGGCTTTGGTGAACTCCTTTCACTGGTGAGGAGCCGAATCCGTCTAAGCAGAGGAGACGTGCCCACCAGGGTCCACCCGACTCGAACTGGGAAGCCGGTGCCAGAGCTGCAGCGGCGGCAGCTTTCCTCCAACACGGACGGTTATTGTGGAAAACTTTTCACAGCGTGTTGAAAAAAATGTTTATAAATCCAACATTCCGCCGTACACGTATGCATTCCGTGCTTGGGTTGAGAGAAACAAAGGAGTGAGCTATCTGGATTTGTGCTCCAGAGATCAATGCAGGCAGATAAACAATAAAAGAGAGAAAAAAAAAACATACATGTCTGTCATACTTTTCAGTCTGACAGGCTGTTTGTTGTATATTCTCGGAACATAAATTAGGAATAAGGCAAGAAAGAACAAAAAAAAGCAAACAAGACTGCGGCAAAATAAACTTTTCCTTTTTGCTTCCGTCAGGCTAGGGACTTCATGAAAACAATTGCAGGAAAAAAAAAATTTAATTTATTTATTTTTTTAACCACATTTAAAAAAAGAAGAACAAAAAACAACTCCTGCGTCTGCATTTTCATTTCACTAGGGTTAAATCAGAGAGAACCTCTTATTCTTCTTAAGTGCAAGTGGTCAGAGATTTGCACAAATAAATATTATGTATATAAATGCAATGCGCCATACAAAGGATCCCATGCCATGAGATAAGACCTCTGGTAGCACTCAATCATAAGCCTATTTAATCTAAAATGAATGCGGTCATATCAGCTGCGCAACCCTATCTTCCCCGCATCAATAACAATGCATCTTGGTCCATATTGGATTCGTCGAGGCATTCCCACGACTTTCACCGACCTACGCGGCATTATTATACATATGAATGATCTAATTAGGTTGGAGGCGGGCGGGACGGTCGCTGACGCGATGCCTTCACTCAGGCTTCTCATATCGACTTACTGTCACAAAGACAACGGCAGCAGGGACTGAAAAGAACCTCTACGATCCCTGGCAAAGACGCGGTTGTGTCGGAAGGCACGGAGGGCGTCTTTCTCTCGCGTCATAAGGCGGTGCGCGTGGGGGTGTGTGCGTTTTCCCCATTTCCGTTTCACCATCCCACATCAAACGTGGTTTTCACACGTACGCAGAGGGACGCCTCTGTCGTGGACCATTTCCGCGCCGATCCTCTTCCAACGCGACGCGATTCTTGACAGTGAACGCACCACGTCATTCACGGAACGACGGGCTGCTCGCGCCACTGCGGGCCTTGTTTGCGTCGCACCTGCTTGCTGGTGCGACGCAAACAAGCCACACAGCAAGCGTGGCACCGCTGATTAAATGTGTTAGAAAGGACGAAGTGAACCTATACTGGGGTGCGTTTGTCAACGGGCGCAACGAAGACAGGGAACCAGGCAAACAGGAGAATATTAGCCACGGTCAATTGCAATTTATCGTGAGACTAAATGTGGCCATTTATCATCTGTGTAATTTGCTTTTTCCGATAAATGTTAACTTCAATCTCTCGGTAATCCATACACGAGAAAGAACAAGTGAGAACAAGAAATCTCCCCCCGAACCACTCCCTTACACTGGCTGCAAAACATTTAGTATGTCAGTGACTATCCTGTAACACGAAATATGAACCAAGTCCAACAGGAGCTCTGCTGCATTTCCATATTCAGAAAAACAATATATATAGTCATATTTCTTTTGCAGCCAGTAATCACAGTGGTTATTAAACAATTCCTACTTTTGGCAGGAATGTAACAACACAATCTGTTTTTGCAACTTTCATGGGAAGTCTTTAGAAATTCTTTAATAGCCTGTGACGGAACCCAGAGTCTCAGAAGATGACGAACTGCTTTTTCATTGCAAATGGGCTTTGAAAATATATATATATTTTTTTTCCTATCGCATGAGTCCAGACTAATCCATAGCAGAACTAATGCTCACAAACGCACCGCTCGCTTCATGCTTAAGTGTAGAGAGCCACCTGCCCAACAAAGAGATTCCCCCACCTACTCCTTTTTCCTCATTCATAACCTCCTCCATCAGCTTCCAAACGGAAGCCTCCAATAAAGCACCGTTCTTGTAAAGCAACATAGAATACAATTACAGCACAGATCAATGGCTATGTCATCTTCATTCACGTAAAGGTTGACGTTCCACTGGCTTCTAATCTTGCCACCGCAATGAAACCATGAACGCGGTCGCAAAGGTACGGTCAAATGGTGAAGAGCATCGTTTCCCGGGGGCCGCTTTGTGCCATCGGTCCTCGCATGCGTCGGCCTCGTTTAAACGTAAGACAAAGCAAAGCGGGCAACAACAACAAACAAAGCCAACGGCAGAAGAAAACACAACGGAGCCGAAAGGCATGGAGGTAGCAGATAGAGCCGAGGCTTACATTTTCGACCGACCCCATTAACAGGGCTCCGTCCGGCAGTCTATGAGATCTGGCGGAGGTCCAGGTGCTCCTGTCAGTAATTAGGCCCTCTTCAAAGAAACTTTACTGGGCCCTTTGTTCGGGTTTCATCTCCGCCGGTTTCAATACTGCGGGGACGGCCTCCGGAGGATTCTAAATTCCTCCTTTTTAGAAAAAAGCTTTTCACAGAGGAGCTACACGGCTACAGTTGATGCAAACGCAAATCAAATTTGCAACGATGGACTCGCTCAAAAGGGCTTTCATCGCACCGTTAAAAGGGAATTCTATTAAACGTTTGGATAGGGGAGAGTCTAAACATAAAGCCTGGGGGGTGGGGGGGATCTGGTAAATATTGGAAGAATTTTGCACAGCTCCCCGACCAAAGCAACCAAATAAATAAATGAAAAGATAATATTCCTGTGCCGAGCCAAGCTTACCCTTCCTGAACGGAGCAGAGGGACCTGAAGCTAATGCTCCACTTTCACCAAGTTGCTGTGGTTGGGGGGGTGGGGTGAATTCAAGAGAATTCAACAACAGGAAACGGAGTCGCTGTGTTCAACGAAATCCCGCAGAGGCACAGGGACTATTTCTAACAACAAACTGAGAAGCAGCGGTTGTATCCCCGGTGTGCACCTGCACTGGCGTGACAGCACGACCTAAGCCATTCACTTTCATCAACCTTTTTATCATACGAAAATGAAGAGATTGGTTCCGATGTATGCAATGCCTCTGCAAGTGCACTTGCATATATTTATACAGAAACGTATCTAAATTGCTATCAATATCCTGAAGAGTGACCTTTTACAGAAACAGGGGAACACGGTTTAGAACGATAGAAGGCAGAGACCCGAAAGACAAGGGTCAAACACGTCGGTTGATTCTCAAGTGCTGTAAGGCTCAATAATATTAGAAAATATAAAAACAAGAAAGCGCTCAAATCACGGAGGAAACTAAGACTCAATAGACCACTCAAATACAGAGCATCGGACGTGCTATATATATGTAACAGAGTCAACTAATCTCCCATAGCTCTGTGAAGCCAGTATCATTCCAAATCACCAACTACTGCAATTAAAACATGTTCCTCATTCTGACAGCGTTGTAAACCGGTGAACTGTAGAGAAACTCAAATAAATAAAAGGCACCCTGTAGTTCCAATTATTTATTTATTTTTTTTTTTTTTACAAAGTCAGTAACTAGGTGCCAGTGAATGATCAAAGAAAAGCAGCTCTGAGTTTTTTTTCCTTTTTTTTTTTTTTTAGTGTCTTGTTTGTTTCCGTGACATTTAATGGGTTCACAGCCGCTCTGAACTACTGTCGTCAGCTGACACTTTCATTTGAAGTTTATGCTGAAGATGAATAGAGGCTGTCCAAATGCGGCCGCAACCTGCCTCTCAAAACAACAATGGACAAACTCACCTCTGTCCACAAATATCATACAATAGGTTACAAAATATCATGAAGAATTCTAGGAACCCACTGATGTGAAGGCGGGTTAGGACAAGCCTCCCTTCCCGATTTAGCACTTTTAGTAGAAGTACTGTTAGTAGTCATAGGATAAAGTTTGTCACATCATTTATTAATCCAAACTATGTAACTTGCATCGTAATAGTGGAAATATAGAAACAATATTTACAAGAAAATACACAGCAAATCCAAGACCTTCTCCTCTTTCCGCTTTCCAACAACAACAAAAAAACACGTCTTACCTTGGGATCTTTTTCTAAACGGACTTGTGTCCCCCTGTGGTCCGACAGCGATCTCTTCTCCACTGTGCGATGGCGGAAGTGATAATAATCACCAAATACCTGAGAAAAAAAATAAAAAAGATCAGCTCGGTTATCACATAGCACAGTTTAAGCCCTCTCTTTAGTCGTCATCGCAAAGAGGCCAAATAGATATGTCCATGTGATATTTCATCACAGCAAATTCAGAATCTTTGGATACAGCAGATGTGTTTCAAGATATACAGAGAGATTAATTGATGGTGGCGAAAAAAAAGATAACGTAAACCTAACCTAGATTCAAGGGTGTATAATGGAGTGATCGTCCATCCAAGGTGAAATGTGTTAAATCGTTATATACTGTGTTTAGTAGGAAGTCACTTAAATATCGGCTTCATCCAAGATTATCACTGAACATAGTTTGACATCATAAACATAACAAAAGTGTGCAAAAAGGAGCAACAATACAGAGATAAAATCTTGCCAAAGCTAAATATTGTAGATTATTTTATTTTTTAAAAACAAGTAAATATGTTCTTGCCCCTTGACCTTTGGCACCATTGTCGATCTCATGACTCTCTCACAGTAGTCCTGAAAAATCGACCCACCCCCGGCAACAACAGCAGGTGGCGCTGTGTGTCGCGGGTGGCCGTTCGCCGTCAACTTGTGCGCCTGTGTAGTGTTGTGACATGACGAAGGCCCTGCCAGTTAATCACCGAACTGTAAATTGTCAATCCACGTTTGAAGCACCTCGCTTGAAAACACACGGAACACACTGGCCAAAAACACAAAACTATCAAGTGCCACGAAGGGATTTACAAATTTGTCTCCAGGCAAAACTCTCCAGGACTTTTGGAAAGGCTGACGCTGCCCACCTGCCTCAAGATTTGTTTCCCTCAATTTCCCAAAACGGAAAACACAACACTACTGTGATCACAAGTACAACACCCGAAGTTCTTTGGTTAGGTCTTTGCATGATTTTGGCGCCGTACAAAAAAGTACACGTGGAATTGTCAAGAGAAATGCGTTTTGTGTCCGAGTAAAGGTCGCTGTAGTAAGCCATAGCAGTGTGCACTGCAACATTCCTTCGCTCCGAAAGAGGCACAAATCAGTCCCCCCAACCTCCTCTGCCCCCGTTTAATCACAGTAAACAGGCCGACTCCAGCCAGGCCCACACAAAAGCCCCCTCGCACACAAGGCCAGGGGACAATGGGGAGGCGATAACCAAGAGGGAAGATACACTTTACAGTGATATTCAGCACCGACCACCACCACCAGTGTGCGCGCGCGCGCGTGTGTGTGTGTGTGTGTGTGTGTGTGTGAGTGAGTGAGTGGAAAAAAAAACATTTAAGAACAAGACCAAGGAGAAAACGCTGACATCCAAAGCGATTGGCGACGCCGATGGTCCCATTTCTGAAGAAGACAAGAAAAAGAACAGATAGTGGGTCCAATGTGTTCGCCCAGATAAAAGCCCTGGAGGTGGGACACTGGTCAGAGACAGAGGTGAAGAATGGCGTCATCTATTAAGAGCCTCTAAATACTCCACTTAAAAGACAATAACATGATTATTACTATTACTACTATTACTATTATTAATGCATCTCTTTCTTGTGCATTTTATTATTATTATATTTTTTTTTATAGACCCGATGCCCCATTGACGACATCATGAATTCAAAAGGTGAGAAAGCCCAACTGTACATAATTTGAGTTTTTAGGTAAACAACTTATTTTGAACTTATCATCCTGTGAGAAATGGGCAAAGGTCAGCGCCCATTCAGAGCACCACATCTCCCCCCCCCCCCCCCCCCCCCCCCCCCCCCGCCACTCCCACCCCCCAAAACATCAATGTGCACACGCACACGTACGCTCACCGAACAAAATGAAGCCATTCGTACCGCTGCTTAATGTCTGCCCTGCGGCTCAGTCGTCGTCTGGCAATCACCGGCAACACTTAGGAGTGCGCGTCTCCAGCCATCTAAACCTGCGACTGCATTGATTCCGTGAGGTGGAACCTTTTTCCACCGGAAAATAAGGGCCATTCACAGCAAAGACCTTTAGGTGGAAAGCCGGTGTGGAAACGGATCAGCACTTGTGAGTGACCATTACTGATGCGATAAGCCGGGCACTGATAGAGCAGAGCCAGCTTAGCGGGCGCTCTCGGAGTCGCCCGCTGCAGAAGCGAGGCGTTAATCCATCAACCTCATTAAAACGCACGGTGACAGACAGTGGAAAGTGACTGCTGGCTTGTTTGCCTTTCCGGCGCTGCTTGCCAACATTTTACCTCGTTGGAAAGCCCATATGGAGAGGTCCGGTCCCTCAACTCCGGCGACTGTCGACACAGTTGAGAGAGCCAAAGTGTGCCTGGAGACAAAGTGCGAAACAGGTTCGAGTGCTGCAATAACAAGATGTGTGGAAAAAAAAAAAAAAAATCCGTACGGAGTCGTGAACATCGAGAACAAAGCCGGTGGATGTTAGGGATGACGCTCGAGAAGGGGGCCACTGATGCCTCTAAAGCCACGGACACATCACTCCTGGCACAATTGCTTTCAGTTTGGACGCTTAGCGGCATTTGATTGAGCAGCCCGAGGATGTAGGACGTTAGCATATTTAGCTGGTGCATCGGAGACACGGGATAAATGAAGAAAACCAGACTTATGCAGGTCCGAGCGCTGTGGCCTCGTAAAATAGTTCCCCCATTTGTTTACATAATGAGAATGGAGTGCAATTCCAAGTCCACCACAGTGGCAGCTCGACATAACCTGTAATTTTTTTTTTTTTTTTTTCTTACAGCGGGACAGACCGAGCTGCCTCGCACGACCGATAAAAACAAATTGCGGGCCTACTCTCTGCCAACGCACACATTACTTCATTACCATCATTATATCTTCTCGGCGCATAGTTTGCATTTGTCCTGCAGTCATTCTGCAGCTCCTCTACCTTCAGGTTAATTTGGCATCTAGGTTACGGACGCTTTTTAGAGCGTGCTCTTGACAATTTCAGCGCGCTTTGCTCTGCAAAAACCATACACAGATGTGGGTGAAGTCGTGGCAAGATAAGAGAGAATTCCTCCAATAACTTTCACAGCAAGCAGGAAGTCATGATTTAGTCTCACGGGGTCTTATAGGCTAAGCTTAGAATCTTAGAAGAAGAAACGACCTTATTTATAAACATACTGTCTGCCCTCAACAGGCCACTGGCCTCATTCCTGTGCTGTGTATACAGAAAACAAAGACCGTGACTCTTGGCACCGTCCGCCGCTTACCCCGCTCGATTGATTTGAAGTTAAGATCAGTCCGCTTAATGGTGTTGACAAAGGCAAGCGGGTTAACCAATTAATTTGGGGTGTACATCATTTCCCGCTAACCCCCCGCCAGAGTTTCGTCCAATTGACGCTTTCAGTAGCTGCAGGGTCTCGCAGTGAAGCGGCCGCCACCGGACTAACCGCAGCATGAGGATACGCTGCCGTTGCTGAATCAAATACAGTAAAACCGTTGCTGAAGACTGGGGAGGGTTTAGACATTTGCACATACATGTACGCGGTTCACCTTCCGTCTGCCGGAGAAGACTCACCACTGTAGCAATACAGTGGTGATCTACGGGGGGATACAAATAAAGCAGGAGCTTTATGGACGTTTTGATGGTTCACCGGGACACCGCAGTGGCTGGATTTCTACCGACCGTAACAGATGGGCCTGTGGGTGGGCGAGAGAGAGAGCGAGAGCGAGAGCGAGAGCGAGAGAGAGAGAGAGAGAGAGAGAGAGTGAGTTCCTGAACCTAGATTGCGCGACTACTCAGGAGGCATTGCTCTGTCCAAGTTCAAGGTACAAGGATTATGAAATCCAAGAGAGCAGAATTAATAACACAGACAATCATTTAAATAAGCACTGTAAATAGATCTCCAAACACAGGCACCATGCTGAGATGGCGTGCGTGTGTGAGTGTGTGGGGGTGTGTTGCGGTAGCGCCACAATCACTGTGCGCCATGTGTGTTTTGCTTGGTGTGCCCCTTTGGCAGCATGATGTTTACCTGTTGACTCAGTGATTACGGACATCGTACCGTGATGTGATGAAATGCTGGCAAATCCCAAGGACATTTTACGACATATTACCTCGTAGGTACACCATAAACTTCAATGTCGTACCAAGGCTAGGGTGAATGCTAAAATCAATAATGGAATTAAATCAAAATAATGACTCTTGCCGCTTCGACTTATAACCAAACTACAGAGATTGCGGGATAATTGTGGGAAAAATAGATAGCAAAAGCTTTTTTTTCCTAATTACGAATGAATATAAACGAGCGTGGCCTCTTGCGTGCTCCGTCCTCCTGGGCTCTCGTCGCACCAGGAGGTGAGGAGCACACCTCACCCACTGCAGCACACCTCAACATTATGCAGCGGATGGAGGACTAAAAAGTCCAGGAGCAGAAGTGCTACACTGGCCGACGCCGTCCTCAAATGACCAAGCCTTCGCACCGAGGGTGAGAGTAAAGGCACACAAGCACGAGACAGCCACAAACGCACGATATACAGCGTGTAGGTCTATATGATATATATATATAGATATATATCATTTGAGAGGCAATCTCTCTGTGCTACGCTTTTTCCAGAAGGCCAACATAGTCAGTGACCGGACAAACCGAGTTGCAGATATGATAAAATTGCATTGGGGTGACGAAAAAAAAAAAAAAATTCCAGCCACGATCCCTTGGCCTATAAGTGAAAACTCTTACTGTCGCCGTGCCAGCAGCGGCCTGCCTGTAAAACATGAACTTCATCCTCAGATGACATGGCACATAATTAGTCCTTCCCTGAGCAGAGCTGCAACCGGCAGGTGCTTTACTGAGAGAGTTTCTGACTGAGTCACCGTGACCTCCATCGGAGAAATATGTATTTGGAAATAACTTCTCATGGCGGAGACATTCCCCTCTTGCAAAGGGATCGCTGAGATTAATGGGGGAGTATTGACATTTTCAAATGAAATCAGTTGACTCACCTCCATCTTTTGGCAAGGGGTCTATAAGGTAAAAGTTCGGTATAAATCGAATCAGATGCCGCTCTTCTTGGGTGAGATTGGGGTTACCAAGGTTCCCCAACTTTATTTTTGACAAAGCAGAAGTGAAGTGTTCTCATTGGTTCGGTCTACTTGTTCGAATAACGGGCTTGGATCATTTCTATCGGCCCTAAATCATGGTAAAGATCATTGACAGGCCTTCTGACAAAGCTGTCGCAACAAAGACGGCTATTCATTTAGAAGCCCGTGCTTCATTAAGTATAGGTGGCAACAGGTCCACTCAAGGGGAAAAAAAAAAAAAAAAGAACAAAATAAATCAGTGCGTGAGCCATCATGAGCAATTTGGTTGACGTCCAATTAGACAGGTGACTTTGTGAAATGCTCGTCGGGTGTTAATGGTCATTGATGAGCCTTTTCGAATTCATCTGGAAGGAAGCAAATGCAAGTCATCAGTTCCAAATGTCTCCGTTTCTGGTCGATCAACGTACAGCAGAGCCAAATGGTTTTCAAACTAAAGCAAGGTCAGCTGTGTTTGTTTCATTCTGGGCTTAGGGAGCATACAAAAAAAACACACAAAAAAAAACACCAGAGTGGTGTGGACACCAGGCATACGTGAAGAACAAGGGTTGCATGTTAGCACTTAAATGCATTAGTGTCAAAGTCTGTTCATCCACGGCCTCAGGCTTCACCTGCACGTAAAATCACAAACTACGTGAGTGATTTCCTTTTCAAGAGGAAGGTGGTGATTACTAATACAAAGATGTATTTATATAGTAATGCGCTTTGTTTATGAAGAGACGCAATGTTCCTTTCTACACAGCGTTTCAATTGTGCGAGAGCAATCGTTTTTATATTACGCCGCAGTGTAAATGATTTGCAATGCCTTTCTTATATCCTTATCTCCCTCTTCAAAGACTACACAAATCCCTAATCACACTCTTGCAATGAATTTCCCTGGCCTATTTAGCAAGAGACGTACACATTTTATACATTCCTTTTTCTTTTGGCAAATCTGTTGAGAAAAATTGAATTCTCGACGTATGGAGTTTCCAAAAGTCAATGTCTTGTTTATGAGAGTAACACCAAGAGGAAGTCTGACAGTCGGCTTTGCGATATGTGTCACAGAACTTTGAACATTATCAATCACTCATCGCACTTGTCTAGTGAATGTGTTCCAACCGGCATCAAAAAAAATAAAAAATAACTTTTCACGATCAGTCTGCTGGAAATCAAAGTTCGCTCCATTATAATCATATTAACAATAGAAAGATAATTTCCCCACACACGTCGTCTACTCTCATGCAGATGCCTTGATGAGCTCATCCTCATTAGTGGAGGAGTTCGACTGCATCCGTTGCTTGTTCCGTGTGTGCGTGTGCGTGTGTGCGTGTTAGGGGGTTGAACAACATTGACAAGGTCACATAACTGCCCCCGACACTATGGAGGAAAAAGGAAATTTGATCAGTTTTGATGCTGCATTGAACTGTGCAGTGAAACTGATCGCAACAAAAATCGCCACTCTTGGATCATGTTTTTTTTTCTTCTCTCATATTCAGAAACTGGGTTTGCCTTGAAATGATTTTTTTTCGTGTAGGTTAAAGTAAGTGACAAAAAATGCAGCTAGATAAGTAGACAGGAAAGTACACTCGGGAAAATCCAGATCATCCAGAATTGCTGAAACCAACTTTTCAACTATAACATCTACTATTAAATGGCTGTATTACGCACGCACACAGTGCAAAAGGTGAGTGCAAGTGGGACGGACGCTAATAAGATTGAAGTCTAATTTGATCTACCCTCTTTACTCTTTGAGCCCCAATGGGGCACTGCTCCAAGACAGAAATACCAAACATAGACAACTACATTTGAGGAAGCTGCAATTCCCCGACAACTTTCCATATAAAGACATTTCATATTTCCACTCTTTGTGCCGAGACCAAACTACAAAATCCATTCAAAAGTGTTATTTATTATATAGTTATATTTAACCGTCAGGCTCAGGCTTTCTGCACATACTGAATTTCTGACATATTACTACCGATTTTGGTTTTCCCAGCATTTGCTGCCGCACACCGTTCCCATCAATATGAGCCACAGCCTCGCTCTACCGCTGCCAATGCCCGAGGGCACACACATTACAGCGTGTGATCCCTTCACTCAATAAAAAGCCTGCGATTCATTGTACTCCTCCTCTCTCTCTCGACTGTGGGCGAAGCTGGATGAAAGAAATGCAGATCACAAAACAAGATCCTGCACACAGACGGAAGAGGGGGAGTCTCTCAAGACACATTGTTTGTTACTGTCGTTTCCATGGAGATCAGGTTTTTCCTGTAAAAGAGCTAGAAGGGCAGAGGGCGGTGATAAAGTATTTGGGTTTTTTGTTGCAAAAAATGTTTTTTTTGTTGCAAAAACGTTTCATTAAGTTAAGCTCTGCAGCAGTTTTTTTTCTGAGCTATGAACAAAAAGACGGGCAAGAGAATATTCCAAGGAATACAAAAAAAATAAAAATAAAATCACTGTCATTACCCAATGCAAAACATGACACCAGCCACAAATAACGGGGACATTCGGCAGTGTATGCGCACACTTCTCACTCAAATCTGTTTCAACATCAATTTCACAGATAAATGTGCAGCAATAGGCGGGAAATTGATGGTGCCTAAAATTGATCCTGAGACTGCTCACTCATATAAGTGTTACAATATGCTTCCAAAGACAAATGTATGAAACGATTGTCCTACGACACAACTTCTTAATGACGGACTTGTCCTGATCGAAGGCATTCCGTTTTCCAGCTACCTTAAAAAATTCAACCGCGAGCGCTACCAGGAAACGGCCGCGGAGCGTTTCCGAAAGCACTTTCGCTATTTATCGTTTCAACGAACCCGAAGGACATCCTGCCAGTGAAGGATCATTTCCTTGAACATCTCAGTCATCTTCAAAGTGGGTATTACCGGCGAAGCATGTTCCACCCAAGCCTCGTGTAGCACATAATGACTGGGTCCAAGGAATTTGTCAAATCTATTTTTGGACGCAGACGAATGACGGAGAATATTCACAGTTTTGAGAGGGCTTTTCAAAACCGAACTATTAAAACTGCCTGTTGACTGTTTTTTTTTTCGCTTTCCCAATTATTGTACACCAGTCCACGGAACGACAGGTGGCAACGGGGCAGCAACGTGCAGCAGAAGGCCAGTGCGGAGGCGAAAACGTCGGTCAGCAAGGGAACATGGATGCAAACAATGCAGGACGCTTGTTAAAGTGCATTCAGCACATCTGTGGGCAACGCACGACACAGCATGCAAAACCGGCGCCTTTGGCATGTTGACGACAAAAAAAAACCAGAGGGCAACGTTTGAGTTACTATGCAAAACGGACGCTCTCGTGAAACAGACGAGTTACAAAAGCACAAGGTGCAGTTTGTCCTTGCGACTTTAATCAAGGCTGCGTGGTGCCCTTCGCAGGTAATGCCCTGAGAATAATGAGCATGCGATAATCAGTGTGGGTTGCAGATTTACAGTGAAGCAGAGTAGAAAAAAACAGCAATTAAGCTGAAAGCTGCGAGTTCATTGCTATTTAAAATACATTTAGCTTTCAATTGGTCATCGTGCTTCATTTTACTCCCATCGCTTTCGGACGGCATGGAAATAAATAAACACGGAAGTGTCTTGCGCAATGAGTCCAGCTGCAGACGCCGCTCATGTCCCGACACTTTGTTCCTCCCAGTCGGAAATTGATGTGTTCATTTAGGTGGGTGAATGTCTATCATCGCAATTATTCATAATTTCTATTCCCCTGGCAGTGTGAACAAATGAGCTCTACCAACCAGATAATTCAGCAATCGGGGGAAGATGTGTTGAATGGGGTAACGAGACAGAATTATTCATAGGAGACGGCAGTGCAGAGCAAAACAAGCTCGGGTTTCATCTCCATTATGAGAATGAAAAGCAGCGACTGCTTTCTCAAGGAATATTTACCTCCACTAACGTGTGGGTGTGTGTGTGTGTGTGTCTACATTAAGCAGAGTATTGTCTTGCATTCCATATGCGCTTGGCGGTGATAGAACCTATCACCACCAAGGCCCACGTCAATACAGTTCAAGTAATACAACATGAGTGGAGAGAGATGTGCGTGCAAGATGAGTGACCGCAAACAATTATTTTGATATCAACATCCTTCTCCCTCAACTAACTTCAATGTCAGACAAAAAGTCCTTGAGAGCACGGTGTGTATCTGGGATCCGATCTGGTGGTTTCATAGCATCTGCTGCTTGTTGTTTGGGCATTTCAGTCCAACTGTCCGCGGAGCCAGTTGTCCCCCCCCCCCGGGCCATTTCATTCCTTGTGAAAGTGAGCGCGGATCGTGAATGTTTACAGCTTGGGAGAGGCCGTGTGCCTGACCTCCTACGATCGGCCGAGATGTACAGATGTTCATTTTCTCCGCCGTTTCACTGGACTGTGCACTGCGAATCGTCTCACTCTCAATCGTTCCATGGGACTGCTCGTCACGGTGCCTCTTGCACACACCCCCCGTTCCCCGCTGACAGGGAAAAGCTCTGGTCATTTTTTCCATCCATCCCATGTGCTCATGTTCCAAATAAACCGTAGTCTGCCTGGTGAGTATCATTAAAGGAAATAAAATGCCCCAGATAGCAAAAGGAAAAAAGCCTCAGCATAAGTCCAAATGGGACAGTTGTTAAAATGGCCATTGTGTAGCAAAGCGTGGCAGACGCTGTAAAACTAGAGGAGTCCTCACTGTAACAGGATGTGCTCCACGTCATTTGAGCACACAGACAGCAATTCATGCTCTGTGGAAAAACCTCCTCCCTCAATATCGTTTACGGCAGGAGAGGGTGAAAACAAAGAGACACAACGGGTTCTGCTCCTATTGACATTACAGCACCATCGGTCTATCCCCTGGATGCGTTTAGTGTACCTCACACAGAGGTTTGATTGTCCAAGTGTGGACACGCGGGGCCCAACAGACAAACACAACTCCAATCAACGTCAAAAATCCAGCGGCCGACTCCTTCGTGCTATTGGTTACAGTGAATGGACACGGCGAGCGTGCAGTGGTTGCGTCCTATTAAGCGTTGATGTAAACCTGGGAAATAAAACAATTAACTTACAAATCCAAATCCTTCGCTGCAGCCATCTATGGCATGCCTCTTGTTAACAGTCAACACAAATGGCTCCGTCACAAAGCCCCATTTACTCATAATAATAACAACAATAATAATAATAATAATAATAATCATCTCACGATGAAACTCTGCCGGAATGACAAATCCCTCGCTCCACGTTATTGGGTCTCCCGTGTGTCGGGTTTGGTGTGTAGCGCAGTCAACAAAAATCACAGCGCAGCTTGAATTCATTAGGTTGGATTCAGACGGAGAAAACAAAACGCCTGTCATGTTAAGGTCAGGCCGGGGACAAGTCAGTTGGTAATTGCAACGTCCTGATTTGTATTTGAGCACAACACATCTGGTGTGAAATTAATTAGCGGACGCTTGATGCGGTCCTCCGTTGCCATCGCCTCCCAAACAGATGCAATCAAGAGCAGCTGTAAGCGTCCGATTGAAATCTGTGAACATATTGCTTATATTTCAACAAAAAGGCGTGGAATTATGTTGAATACGAAAATAAGCCCGCCGATTAGCCATTGGCAGTTTGGTCACTGGGACCTACTTAAACTTTGCCTCGGTAAGTAGGTGCGTGACCTGTGGTGCCATTTCAGGTCAGACGAGAAAAGGAAAACAATTCCTTTCTCCCAGAGAGTCTGGTCCACGCTCTGTCCAGCTGACGGCCGCAACCGCGGCATTCGGCTTCCTGGTCGGCCAAACCACCAGGCAGCTGGGACAATGACAGGAAGGCCGGCCACAACCATTTCCTTCAAACCGAAAAACACTCACATTCACAGTCCTACCAACATTCCTCAGTTCTCCGTCCAATACGTTTCTCGCGATTCGAGGGACCCCTCTGATTCGAATCCACATTTGCTCCACTATCCCCGAGGTTTACAAGGAAATGTGGACCATATAAATATTTCCCTTTGAAATATAAACTTTTTGAGAGACTTTTATTGTATTACTTTTCATGGCTGCGTGTTGCTTCTCTCTCAGTATGTAGTTGACACTGTGCGCCGAATAAGGCACGTTTCCTGAAACCACATCTCACCAGTCCATCTGTAAGTCACGACGTGAAGGAAATGGAGAGCAGTCCGAAAAAAGACGAACAAGCCAACCGGGTGCGTAAAATAAGGATAATAAAAGGTTCCAGGTTTTGTGTGTGCGTGTGCCTGTGCGTGTGCGTGTGCGTGTGCGTGTGCGTGTGCGTGTGCGTGTGCGTGTGCGTGCGAGAATGGGGGGAGACAGAGCGAGGAAGAGTGATTCTTTCATAAACAGCTAGTATTATAGGTCTGGAGAGCAGTGGGAGGTTGCAGTGGGAGTGTGGACTAAACACTGAGCCCACTTGTTGGGGGGGGGGGGGGGGGGGAAGCAATGGGGGGGGGGGAATCATCTATTTGCAATGCACCATAATTGCAGCTCTCCTGGTTTACTTTGACTATTAAAAAAGACGAGGAACGGCAGCATAAGATTCTCAGGGAGACCCCGGGAGCTGGCGCGTGCTCGCCGTGCTGCCCACAACGGACCGAGGGGAGGGGGGGGTGGGGGGCACCGGAGTCGGCTGGCCTGCTGCCCTGGGAATGAGGCCCACCAACTATAGCCACCACAGTATCCTGTCCAAAACATTGGTAACATTCCCCGAGCTGAAGCACCCCCCCACAGAAAAGGGATCAAAAGAGATGGACGCCTCTCGGAAAACAACCTCTTCAGTGCTTCCTGGATATTGTAGTAAAAATGGCTAGAAATCCGGACATTTTGGGACTGTGTGAGCCAATTACATGACTGGGACCATCTCAACAGCAGCTCTTATACATTTAAACAATAACATTTCCACGAACAATTATTTATATGAACTGTTCAGGTTAATGCAGAGTAATACACCAATAATGTTCAATAGGAACACATTTATATCTCACCGATATCGAAGATTGGTGGAAGGGGTTTACAGCCATTAATAGGAGCTTGATTACTCAATTTATTAATTAGGACTGATCAATAATTGGCATTTAGCTGCAAAATGTCATTTATCAACTAAATTAAGCCCTCGAACACACAACATTTTTTTTTATCCTGATCAAATATGTATGCCCCATTTTGGACCATTTTATAGAAATATAAAAAGTCAAAAGATTAACAATGAAAATATGCAGTGGTTGCAGCCTAAGGGAGTGTTACATGTCCCAATATAAATCATCATCAGAAAAAGGTCACTGTGATGCGGATTCTAACCACAGCCCTAAAAAAGAAACTTTACTTCACCACGCGTCTCCGAACAATCACGAGAACAATCAAAAATGATATTATTACTGTATTTTTTTTCCTCAGCCCAACAGCCGAGTGGCAGCACATTTGAAAATGACAATACAAAGGCCCCGGGTTCAGACAGCATGACTTCAGTCAGCAAAATCTTCGCATACAATAAAGGAGATGAGCGCCCTCTTCCACTGCTCGCATCCAGAGATTCAATTTCACACACATAAAGAGATGGGAGAGCTACTTATGCACCAGTGCATCATTGATGCACAGCTTACATCAGCAATAAAATATTCATGAAAATGTTCGACTTGAACACAAACCCACACCAGACGCCAATACTGTAAACAGATGTGATAAATTCCTGGTCTTTCAAAGTTTGAACATGGGCAGGTGGCCTAGAAAGAAAAAAATAAATAAAATTGGGTTATAGAGTTTATGTCGCTCCAGTGTAAAGCTCAAACTAGACGACATCAATGAAAACTTCAGAACACAAGGAGACCTTGACACGGCCAATGCATCAATAAAACAAATGACACAACATCCTGAAAGAACATGCAGGCACGTCTTTCCTTTTTTTTTTTTTTTTCCTCTCTCTAAAGAGATCATGAAAAACTTAACGGTTATCTCTGGCACATTTGGGAAGCTTTTCCTGTGGAGTACGTACCACGGCATTACTGGAAACATTCAGAAACAAATAAGCACCTACTCGGAGTGCCGGTCTGCGAGGAGTAAACAGCCCGGAGCACGATTGTAAGGCCTGAAAAGCTCTGGGAAATGAGTTTAAGACAGAGAGATGCTTATTTGATGGCTTGATATCAATGTCGGCCACTTTGTGCCAAACACAGTCGCCGAGAGAGCCCAGCGTAAACAGGGAAAACATCGCCGTCAATTTGACAACACACGCACTGCAAGTGCATACGACACAATCACATAAAGCATACTGCAAATAGCACAGATGATTAAAAAAAAAAAATCCAGGGGACAAAAGCAATGAAACTGTCTGGGATATGCTCATTGTTTAATTTGTGACTTTAACAATGCTGCAGAAGTGTGGTTTGTGACCACTGGAAACACTTACTTTGTTTCCGTTGTCGTTCGCCGCACACTGCTGCATTGGGGGCATTTTGCAACACGCGTTTTAAACTCATGAAGACATTCCTTTTTATTCACTTGCACCCGACTTTTACTTGATTCCTTAAGGCACACACCATGTTTGCATTAACTGTGCACCCTGTATAGCGCCAAAAGGAAACTAGGGCTGACGCATAAGCTACAATGTCAAATAAGTATTAATATGCTTTGCTCTCCATCAAACTTCCAAATATTTGACTGAAGTCCTTGCCCAACGTTTGAATATTCATTTTTAGATCTTACCGAAGCGCCAAAGCCACAAAAGTGGAATTCGGGACACACATTTTGAATTATGTTAAATTTGAGCCTTATGTTGACAAAAAAAAAGAAACTGGATTTTCCTCCCCTTGTTTCCCAAGGAAGCCAAACTAACGACGCGATAACGACACCCGATCCGTAATCTGAACACAGCATCTTTGCTACACTGCAGTGCAACCATAAACCTAAAAAAGTGCAGATCTGTTACGTCTTAGCAGGAGTCCTATTACAAAGAAGAAGAAAAAAAAAAAAAAAAACTCACTTGCAGACATCATAAAAAAAGCTCCTCCCCAAATGCTGCATTCCTCCCACGCCGCGGCCTCCATTGGGCCAGTTTCAGACTTTAAAATGTTCACCTCATTGTTTTCATTGTAAAATGCTTATCAGATCGACTGCTGCACCTCCCAGGTTGGGCTTTCAGTGTGTCTTTGAGTGTGGGTCTGTGTGGGTCTGTGTGGGTCGGTGTGGGTGTGAGAGCGAGGGAGGCCCGGCTGGACAGACCTGGTCAAGCACGAGTGTTTGGCCCCCTCTACATGCTCAGTGACAGGCGATACCAGCCAAAACCCATTACAAGAGACAAATAGGTTACTTCTCACAAAGTGCTGAACAACATGACTGGCTATACTTTCCTCTGTTGAGCCAAATAGCACTGTAGATAACAGACGGAGACCTTACGGGCCTCAAATTAAACGTTATCATTTAATGACAAACCATGAGGAACATTCGGATTCGACTTTTTTTTTTTTTTTTTTTTTTTTTTTTTAAATTAAATTAGCAATAGATGTTGGGTCGGAGGCTGCCCAGTGGAACCACAGTCTTATCTTGTGGCCACTGGAGCGGACGGTTAAGTGCATTGTTTAACAGCCCCATTAATTGTCTTCATTCCTTAAAGTGATGTGTTCATTCCTCCACCATTAATGGGGTTAGAGCATTGGCTTTACATTTTAAAGCGCACATCATAGTTCCTTTAGCGTATTCCATGACATCCTAACCACGGACATGCAAATCTGACCAACGGACTAAAATCATGGATGAAACATTTATTTATTTATTTATTTATTTAAATTTAGCACACGGGGGGAATTTTGCCGCGTGAGGCATACCTTTGGGTGACCAAAACTTGAGCATCCCCGGTGGTATGATCACATATGAACATTGCAAGTTCTTTTTTTTTTTTTTTTTTCAGTATTTTTCCTTTTCAGCACCAACATTCTTTAAATACCTCAACCTTTTCTCAGGGTGTGTGTGTGCGTGTGCGTGTGCGTGCAAATGAGCATGCTCATATTTAAACGCTAAGGAGGTGCCTGTCCATGTATTTTCATGTCCCCTCGGCACATCTGGCTCTGCTTACGGCCCCTGTGACCCGTGTGTGGCCGCGCCCCCTCCCAGCCCCACGTCTCTCCTCCGTGGAGGAGCAGAGGGAGCAGAGTAATGACTGGGTGCCGCTGCTGCTGCAGTTCCCAGGACCCCGACAACATGACAACATGGGTGTTCATTCCTTTGCTCTGGGCAGGAGATGGCCTCCTGCGGACCAATTTTGTTTTCTTTCGAACGTTGCTGTCGGGAATGAGCTAGGCCAGCGGGGGCTTGGTCCAGACGTTTAGGTCATCCTCGGTTGGTCTCCAAAAACACTGATTCATATGCTGTTTTTGGTCTCAGGACGTTGACCTCTAATCCCATTACGATGAGTCACAACATTGGATTTTCCTTTTGACAGGATGCCATTTATTGGTTTGACCCGATGCAGTATTTTTGATCAGTACTTGCTGTTGAATGAAAGGCAGATAATCAAATGTGCTCAACAAAATATCATCCGTTGACAAGCTGAGCCTTCAGACCAAAGCAAAATCCAGAGTGAAATGAGTTTCAGATTTTTTTTTATTTTATTTTTATTTTTTTTTAAGAATCAGATTTTCTCTTCCCAACTTTTGGGGGGGTCATTGCTCCATTTCAGACATGACAATAATAATAATAATAATAATAATAATAATAATAATAATAATAAGTCTTTAGTCATCTGATCCCGGTTTGTCAGTTCTGACATTGTAAAGCATCTCCATGTCTCTCCAGCGTCAGCTTGTGATTGGATCTCACTCCCCAGCGCTACATCTGTAATTTCATCTGAAAAGACAGATGTTTGCTTCTTAAAATATCTTGAACCAACTTGCTGTTGAATGAAAGGCAGATAATCAAATGTGCTTTAGTCATCTGATCCCGGTTTGTCAGTTCTGACATTGTAAAGCATCTCCATGTCTCTCCAGCGTCAGCTTGTGATTGGATCTCACTCCCCAGCGCTACATCTGTAATTTCATCTGAAAAGACAGATGTTTGCTTCTTAAAATATCTTGAACCATCCCCATACAAAAAAGAAAAACGATAATGAAGATCATATTGGAACCTTACTTCTGAGTAATATCTCCTGACATAACACCACCTTTTATAGATAAAAATAACAAGGTTATAGAGAAATCAAATAAACTGTTTGATTCCTGAAGGCATTTCTCGGTTACCCAGCCTGCTTCGTAGCTGGAACGAGAGTGTGGGCGCGCGTCTATTTTGTTTCTTGTAGCAGCTACTTCAAAATGATGAAGTTCACTGCGGAGAACTTATTTCTCATTTTTGATATGGCCGCTATTGACAGGCCTATTACAAAAACACAAAGCTATTCACATTAACATGTTTTTTTTTTCTGTTACTGTTGTCAGACAATGGAACAACTCTGAAATAATGCTTGAAATGTGGCCCATTAATACTACATGTTAACTACCGGTTATTTCCAAATTCTACGCTGCTTCTCAGCAGCCCTGAAATCCAGATTTTATACCCATGGTGTCTTCTGACAAAACCACCATGCACAAAATGCTAGGACAACGCTTGTGCTGCACTTTCTGCTATATTTCATTGTAGACTCATCCCTCTGAGTGAAAGTTACAAGCTCATTGCCATTTATGTCAGCTTTCATGCATTGAATTGAACGAAAATAAGGTATGCAGAAGGAAAGGTCAACATTGCAAGACAGACAGATACTGTTTAAATTCATCAGGCAGACTCTTGGTTTGGACCAAAACAGGTAACTGGACTAACTGCCATCACCAAACTGCTTTCATGGATTCCATATTTCTAATTTCTGAAGAATGGTACTCGCGAAATATCGAAGCGTTCCGACAAAAAAAAAAATGATATCGGAAGATCCTACAATTATGGCCGTGTTTTTCTGACAGTTTGCAGGCTAATGCAAATACTGCAGCGCGGGCAATCTGTGCTGACCTCGTATAAATTGGATTCCTGAAATGCAGGGTCATCTTTTTTCCTCAAACTATTTTGCAAAGATTTTCTATAAAACGCATTGCATCGGTTGAAAGATTGTAGAAGATACCTTGAGACCGCCGCCAATGCAACAATTCAAAGGCTTAAATCCCAGATGATCCTAATAATCATCACAGTTATGTCGTTTTATGGCAGCAATGGTCGAGGAGCAGATTTCAGGTATTTTGGCTCTAAAGTCCTTCCTTTCAACGCAGGAGCCTCCAACAGAGCAGACCGGATAGGTCGATATCTGCAGTTTATTCACTTTAAAAGAAGAGTCCCTCCACAGAGATGAAGTGAGATCTAGCCAGCTTAGTGAGAGAGGCCAGAGCACGGTATAAAGGGAGCCTGTCTCACCGTCAACAACCGAAGGACCAAAGCCAGGGCAGAGAAGCCCCGCTCCGCTGCGGACAAACCATCGTGGGATGAAAACCACTACAACTTTCCCTGGATGAAATGCCTGGCCTCCTAATGAGACGAAACCAGAGAAAGGGGGCCCAAATCCAACAGTCCTGACTGAACTGCGTTCGCAGCGTTATCATTAGCACACTTCAAAGCAGCGCCGTCTCCAAGGGGCACGCTACACCGAGTACGGGGCTTCAGACTCCGCTCGAGCCATCAGCTCGCGTTGGCTTAAGTAGGACAGAGCCACGGCACACAGAGTGGTGCGTTAAAGATTAATGAAGATATTGCACAAGTAACCCAGCTTACAAAACATGCTTACACATGATAAAATATTTAGATGTGGCAATCTATAAAGTCGGTGTGTTTGACTCAAGGACCTTGGAAGGGCCCTCGGGGGTGTTGTGAATGAGTAAAATCTCGCGGATCAATGGGAACACTGACCGTCTCAATAGCTGGTTTCCATTCAAGCCTATGGTTAATGTGGATTCGATACCATTGCCAAAATATTCACAGGCCCCCTCTGGTGTGTTTTTTTTTTTTTTTTTTTTTTTAAAGGGATTTTTTAACATACCATGATGAAAAGGCCATTTTATTTTTTGCAAAGAGTCGGTGTCGTTGGAGCTAAACATAAATTGACCTGCCCACCACATATTACAGGGGTGGCGTACTTGAGTTTACATTAAACTATTGTAAACTGCAACTTTGTTTTGACCTTCAGAGCCTAAAATATTGTAACTATCCAAGATAAATTGGCAATAACTTCAACCAATATTTATTTTATCATAAAAAGCGTGTTCCATTTATCACGAGGAAACATATCGCACAGCTGCGCTTATGTTGAGAAAACCCTTATTAATCACCTCAATGCAGCTTCTGGGGAAAAAAAACATTTTTTTTCTAATTCAAAAGTTAGTTATTTAGGGAGCTGGAGCTCGGTTAAGGAGCAAAACTGTGCAGGTTTAGCCTGTACAGGGTTTTATGCGGGTGTTAAGTCTATTCTCTGGCATATGACTTGTATAAAGTGGCATTACAGCACAAAAAAAAGGAAGTGCCTGAACAAATCATGCAGAGTTGCTCGGCAGGCAGCTTCTTCTCCCCTCACCTCTGGGTACACCGTATCCTAGCAGATGATTTTTTTTCCCCCAGCTTATTCTTTTTTTTTATCCCCCCTGATTTCCCAACGGTTATTTGCATCCATTTCCTACAGTCCAACTACGGGCTGCATACTTGAAACCACTTATTTGAACTAGTTTGCAAGTCACACTGCTTGCCTATGGCCCCCCCCCCGTACGTACTGACCGTTACCTATACCCGCTGAGCGAGCAGGACCTTCAGCGATAACCACAAAGAGAGATAAAAAAAATAAATCTATTTACTTAGGAGGATGTAGGCCAATGGCACGCCGAATACGGCAACAGCAACAAGCAAATCTCCCTGAAACTCACAGATTGGTAATTATAGTCCAATTACTTAGAAGGTTCCTTCTCAGAAATGCCTCGAGAGGAAATACGGTGAAAAACCCACCACGTCGCAAGCAAATCACATTACAGAAGGTCTACAAAGGCATTCAAGTAACAGCCTTTATATAATGCGGCAAGGTCCTGTATGAAAGAAGTCCAGCGTTACCATAGGCTGTAAAAAAAAAAAAAACTACAATGAAAAACCAACCGAATGCGGAGGAGAAGATTAGACGTTTATCCCTCCGCCACATCTTTTCAACTAATAAGAAAAGTGAACTGCATTAAAGGGAACTTCTGACAGAGGCCGCCTTCAAGTGCAGCGTTGCGTCACGACATGCTGATAGGAGAGTGTCATTGCATGTGCCGCATCGGAACGACAGATAATAGCCCTCCTTTAATCTCGCGCTGGAACAGAATATCAAAAATCACGCCGAAAAAGGTCCGTCCAAGAGGAGAAAGAACTCCACACATAAGGAAGAAGAAATTGCCATGGAGTACAGCGAGGGCACAGCACACTCACAAACACAATCCTCCCTCACATGCAGAGCCCCGGGGTGAGCAGGAGAACAAGCTCCGAAGGGATCTGGCTTCAAATAAACAGAGACATTTTTAATCCACCGCCAGTAACAGGAACTAGTGTGCACGAGAAGGAAGTGGCACAGTTCTGAGAAAGGCTATAACTTTACTGAGAAGTGGTGGTTTATTGTTTAATCTTAAAAAAAAAAAAAGAAAAAAGTTTGCATCGGATCGGGAAGGAAAATTCTAATTCTCAAAAACAGTGTATTGCATTCTCTGAAGCTTAAATGGTCCCCAGAAATCCGTTTCATGATCTAGGAGGAGGAAGAAGGAACTACAAAGGCTTCTTTGGAAATAACGCTCGTTGGAAATGTGACGCGTCCGCTTCAAGAAGACTTCACCTTTATTGTGACTTCCTCAGCAACAAGATAGACGATCGCTGTAATTGCGCAACTCATTTAATGAACTCCTGCAGCGTCGCCCCTTTGGTATGCATGTCATCGCCCTGGGTTGTCTTAAAACAAGGTTGCCGGTAAAATCAGAGCATCGAGCCAGAATGTGGGCACACAACATTGCAAAGGGCGAGATCAATAATGAGAGTCTAAGCCGCATCATCTGTGAGGGAACTTTGATGAGCAGCATACAAGAGAGAATAGCTGGTGAAAGCCTCAGGCTGAAATGTTAAAACACATGACTGACCTAAAAATAAATGAGAAAAATGAAAGCGCTCCATGTGTACAATAGTTCTTTCACCAGCTTTGATCCTACAGACAGATTACTCGTGATTTGGTCCTCCAATTGGACATTCCTCGGAGCCCATTTCGCCCTTTTATTTGAACACATGCACACTTGAAAAACAAAAGTTCCTCTTTTAAAAACTGTAGCGCTGTAACTCTGATGATGGGGATGCCTTTAAAATGTAAAATAACCATCCAGAGATACAAGTAGGAAGTTAATACCCATTAGCTACTGAGTGAGTCAGCTTTTTTTTTTTATTATTACTTTAACTTATTTTTAATTATACACAAAATGGCCCCATTATCCAGAAGTGGAGTCGAAGTAAGGAGGTGCAATGCATTTTCACGGCAACCTTTTACTTTTTTTAAACTGATGGTCCGCTTCATTTCAGGTGCATTAATATTAATATTCTTTCCTGGCATCCTCCGCTCCTGCCGCTGCTATGAATGAAGGGAAGAGGGGAGGCAGTGGAGCCAGTTGCATGTTTTTGTTTTTTTTTTAACACATGGGGGTTTAACATGATTTGCTCCTGTCACGCAATGGTACTCGAAAAGTTTCTCTACTGACAAGTGACCAAACCCAGGGTCCCCCTGACTATGTATGATTGACCCGTGCCAACAAAGCCCTCCGCACCCCCCCCCCCCCTCCGACACATTATATAAGGCCTATAAGGTTGCACACCTTACCTAATAAGCTGGCAACCACAAAGAAGGACAGATGCGTCACATTAGCCTAATATTTGTATAACTAAATAAAGACATTTATTAATTAATATCTAAATATAATTGACATGCTCAAACAAAAAGGTCCACATGACCAAGGCCAATGGATTTTCAGTAAAGTGGCAAATATGACTACCTGCTCCATTTCCTTTCCTTAACGCTACGGTGAAATGATTGCCTTTGGGTCATGGACGGTTGGTCTGACAAAGAACACAGCCTTCAGATGATTCTACGGTGCCGTTATTCACCGGTTGGGTCTGTAACTGTAAAACCAATTCTGCAGTATATGGCAATTTGCATTTCGGAAAACGATTCTATCGTCAAGCCAGCCCCTTTCAACTAACTGACTCAGTGACGTCATCACGGAGGAACATGAAAACCCGACATGTTTAGGTGAGCGGCTGTATGGATGCCATAGTGTGAGCCGAATGAAGAGGAAGTATCGTCGGAGCCACAAAACCTGTCCAGCTGCAGTCTTTGATCCTCCCCAAAAGGCTCCTCTGCACAATGCCAGCACCTGCACACAGTCGGACACAAAGCTGCACGCACGGCCTCTCGGCGCAGACACACAACGGCTGGCCACGCAGAGCTCACAAAGCAAATATCGTTTGAAAGAAGAAAAAGTCGTAAAAGCTTTGATAGCCCCCAGCTCTGAAGTGAGAACTTAATTTGAACGGGAGAACGGCGCAACACATTTTCAAGTTAATGAAAAGAGGGAATTAATCAATGATAAATATAATATCATTTCCATGAGCTCCATGTTATCCTTTGTTTGACCAATGCTGTTTATTTTTCAACCAGGTGAAGTTTAATCATTATGCATCCAATTATGAACGACACTATAGGATAAACAGTAGGTAATTTCCAAACTGTCAAGCGGCACCGTGTTGCCATGGTTACACCCCACAGAATGCATACTGGATCAATTGTGGGTTTTTTTGTATTGCATTGCTGCGGGTTATAGCTGAGACATCGTGACCTCCCTTCTCACACACAGCACAAACATGTACACCATATCAGAGATTTAGCTCATGACCCATGGTCTAATAAGGATAACTGGATGAAGTAAAAAAAACTTTTTTTTGTCAAATGTAACAAAAAAAAAAAAACTAAAATCGAACTTTATTGGGTTTTTGGTAAACTGGGCCCTGCTGTAATTTTATTTTATTTAATTTTTTTCCCGCAGGTTGGGTCAAATGTAACCCGTTAATCCAGGTCTGGCGTAATAATCTCCTTTCTGGTTCCAAGCAAGTTGCTGAGACAGGCCAAACCACACGGCTCTCCATCTTCAGGGTGCAGTTTTATAAGTACATAGGTGTAATTGTCTCGGCTCCGTGTTTTTTCACAGCCAATAGATAGTTTAAGGATTTTGGAGTGTACGATTAGTCATTAGTCTGCGTGCTGTAATTCAAAGCACAAACAACATTCCTGGTCACGGCCGGTGAGAGGCAAACTGAGAACCGCTCCCTGGGAAATTGACGAGACGAGCAAGAGCTGCTTCTTTCCTTTTCAGAGTTTGTGTTTCATTTGGTTCGAGACAGAAAGATGCACACAATATACCTCATTTAGTGACATGAACACTACAGTGAGTGGGCCTGGACATCAAAAGGTCCTTCGAGCAACTGGCAATTTACAGCTCTTCCGTTAATGACTAAAAAGATGCACTGCTCAATGGCAAAAAAAATTCAATCAACATGGCATTCGAGAGATCTATTAAATTAGTACAAAATCCACATCTGGGCTCTGACAGTTGAAAGATATTTAGATACATCGCGACTAATTTATAGAGACAGAAGTTGAAAGAAAAGCCAAGTGTATGGTTTATAGCCCCAGGTTTATGTTACGGCATTGCATTAGATACGTACATCAGAAACGCTTCCCTTATGGAATTAAAACGCCTTGCCCCTCGAAATACACAAGCGCAATGAAGACCTCCGATGTGTTGAGGATACCTTGGCTATCAAGTTTCAGCCGGGGTCAAACAGGAAGTCATAAAAAGCCGATCACGTCATGCACAGGAAATGTTTATCCGTGATACATCACCCACGCCTACTGTGTCTGGAAAACTAGGGGTATAATGAGATCCTCATAATACAAGGCTTTCTGAAATCAAAGCAAATCACCAGTTCAGCTCATGAGGATGTACAATATTTCAGCCTTTTGTCCAGACTTTCCACAAAGGCTTACTGAATGCACAGAATGATGCACAACTGCAAGTGACTTTGCTTGCGAAACCTTGTGTCGAGGAATAAATAAACAGAATAGGACAGAGAAGCTAAGTTCAGATTGCATGCCACAACTAGTAAGACCTTGATGGACATAGGTCTATAGAGAAAAAATAGAATTTGTTTGAGATGTATTTATTTTTTATCTAACCACTGTTAATTATTTGTTTTAATGCATTTTTAAATGGGGACAAAGAGTGCACAACCGCTGCGCTACTGCAGTTCACCTCCGGCAACAACAGTTAACTGAATACCGGCTCTCTCACCTCAAGTTATGCAACGGCTTACACCATCTATAAACATAAAGTGCTACTTGTGCCCACTGACCGCTGGGTAAACAGGAAGGCCCAATAAAATGAACTTAAAAACAGGAGAGAGCTCACGTATTTATATGCAAATATTTAGAAAGTGCAGGAGTTGTCAGGGTCAGCACTTTGAGTTCCTCATCGTCATCATTTCTAAACATTATAAACCTTCTGAAGAAAATAATAAAATAAAAAATTGCTTTTACTCACATGTCCGTTATTGATGAACCCATGTTTATTGGCGATCTGATCAGCTTCCTCCCCGCCTCCGGGTATGTGGACCGCCCACGTGTTGGTGTAGACCTTGTGGGCCAGTGCGGGTCCCAGCCCAGAAACCAACAGGACCAGCAGCTGCCCCAACAGCAACTGCAGCGGCCAAAGCCTGCGTCCCTCGGACGGATAGAGGGGGCCGGAAGCCATGGATGCTCCTGGTGCGGCACGGCCTACGAGCACAACGCCTCTCCGACAGGCCGCTTTGCCCACGGTATGTGCAGGTGTCCAGGGAGAGAAAGAAGGAGACAGTCACAGCTCACCTGAAGAGAAACAAAAAAAGAAGAAAATAAATCTAACCTACGCTTCCGCAAAGTGTAGAAAGCCCGATGGAGAGTTCACTCACACAGGAAACGTTCCTTGTGACCGAGACACCCGATAAAAATGCAAAACAAGGGAAGCCCCTATAACCACGGCAACTATCGGGCTTCACAGGGAAACTATTCACAAGGCCAAACAAAGAACACTTGGTCCAGATTTTAGAGTTTTGTTCCTCCCTTTGTAGCTGCTTCCATGTTTGAGGGAATAAGATCAGAAACGCTAAGGAAGAAGTAAACTTATTTGCAACACATTGGAACAACGCACTAATCTGGCTTTGTCCACGAGGAGGAACGGCCACCGTGACAGCAGTTGTGAGTAGGCGTGCGACAGACCAGCTAAGTACAGGCATTTGATAATCCCCGGGGAAGCAGGGCTTCAAGTCCAGACCTGACGTTGTGGTCAGACACGCAGCAGCGGACTCTGGTGTCAACACTCATGGGTGGATGGAGTGGAAGAGGCTTGGGTATAGTGGGCAGGCGGAGGAGGTGGAGGAGTGCGGTCGGCAAGCCAGACTACGCCCTGGCTGCCTGGAGGGATCGCGGCGGACTCGGTCTCGCTGCCAGGTGAAGCCGCCACTGCAGGGAGCAGTTGAAATGCCTGAGGTGGCGAAGGAGTGCAGCCGGAGGCCCGTGGGCACTCGGCCATGATACGACAACCGATCTCGGCCGTCATCGAACCATGGTAAAAACACGCAAAACATCTCAAATTCGATCGCACTCAATCACCAATAAACCGCGCCATAGGATGTCAAGTATCCGCAGGGGATCCGAAGCCCCGGTTCAACTCGCGGTGAAAATGATTTCCAGAGAGAGCCGTTTCAAAGGGTCAGCTGGGTCAAGAGCTCCGTTAAGACAATTACTCAATGCGCTTACTTGAATAGAACTTAGTTTAGTGGACTGCACTGGATACAGTGCTTCTATGTGATCACATTCGTTCTCCTGATCCTAAGGCCTGCCGGGGTAAAGGGTTTCTTTGCCATTTATGGATAGCTCGCTTGCTGTAGTTTGTTGTGGAGCATACATTTTGTCGTTAGATGCGGCCGAGGCCGCCTGCTATTATGATCAAGTTATTAGTATTTAAAATGCCCTATATAGCATAGATTTGAAAAAAAAGAGCATTACTTATTTGAAAGTACATTAAATATATACGCGCGATGAAATTTGAATACATTCTCAAACAATAAATGGCCTGCCCATCACTGGTGACGAAGGAAAATTAGATAGTCAAATCAATTTGTATAGGCGCCATGTCGGCTCTATAGGACCAAACCCTTCCCCGATGTGAAGTTAAGGTCGCTCTTGCCTAGTGTTGTACAAGACTTGCTTGATAAGCCTTGCTGAAAATGCATTCGGTCTGTCAGTGCCATCACGACAAGTGACTTTTATTATTCAGCTGTCACTCTCCTTATTTCCCATGTCCAATTTTGCCAATACCCTCAGTTGACACTTGTGTAATACAACCCTATACAACCACCGCAACCTTGTTTTTGTTGGCATTGGTGGAAATGAATGAATCACATTTATATGCCTTAAACAAGAAAAAAATAAAAGTCTCAATACAATGAGGCTCAATGCGAGACCACCTCCAACTATACCCCGGTAAAAAACGTTACATTTACACATTTACAACAGTGTTACAAAACGGAACCTTTGTGGCATCATAAAAGCAGCCTTCAGGGCTGAACCCGTGTATTGGATTGCGTTGGATTCTTTACAGGTGTGTCTAATGATGTGACCACTGAGTGTTTTTAAATTCTCAGGCCAGCCCACTTGCAGAGTTTTCCCAACATTACAAGACATGCAGTGCCAAAAGCAAATTTAGGTTCAGGGAAATGGAGAATACAGTTTAAGCTCAAATTACAAAACAAATGTTTTAATTTTTTTTCACCGTAAGTTGAGAGTTTATCAATCAAGTGTTTTAATCGTAGGCGTTTGTGCCAGCATAGCTCATTACACCAACCTTCACAGAGAAAAATAAATAAACTCACAACAAGTGAAAACAAGTCCTTGGTATCGCCGTCGTCTTAACTGCAGAAATGAATGGGGGGGACAAATCGGTCAAACGGCCCAGAATTACAGCTGTCGCAGATCACGTGAAAAACGTTAAGTCTTGTCGGAAATAACTCCTAGAGAGGAGTGAGACTAATCGACGCACTACTGTCCTTCAATCAGCGGGCTTACGACCACGTCTTCCGAGCCGCGCGCAGGCGGCCAAAAAATGAATATGCTGCCAAATGCTGTTACACTGTCTGACGCTTAATCGGAGGATGACAGCCTCTAAATCCATTTACTGTGAGTTTTGTTTAACCACTGTTACAATGTAACAACAGGGTATCCACAGCCATGAGGGATTGCAGGACATAGTGCTCACTACATCAGGGAGCATATTTGCTGCTTCTCCTGTCTCTTGTCTAAGTGCACCGCCGAAAACCAATATTTGTGTTGCGTCCTTGTAAGTACTGCACTTATTGTTGTTGCTGCATATGCCACAAAGTTGTTGAAGTAAAAACATTACGCTGTGCTTCTGGCATTAACAATGCTGTCATTTTTACATTTACAACATCTGCTGTTGGTTGTGGTTTTTTTTGTTCCGATAAAGATTTGACTTTGAAAATGTATTCAGTTACCTGTTACCGATTCATTCAAAAATAGTTTAGATTTACCCGACATGTATAGCTTGTTTATTTTTTACTTTTTTTTTTGGAGGGTTGCTTTTTTGTAGGCAATTAAACGTCCCTACTTTTCACACTTGAGCACTCGAAATTTGAATGTCTTCCAGTGTGGCAAAAAAGCAACATCTCGGAGTGAATGACTCTTGCCACTTTAACAAACCCTTTGGTGACCAAGTTTTTTTTTTGACATTTTTGAGAGCAACCCTCAGAATACTGCTTCTTCGATGGCTTAAATATTTACAAAATAATTCCTGGGCTTTCCCACAAAAGTCACAGAAACTGCGGTCGGGTCACTTCATCACTCTCAAACTTAAGACGGACAAACAAAAATATTCCTGTAGGTTCTGCACCAGCCTCTCACCAACAGTACAGTTACACTGCAGCGACTGTATACGTTAAGTGTAAGTGTTAGACCGAACATAGCATGACAGCATTATCATTCCACCAATTTCTAGGTGACACGTACATTTCAAAAGTGTTGAGTGTATGTCTTTGTCATGAAACTGCAGCACAATTAGGTACATTATTAAATCGGCGCACTCACAGCTGGGCTTGGCTGTGAGCTGGCACGATGAGCCGCTAATCCATGCCAGGCATTTCAGATAACCTCCCAGCAATGCACCACTACAAAAACATACACTGTAGATGAACAGTCGAGTGCCAAGTAAATGTCACTCAGAAGAAAAACACCCCCAAATCGTTCCAGCGCCTTTTAGTTCTTCCTTCCTGCTTGGGAAAGCCATTTTTTTGGTTTTGTTTTTATATAGCCACATAAAATCAAGTAGCAGGGACGCACAAGTGCAGCTGATTAAATTAATTGACACATTTTTAAAATGAAGTTTTAAGGCGCAGCACACAACGACAATAAGCCAACAAATTAAACAGAACAAAGAAAGAATTGCTCGTCACTCAACTCAACTCTGCCCTCTGTCCTTTGATGCAACAGGTAAA
The DNA here is from genome assembly GCA_016785305.1 of Colistium nudipinnis. Taxonomy (NCBI): domain Eukaryota; kingdom Metazoa; phylum Chordata; class Actinopteri; order Pleuronectiformes; family Rhombosoleidae; genus Colistium; species Colistium nudipinnis. The sequence goes on from JAFBJU010000454.1 coordinate 160,016, forward strand.
CAGAACGTGACCATGTCCAAAGCTCGGTTTGGTTGTCGGAACGCCCTCTGAGTTTAAGTAAAGACACGCGTGACCTCGTCTGGGCCCTGACCCACTCAGCTTCTGAAACGCCAGTGTGAAAACCACACACCGTGGCATAACAACGGCCCAACTACTTCACTGTTGGAGAGAAACAAAGGAGACGCCAACTGTCGTTTTGAAGAGCGGTCTTTAGTGTCGCCACAGTATACGACACCATGTGTCGGACTGTGATAACGGAGATTATACTGGAAAATACAATTGCCAAATTGGAAATTAGCCAAGTGTCAGAAGCTCCAAAAGGATAATACCACTCTGATTACCAAACTCATTAGGGGGGTTTTATAAAATGGTTTACACCTCATCAATTCATCACTTACATTTTAAATGAGATTAAAAAATAAATAAAACTCCAGCCTCAATAGCCATTTCCTCACAATCAAACATCTTGTAATTACAGCTTTGAGACACACATGAAATGAATATATCATCGGGGGCACACTCAAACAGCCCTCGGAGTGTGTTGGGAAATAAAAAAGAAATGTGCGAGGCGGAGTGAATAAAGAGGACAATAACGCTGCCGATTGCAAGTTATTTTATTAATATGCCATAAACATGAACGGTGCAAGATATACCTGGCCGAGTGGAATCCCGCCCGCGCAGTCATAAATTGTTCAAATTAAACGCCTCACTTCATTAAAACGTCGTCAGCCATCGTGTGGCTTTGAGTGAAGCATTCGATGTGCTTAACTATAATTTGCAAGCAAGTTATACGTTTTATGGGGATTTTGATCGTCGAATTCATTCGAGGGGCAGATGGGTTGACTTTCCCACAGCATCATTTAAGTATAAATCCTTTTTATTCCAGGGCATTGGACTTCTTTGTTTGTTTGTTTGTTTGTTTTTCCATCCAAGCCTCGTCAACTACTTTGCCTGAATTCCTGCAACAACTTCGGCATTAAACGCCTCACACAAATGTCACTCGAGACGTTTCCCCACACCAAGTTCAGTTTTCCTGAGACAAGAACATGAGCATATGTGCGTAAGAGCTACCAGGGCGCGGAGCTCCTCGCTAAGCACTATGACACACGACTACATGTTCCGCTGCACACCGAAAACCACCGAGCAGATGCTTCAATTAAGAGCAATAGTCTCGTTGTATTAGAGGAGCTTCGGGTTGTACTTAACACGTGTATGTGTACGCAAGAAGCTCCACACCCTCGATCCACCTTGTCCATAATGATCAACGGCTCAATCTCGCCTTCCTCCGGGGGATGAAACTGCAACAATGTTGGGTTCACCACAAACGACACCCTCGGCCTCGGTATTATCTGAATGGAACAGCTGCTGTGACACCGAACACCCCGGTGTTCGGTGACACCAACTTTTCGCATAAAGGCGAAGGTCGCATTAACCCCAAATATCGCGTGTCATTAGATAACGGGTGAACATGACCTAAACGGAGTTCAGGTCAGACCAATAAGGACGACACCGTTGAACGAAGCCGCGAGACAAGCTAAATTCTGAAGCCATGCGTTGAGAATAGATGCACTTCCAGCGCCAGCCTCTTCCGTCGTCCCGGGTGCAAACAAGACTTTAGTGTAAATAAAGTGTTGCGTGTAGCAGCAGAGATGGAGAGCGGAGGAACACTTCTCCCCCTCCGGCCTGTAGCGCCTGTTAACTGAAGTTAAGAGGTTTAAAGACTCACCTCACGAGTTCACTCCGTGACGACAAACACGCAGTCCGCGCACCGTGGGCTCCTCCGGCGAGGACTGACCAGAGCGTGTGTGAGACTGCGCCGCGATCACGGCAACAAAAAACAAAACAAAAAAAACAAAAAAGAGAACACAACTTGACACCACGGTAGGCTGGCTGACCTGCCCCGTGTCACACAGGTGCCTCCCCCTTTTCTCCCCCCTCTCCTCCGCCCCCGACCGACGAGCCGCGCTAACTCGCACAGCACCAACTCGTGTCAACGAGCCGAGCTGCGTGGCTCACGACCACCGCCACCACAAAAAAAAAGAAGAATACGAAGGGTTTCGCTACAGGGACAACCACAGAGACCGGACGTTGAGCCGTCGACGTCAGCGTGTGTCTGTGCGAGTGTGTGTCCACGAGATCTCCCTTCCTCCCTCCCTCCCTCCCCCCTTCGAGCAGACCCAAACTAAGAGCGATCGGCACGAATACACACCGTCCCGTCCCCGGTCCCCCGTGTTACCACTGAACTCGGCAGCCCCCAAAACAAGTCAAGGCACGAGCGGGAGCGGGGAGAAAAACTTACCGACGGCTCGATCTCCCAGCGTCCGCTCACATCCTGCTCGGCCCGGCGTGTTGGTGCCTCACACCGCGGCGTTACCACCGACGACGGCGCGCTGAAGCCACGGGGAAACTGATAAGAGGGAACAGCTGGCTATAAATAGTCATGATAGCCCTCCAGTGTAGCGCTGAGTGGTCCACACAAGCCCCAGGAAATACGTCATGGCCGCGGCCAGAGGAGCGGAGACACCTCCTCGGCGTGCAGCGGCGCTGCTGCAGTGCCACCTGCTGGCCACGGGGGGATCTGCAGGGCTCCGCTTCACAGGTCCTGGACCCGGCCACCACAAGCCTCCACACACACTGTTGGTTTGCAGCATTTGTGTCTGTGATTTATCAGTTTTCACCAGCATTTCAAGATCTGAGTTGTTTTTTTAAACCACCGTGTAGCTCACAAAGAGGTTAAAACTCGAGTCAGGGGAGCCATCATGGTCTCTACTTCAAAAGCAGGGGTCCTCAACGTTTTTTCCAGGCCATGGACTCCCAGACTGATGGAGAGATGGAGCAGGGACCCGCCATATATATATTATATCAAATTGTGTGTGTGTTAGAGACTGGGCCTGGTGCCATGTATAAACATAGCTATCCTGTTATTGTGCATTCAATTCTAAACCCATTAATACACAGGTGCATATATTCATGTTTGGTTTGAAAAGAAAATTATAAATGAAATAGATAAATCAACCAAAAATGTTGCAACCCCCCCCTGCAATACTGCCGCAGACATATACGTTTCATGTTTTTTATATTGACTGCAGGATATAAACATGTATATAGCATTTGCTGATAAGTAGTGGTGAGCAGTGTTATATATAGGTATAGAATAACAGTAACAAAAAAATGCATCATGTAAGCACAACGGGAAATTAAACAATTTAAAAGTGCTCAGAATTTAACACAAATAATAAGAGAACCCCAAACAAACCGTTGGGTCCTTGGATCTCCTTTAAGAACCAAAAACTATTGACCAAATCTTTCAGTGTCCTTTAATGGGACTTAATTTAAATATTGTTTGTCATCTTAAAACATATAAAGGCACTTAAACCTAATATTTGCTTCCTCCTTTGAGGGAACACAAAGTTTGGTTCATGATGCCATTATAATTGTTAAATACGCCACTTGTTATAGAGCTTAGTGTCTGTCCATGGTGTATAGTTAATGCAATAAAATAACATAATAAAATAGTTGGCTTGAGCACAGGGTTGGGAGTATCCTGTACATTTTAAGAAACCCTGTTCCTCGGTCAAATAAACACAAAGCGCCACATTGCTTCCCCTGAACGCTCTAAGAAAACAATATTAAATGCATTACAGCGACAAACATGGATTTACACTTTTCCAGGCAGATAACACAAATAAAAGTATGTGCAGCAGAGCAAATTAAAAGGGACTGTCACACAGAAGGAAAAAACCCATTCAAAATATCTATTTGACGTACAAATATGATGATGCCAAAACGAGGTCAGTGGGCGATTGAATCTTTTCAGTATTTTAAATTAATTTCCACATCGAGAGGCAGAGAGCCAATGAGCAGAGAGCAAGGCTGTCCGTGTTCAGGGCTGCTGGAGCCATGTTTCTTCCTGTGGAGGCACGGAGAGAAAGTGTTTATCATGACCAGTGTTTATCATGACCTCGTAAACACAACATAAAAACCACGCTGGCTGCTCAGCAGAGGCACATATTATCATAATAAAAAAGTGTATGTGCTATGAAATACTCCTTCAAACAGATAACATACCGCTCAGACCGACTCACTCTGAAGGAGCTTACTAAAATGGAGATTTTTATCACTGCCAATTTCTGCGGAGACGCACCTCTCAGCTCCAGCTGGATGTCACCTTCATATCGAGCTAATCCCACCGCGTGTCTCTGCGCGGTGTCCAGCTCAGCCCACTGCTCCTCGGTGACAGCCCACGCCTGCTCCGCGCTCAACCACGACAACTGAGCTGCGCTGAACACCACCTGTCAGACACACATCCATCACACTTGCTACAGCAACTCCAAAAAGCCAACGTCATCTGAGGGGAGGCACCCAAGGGTAAAGGAGCTGCACCCTGCTTTCACGTGTGTTTGCCATTTGAAACAAATTAGTCAAATAGACAAACAATGACATGTATGCAGTAACACTACGATTACAAAATGTGTAAAACTCAGCAGCTTCGTACAAAGTGGTTAACATCGCATTTCAGAAAATGTTAAAAAGAAAAAACCCATTGCTATATATCCCTAGTTGTTATTGGTCCTTTTTGTCTTATAATAGCGACCCAGTGTGCACAGTACAGGAGCCTGACATTGAAGCATTTTAATGATATGTCTCTATCATTCCATTTATTATTTCAATGTATGCTCTTCCCGGGGAGACATGGCAAAAAGACTGCATCGCTCTGTGGAAAACCCTAAACCTACAAAATAACCCTGAATTTAAAGTGTATACTTACTGCCATTTTCTTTGGTGCCATCAGGGCGATGGCTTCAGGGGTGATTCCCTCCACTTGTTCTTGCACTACAGCAGAGAGCACCAAGTCCTCGAGGCCCACTGGATAGATAGACAAACACTGCAGTCAGACAAAACCCTATATCAGAGGAAATGTTAAAAGAAAAAGAAAAACACCCCCGTTTCCCCCTCAACAAGTCTCTTCCCTCTGGGATATTGTCATCTGTACCTATCCATCAAAGAGCTGCCCTACTTACTCTCTGAAAAAAAGGATTTCAAAAAAGAAAATGATAACTCCTGGGGTATTATGCTGTGCCCTACCTGCCAGTGTCCCGATTTCAGTGAAAACTTCGGGTCCCCAAGCGCTAACAGGACCAAAGGCCTCCGGTCTGGATAAACAGCTCATCAACGCTTCCATCTGCTGCTCTGTGCATGGCAAGGACGTCTCTCGCAAGAACAGGACAGCCAGGCTGCAGTTTAACAAAAAAAGAGTCACAATTTTGTACTCCTCTGAGGGATTGCGAGAAAAAAAAATTGTGCCACTGATAGAGGATTCTGGGTGATGACTGACCTAAGGTTGTATGGGCTCAGTTTCCTGATCTCCGAGGGATACAGTCCACAGATCAGGTGGCCAAGTGTTGCCAGATCAACAACCGTTAACTGGTCCGCTCTGAGTTTGTGTCTCCGCATCACACCTACAACCACTGCTCTCATCTGAAAAGTCAAATCATACCATTTTTCATTTGAACACGCAGTCTATTTTCAAATATGAAGAAAATCCAAAATATGCTGAAAGAGCGACACTTCGGAGAGTTTCATTTATCAGATCTGAGGCATTCGTGTAAACAGAAGCCATGAATAAATGGGAATTTGGGCTTCGGAGGTCCTTTATAGGTGCCAGCATGTGCAATCTAAAGGAAGGATAATCACATTTTATTCTCCTCTGGGGAGACACACAGTGTTTTTCATGGCGCCATTATTATGGTGCCACACAGTTTTAGATCGGAATAAAAAGGTCAAAAGGTCACCTTTTTAGGGCTCCAATCTGTCAGTGTCCCCAGATGTGCCAACACACCCGGGTCGGTCAGATTTGCGTCCTGCAGCTCTCTCTCTCCCATCCCAGTGACCATTGAGCCCAGAGCCAGCACCTGATCCGCTCTCATCTCTCTCACCGGACTGAAGGACTGGATGGGGTGATTACGGTGATATTAAAACACTAGTTGTGTTTTACTCGGTCTCCCAGGTTCGGAAACTATCAGGCAGACTGTAACTGATTGGTGGCCTTGACATTTTATCCTCAAGTTCACACTCCACAGCCCTAAATGAAAAAGGCCACTTCCAGACACCATTTGTAAAACTTCGATTACATTTTCAGGGGTGACACGTTAATACCGAAAAAAAACGGGACGGGAAGAACATGTTAAATGGGAAGAGTAGCGAACTGCAGACTTTAAGGATGACATATGGCGACTGAGTTCATCCAACTATCAACAGCATCACTCAGTGTGAGAGAAAACACATTGCATGAATTTACTAGTGTAAAGAAGAAAAAAACAAAATAAAAATGTGAAAAAAATACCCAAAATCCTGAGCTGAGATTTTCGAAACTTTGCCCGTACCTCGGTGGGTGTGGCTTTTACTGACCTCCCTGAGTTTCATCCACAGTGAGCGGCGCTGCTCCGTGTTCAGCGAGGGGTCCCGACCGAGCACCTCAACACACCGCCTGAGATCCTCCTGGGACATGCGACTGAGCTGGGTGGACGTCCAAGCTGAGGGAAACGTCCCTCTGATGTCCGCACACTTTGGAACTGGCCCTGCTCAGAGAGACACGGGGTGGAAAAGAGTCACTCGGGGCTTCTACGGAGACCTGTTGGAAATCCCATTGATCCTTGTCCCTTTCCCAAATCCAGCGAGTGGCACAATGGTAGTGACAGCACTGACACAGTTATGGCATGTGTTCACTGAACCTTTTGCCCTGCCGCTCGGTGCTTTGACAATCCCTCGGAGGAGACTCTGAGCCTGCTGACTGTGCCGGTGCCGGTCCATGCATCGACTTACACAGACTCGACCCACCCCGCTGTTCTCCCAGCGCCTCTCGCCCTCCAGGATCTGTTCCACTGTGTCTTTACTCAACACTGCCTGCACAAGAGCAACACAGGAGGTGGCCATGAAAAATCTTCCCCCCCCCCACCCCCCCGCGCATAAAACCCCAAAAACAACAGGTTTTTAAGAGCGAAGGTGAAACTAATCACAGGATTTGCGTGAGGCGGCGCTTTTGGGGGCTTACCAGAGGAATGGATTTAATCTGCTTGGCTGAGAGGGAAAACACCAACCTGCCCAAGTGTTCAACATCCCCAACTTGCCATTTGGAAGGATCTCTGTCAAACAAATACACAGAGTAGGTGTAAATCAGTACATCCAAATCAAAATATCGAAGTCTGTATGATCCATACTCACCTTAATGTGAATGTCAAATAGTGTCGTTCTACTGCTAAATAACAGTTATTTTGGGGATTTGGGATATATCCGTTCATGGTAACATTTCCCTATCGTTCATGTATAATTGAATAATTTTTTTAAACTTTTAATTGGTTTGTGATTGTCATTTATTAGCACGAGTGTAGCCAATCTATTGCTTCATTTTCCTAATTTGAGCCGTGACGTGTTTTGTTTGATTTACCCGAGCAAGTCTTTGTGAGTGACCAGGGAACTAATGTCCCTCAGTGCCTCTTTGGGCAGGCAGAAACTCCTCATCTCCTCCAGCCGCAGGGACAGAGCTCCTCTGTCCACCAGCGACAAACTGTCCCGGTCCAAGAAAGGTAGCACGGGCCCCAGGACATCTAGGGTGGTGCCATCAATATCCTCCTCGGCCTGAAAAGAGCCGTTCAGAGCGTCACATATATCACGCGGTGGGTATGGAATCAGAGCTTCGAGCTGATGTGACTTCGGCAGGTTATGGCCTGAATCTCTCTCTCTCTCTATCCATTTCTCTCCCTATATTTGTTGGTTTAGGTATCTCAAGCAAGCACGCACGCACGCAAGCACACACACACACAGAGTTTATCCCTAATGTGTGAGCACAAATCAAGTACACGACTCACCATCACCGATGGTGGAACATGATTAGATTTAACCAGAAATAGGAACATATTTATGGTACTTGGCTCTGGATGCTCATGGTTGCAATTTATCATTTTATACTCAGAGGGTAAATCTGGATTGTATTTTATATATTCAACATATTCCGTTGAACTTTTGTGAGCATAGGCACAAAATGCTGTGTTTGTGTAGTTCCTGTCAGTGTGCAGTACCAGCTCCGTTTTGGCCTTCTCCGCTAAATTTGTCTGCTTGTAATGTGGCAGTCTGAGGAAATCAGCAAAGTAGCCGTGGATGTGGTCCAAGATGGCTCTGATGGATGCATTAGGGAGGTTTTCGATCATTGTCACTCTGGAAAAGAGCAGAGGGGTAATTGCAGAAATCTTTGGATAAAGTGTGGAAATTATACGTAATGAGTAAAAATCCATGTGTAATAAGGGTATACTCACGGTAATGTTGCAGCAAAACCTGTGTTTAAAACTGTCAGGTCAAGCTCAGGTTGTTTCCTCATTTCCTCCACGATACATTTACGCTGGTAACACAGCCAAAACAAATCTCAAACAGTTTTATTATCAGAGATTGCGATATTGAGTCTGGGGGGAGGGGGGGTCGAGTGTTTACTCCTCACCAGGGCTGGTCTCATGCTTCCAGGCAGCTCACTAACAAACCGAAGCAGCTCCGCAAAATCCGTATCATTGGTCCAAAGCCTCAGAAAGTCACAGCTCATTCCAGTGGCAATATGACCCAGAGCCCTGAAAGTGAAAGAGAGCTTTTTTTTGGTTTAAATTGTATATTGAGTGGTCATTTGACCTGTGAATGACTTTTGTTTGGTCACACACTTTCTTTTTTTTTATTGGTTGAAATCATCGATATGGGTGATTGGGGTCCAACTCACCTCACTGACTTGCTGGTAATATTTTTAAATTCATCGATTTTTTTAAACAGAAACTGCGCCTGCACAGAGAGAAAAATGTATCAGCATTTTGATATTTGCTTACCTTAAAGTAAATAACATACGAAGAAGGCCACCCAAATCTACTCAGTTCTTATTCCCACGTTTAATCCACTCTATTACTCATTTTATGAGGTGAGGGTTTCAACACTCCATTGTCTTTTTTTTTGTTTGTTTGCCACTCTCAAGCCAAGAATAGAGTAGCGCACACTGAACCTCTACTGAGGTGTAATGGAATTCAAAAGACAAGTTAATTGAAACGAGAAACTTTTAATTTAGTTAGAAGGCAGTTTGACTCCAGCTATACTGGATGTGGAATAAAACACTGGGGCACTTTCGATATCCATATACGGTGGCATCGGTGTTCAGGGAGAACAAAACTTCTTTGATATAAGCTTTAAGCCTAATATCCATTATGTGTCCCAGTCGGCTATATATCAGTACTAAGAGGAAAAGGGTAATCTTTATTGATTTGACTCCGGTCTAAATATCCTGAGAACAGGTGGCGAAAGCAGGGTAACGCACTGTTGGCTGTGACTAAATCCCTTTAAGGTAGCCATTATTAATTTAGACTACACTCCTCCGCACCATTGTACTACATCCGAACCAATTAGTCTGATGGCGGCTGATGTCTTTGGAGTATTAATATTCTGAAAGGCTCATGTGAAGCATATCAGATGAGCTGCAGATTAAAGGGGGACAAAGACTGAGGTGGGTGATGGTTTCTTCTTTAGAGAGAGAGGGAGAGACGCGTATTGTTGTCCCAACAATACAATGTTTAAGAGCGCACAAAAGAAGTTTGAAGTTATGCGCGCACCTGCTGTGGCGACCAGTGTACCCCTCGGTACAGGCCGATGTGTCCCAGGAGGGTTTCTCCGCTCATGGCGTCCATCAGCCTCTTCAGAGGCACGAATGGTAAAAGGCAGTTTCCTTGCGGTGTGAGGTTCCGCAGGTCTCCGTGTAAAGCCTGTAGACGCGCAGGCAAAACAAGAAAAACTATAAATGGCTAAGGGCCAAGAGTTTTTCAAAAGGTGCCATGGGGAAACATAAACACACTTCAAATGAACACTGTCAGGAAAGAGATCGATTTGACTGAGGCCACGGGTTTTTTCGTTTGGTTTGATGCAATGTTTTCCAATACCTTTTTTGAAGGCCTCCTACACAATCTGTCAGGATATAAAACGTTGAATTATATCAACTGTCAAAACCTATCCTCTACCACTCGGTCTTTTGTTCAACATGAGACCACATTGTTGGAGCTGCAGCGAATGATCAGGAGGGACGAAAAGCCGAGAGAAGCCACGAGATACCTCCTGCGTTACATCGTACAGCATGGCTCCATGTCCGGGCTTAAGCTCAGTGAACAGCGTTCTCCAGCACCGACAGTGGCCAGGCTCACTGGTGTCAGGCCACTGGAGGCCTCGGAGCACAGCGGGGGAGAGACCAGAGAGTATTGGCCTCAGTCCGCACAGCTTTTCGGCGGTGAGCTGGCGGGGAGAGAGAAACACAGGTGAGGAATGCGGTTTTGTGTTCAAATTGAGCAGGTGTATTTTTTAAAAATGGTCTTCTTACGTTGGTGTCCTTTGAAATCTTGGATAACATTTGAAATGCCTAAAGAAAGCATCAACACAGTGAATAAGTCTGCAGGCGAAATGCACATTTTGAAAGGTCACATTTCGGAGAGGTGGTTTAAATGGTTATCTCCAGTGACATAATCGAAGACAATGGCAGGTAATAGAAACGTAAAAACTCACGAAAAACGCAGAACTTTTTCTGGAGATAGGAAGGCGCAACATGTGAGGAGAAAAATTGCCCTTCCCTGCTGACCTGTGCCGGGGAGAAGCCGGGCAACCCCGGTTGTGAGAGGACTTCCAGGAGCTGCTGTGAGGGCAGAGCGAGCAGGACGGAGGTGCCCAACTGGGGCAGCAGGCCACTGAGAGCGGACAGCTCCGCAGGAGCCACGCTGCTGACGTTCAGGGCCTGAAGTGCCGGTATCAACCAAGAGGACAACTGTGCATGAGACGCACAGTTAGAAACACAGTCAGTCCGACGGTGGGGTAAAGAAAGGTGTCCTGTGTATACAGCGGATGTGAGTCAGAATAGACGCCACTCACCCTACCGCTGGCGCTGATCAGCCCCTTGGACATACACTGAGACAGCTGCTGCCACAGAGCGGAGGTCACCGCCGAGTCCTGAACATATGTACCCAGCTCTGCTGGATCCAGGTAACACGCCAGGACTCCTAACCTGCAGGAGATACCGTTCCTTTACTCCATTTCCTTCCTACTATTACAATTATCACATATTGCAATAAAAGCAAATGGAGGTATCCATAAAACAAGGATAACTGTACCGTGTCAATCTACAGTGGGAAAAGCCCCGAAACTGACGCGAGTCATCAACACTAACCAAGCAAAAAAATAAAACACTGGGTTGCAAAAGGTCACGGTTACGGGACCGGTACGATCTACTCTGTCAATAGGTGAAAATAGCATCGAGAACTCACCTCAGTGCGCTTCCGCTCGTCAGATTCTTCTTCTTGCTGGAGAGGGTGCGGAGCACGTGGCGCCCTCTGACCCCATCCAGACTGCCATTGCCTAGTAACTCTACCAGAGGAGTGAGCTGAAGGAGACAACCCATCGAAGATTGAAAACAACATTCCTCCAACTGCATAGACTGTCCAAGGTGTCGCGCGCCAGTTTAACAGAGCGGTGGCGGCAGCGAAGGCCATTTTTTTCGAAATGTTCTCAACTGAACCCACAAGCCCAGATTAAAATGCGAGGAAGCGGCACTTGTGTAAGACGCTTGGCGTCAGTGAAAATGCCTCTAACCTGCTGCGACGTCAGCTGTTGAAAATGACTGACTGGGAGGTAAGGCAGAAGTGGCAGGATGGAACTGAGAAAGTACGGCGGCCACGTCGGGACATCCCCCACCACACTGGACTGGAGGAGTCGCTTCACAAACGCCTTCTTCTGCGGCGACTTCATCCCCGAGCTGTGGTCGCGTATGGCAGTCAGCCTAAAGGTCAACACCGACAGGCTGTTAGCACCGGGCCGGGGGAAGGTACTCATCAATTCAGTTTGCCATCGGAAAACGCCCCGTCGACATGGCATTCCCACGCGGTGCCGAAGCACAACGGCAACAACACGGGCACGAGGCATCGCGCCATCAGCATGGCAGAGAAAAACACAATCAAGACCAAAACAATCGGCGGAAAAGAGAAATGAAAATTGAAATCCTATAAGCCATTCCTAAGCCCAGTGACTCACACGCTGTCGTTCATGATCAGCGAGGCGGGGAAGCTCATAATGTCAGAGACAGACATGAAGGGGATGAACTGCGACAGGTCCACAAACAGTTCGGGGGTCACCCGTGGGAACTTGTGGATGAAGGCGGCCGTCATCGTCTCCATGGCCTGCAACTCAATTTGAGAGGGCTGAGAGAGGAAACGAAAGAGCGGGAGAGGATGTGAATGTTATTATATACAATACAGTATTCGGGGAAGGAACGCGCTGTGCCTTTGATCCTGCGGGTTAACGTCGTCATTCCGAAACTGTAGTGCCAAATTCTGAATGTTCCGAACATGCAATGTGCAAAAGACCGAGAGTATTTATTTGTCCTCTGAAATAGATCCGAATGAAATAATACAAAGGGAGGAGTACTTTGATCAATGCGCGATTGTCTTAGAAATATAGGATTTCTAATTTAAAGTTATCAGTCTGCTCTGTCTTTTAGATGCATCATCTTTCGACTCCAAGTTACCCGTTTACAAGCAATATCCTGTCGAATGTACCAAATAAATGCCATCCATTGGACGACTGGTTCGGGACCTTGTCAGTCGTAATGCTTTCATTGTTTGAGTTGCCGAGCAAACCTGGCTGGTTTCGACCTGGAGCTGGTTCCAGCTCTGATGCATATGGGAGAGAAATCTCTTCACCGCATCTTTTTCGGCAGACATCACCAGAGTGCGGATGCTGTCTCTCGGCAGCCGAAGGTACTCCTGCCAGGATCAAGCGCGGATCAAAATGTTAACCTCACACCGAGCCGATCTGCCGTGAAACGATACGGACGCGAAAGACGGAGCTCCGGATCGGTACCTGCAGCAAAACCCTGAGAGCAGACGAGTTGTCGTCCCGCTGGATGAGGTCCCACAGGACGGGCTGACAGAGACGAAAAAAAAAAAAAGGTTATTCGCTCCTTGCTGTGTGTGTGTGTGTGTGTGTGTGTGTGGGTGGGTGTGTGTGAGCGCGTGTCAGTCAGCTGTCTTACACTGAAGCAGCTCAGCAGGTCCTCCTTCAGAGTGCTGTTCTGCTCCCTGCGCAGGAAGACGCCCACCGTGTGGAGGACGCTGGTGGAGGCCTCCGGCCGCAGGGTGGCCCACGACGTGTTGTCCAGGAGGCTGGAGAGGAGGATGGCCTGACGCAGGCCCTGCCTGGCCTCCCTCTCCCCTTCGTCCAGACCCGAGGAGAGGCCCACCAGGACGTCCAGCCCGCGCAGGACGTAGCCCAGCGCCACCAAGAACCTCCGGCGCTCCCCTCCCTCCGCCTCGCACGCACTCAGCTTGTGGAGAAGGTCGAGCAGCAGCGGGGCCGGCTCCACGCACAGCTGGGACGTGTCGAAGTCGTACGGCGCCGGGAGCAGGTCGAAGAACCTCTGCAGGAAGCACTTCCGGCTCTCCAGCTCGTCCTGCAGATCGCCGCACACGTCGGCAGCCTGAGGCACCGATCGCAGCAGCTGGCGGTACAGGGTGCCGTTCAGACACACGTGCTCCCTCAGTCCGGGCGTCCGCCCGCAGAGCCCCAGCAGGGTGGTGTTGGCGAAGCTGTGCACAGCCCACTCCCTGTACTGACAGCCCTCCTCGGCGCTTGGAGGAACTTGGGAGAGGCTGAGGATTTTGGAGCAGTGGGCCGCGGCCCAGCTTCCCTCCGGCAGGGCGCGGTGCGGGCCGGGGGGCTCTGTGCCGCACAGAGCTGACACCAGAGCCGAGTTGTTGGGTAGGAAGCAGTGTCTGAAGGCCTGGGCGCTGAGCGACCTGCTGCCCAGCTGAGCCAGACAGCTCTGGTCCAGGCCCGGACTTCCCGGTTCCTCCCCGGACAGCTGCACGCACAGCTCGTCCATGCCGGTCTGGTTAAAAAAGGTGTAATCCTTTGTCACTGCAGCCTGTTCAAAAAAGGAAATTAGGAAGAGGTTGAGGTCAGGTCAAATGAATGAGAACAGGAAACGGTAATGCCGTACCTGATGTGCTCTCTGCAGCCAGAAGGAGGAGTTGGCACACACGGTGTTGTTGAACTCCTGGGCGAAGAACTCGCTGCACACGTGCACCCACAGGAAGTCCTCCTCGGCGGCGGACAGGTACCACGCGGCATCAGAGCAGGTGGCGCGCAGGTCGAGGGCCACCTGAGCCGCCGCGGGGTCCGCCGGGCCGCTCTCCCCGTCAAACAGTTTGCAGTAGAGGAACACCGTGAAGTTGGAGACACCCGTGAGGCCCGGGATGGTCTCGTTGCACGCCGCCTCCAGGATTTCTGTGGAGGCGGAGGGCTCCGTCTCTTTGGGCCGGCCCCCGCTCTCTCTTGTTCTATCCGTCCGTGGCTGCTCGGAGTGGAGTGGAGTGGAGAGTTTTCGCGAAGAGGGGCCGTTACTGGGAGGTGAGTGAGCCGGAGTCTGTCGCGATCTCGGTCCATCCTCCTCAGCGGTGGGGCACGTCAGGAACGGGAGGGAGCCCTGGAGGCCCTGGGAATTAACGCTTAAGGCCTGGGTGTTCCACGTCACATTGTGCCGTATCCCCCTACAAAACCAGGGGCAGTTGGTAGAAGCGTGTGTTTTTTTTTTTTTTTTCTTTTTTTTTTTCGGAAAACAATTTGCGATCAGACTTGAGGAATATTTTCATCTTACCATAAGATCAGCTGTCTCAGGTCACCTTCAAGAAGAAATCAGAGCAAATATGAATAGAAAACAAGAAAATCAAAGTGAATGAGTGGTGGAAAAAGCCGCTGGAAGCCCTCCAGCACTCATCTAGGCCCGATGCAATAGCGCAGCCGCGGCCAACAATGCCCGAGATATAATGTTACTGACATCAATGAGAGGATAAAGAGATTAGCCAAGCTAAACAACAGGTGCTTTCAGTGACCAGGATGATTCTAAGGATTTTAAAGCAGTGTGGGTCTGCCGCGTTGGGCCTCGTGTGTCTTTCAGGTGAAACCAGGGCCAAACCTGAGACTTAATGAACCCAAACACAATCTAAACAGCCTATTTCACGATAGCCTATATATTTTTAACCTAGAATGTGTTTGAATCAACAAGTTATAGTTAGGCCGACTTTAACCATTATGGCGAGATAAATGATCCTCTTATATACAAGGCATTGACACCTTATGATTCATTTATGAGAATGAATGCATGGGACCTTGAGATTTTCTGTGAAAACGCACACTTCACGTCAAATCCTCATTTTTTCCCTCAGGTGAGCTTTTGGTGTAATGTTAGTTAGTTACAGTTAAATACAATCGTGCAAACCGACTCCGAGGGGCCCGAAAAACTCACCGACTGAGCACCGGCCCCGAGCCTTGGCCTGTGGCGCGTCCACCAGGCTGCTGACGTCATCGAGCATTGCCATGGTAACTCGGGACACTTTCTCCCTCAGGTTACCATACACGGAACTCCCCACCCTGTGCAGGAGGCCCCTCCTCAGTCCATCCAAACTCTGCACAAGAGCCACATTCTGTGCCAAGGGGCCCCCCCGCTCTCCTCCGCCCGAACGGGACAGTGCTTGCAGCAGTAAACTTTGCATGGAGTCAGGCTCCTCCTCGGGGGCCATCTTGTCTTCCACGGACCCATTCCCATACCACCCGTCCTGCGCCACGGCCTCCGGAGGCAAGCTGAAGGGCTTCAAACGTCCAAACGCACTCGAGCCCTTTCTGCGTTCGGCCGCTTCCTCCGCCGGGTGTAAACTGACGACAGGCTTCCAGTTGCGCGTCTCTAAGAAACGCAGGAGCTGCTGAAGCCAACTGACGCTGAAGGCGCAGTCACCGCGACCCTTCAGGGCGCAGATGAAGCCCTGCAGGCCTGCACTGGCCTGGCCGTACGTCCCACTGACCAGCGCCTGGAGTGCGGCTTCCAGCACAGCGCTCACTGTTCTCCAGTTCTGGGACAAGAAAGCCAGGAGGGGCCTGTGGGGCTGACGCTCCGAGAGGGTGATCACGCTCTGCAGGAGGCCCAGGAGCCAGTCCCAGTGAGGGCTGCCCCTCAGGGACAAGAACCAGTCCCGCACCTTGACGCTGGGTCGAGGGGGCACGCGGCCGTTCCACTGGTTCAGGGCGGCGTTGCCCTCGGACTGGAGGAAGAAGTGCAGCACCTTCTCCCACAGCTGCTCCCCGTCGGACTCGGCCGGCGCCTCCTCCAGCTCGGCGCCCATCTCCTGCAGGTACTGAGAGATGTTGTAGAGAAAGCCGGAGAGTCTGCGTCTGTCGAGCGGCTTGCTCAGCGAAGGCAGGCTCTTGCTGGGAAGAAGGCCGAGCGATTTTAGACTGCCCAGGACGTTCCTCGCCCAAGGGTGCGACGGCCGGTCGTCGTTTGTCTCCGGTGGAGCTTTCTGAGGAACCCAAGCATCTCCTTTGCTCCATTTGGAAATGATTTCGGCGAGGAGGGCATCTCTCCTGTCCTCTTGACGGCCTCCTGAAAGAGTCCAGCCACAGACGGCATCAGCATGTCGAATCAAAACGTACACGCACCGTGTGTGATGACGCGTTTCCGTGGAACACTCACCCCTCTCCTCCGGGGACCCTTGTGCCAGGAGACCGGCACAAACTATGACGCTTATGAATCTGAGAGTGGCCATCCCTGGCCCTTTCTCCGCCATCCTCATCTCATGCCGACGTGACACAGGGGCGTCACATCTTTCTTCACCACCTGCTTTTTCCGATTGATTTCACAAAGTCCTGTGGATGTTTTTTTTTTTGTTTTTTTTTAAGCCGTGGGATGGACTCACAGAGTTAAGTATCTCAGCGGAGTGGGGCTATTAAACCTTAATGACTAATGCCGCCACATCACCTTACCACTTGCGCTGCATGGTCGCTAAACAACTATGGGCAAAGTAATTCATTTGTAAAAACCTACAAGACTGAGCTATTAAAGACGGTGCCATGCGTGATGTGTTAATGCCCAGAAAAATAGCAATGGAACATAAAGTGTAATATATATACAGTATATATATATATATATATATGTATATATATATATATATATATATATATACACACACACACACAATTACATACACAGCCGATTCTGAATAAATGTGGGACAGGGTAGAATAGAAATACACCTGTTCATGTTCCAACCGTTTAGTCAATTGGAAATATCAATATATATGGTAAAAATTCTGAATCAGAAGCATTTTCAGAGCTCACCAACGGCTACAATCCATTCATGTTGCTGAGCGTGTCCTAAGCCTTTGCCAGCATCTCCGACATAATCTCCAGCATATCGATGTCCACACACTCACTGCGAGCCGACCTCTCTCTGAGTGGCCCTCTCTCTTTCACCATCACTTTCTCTTCCTCCCCCTCTGCACCCCCTCCCACACCTGTCCTCCATCTGTCTACTCTTGAAGCTGTTTTTGTTTTTCAGGGCTTCAGGTTGTTGCTCGGCTTCGCGTGTCATGAGTTCTCTTGTCATACTGCTGTACGGCTGACAAAATTGATATGAAAATGCACTGTGAAAAGGATTTTTTTTTGTTTAGCGCCAGTTAAACTGGGATAATCGCTTAAAATACCCCCCCCCCCAGCTTATTATTCAGGAGCTTCGTGAGGCTACAGGAAGGTCGCAGCACTCGTGCTCAAAACTGCAGGTGCTCAAAACAAGGTGAAAATCTGGATCATGTTAATCACACCCACCCCATTCACTAACCCTCCGGTGTCTCCCACTGGCTAACTCTGCATTGAGCTGCCCCTCAGGTGGGACTCATCCTGTGACTCTGGGTTTTATTGGAGGTGGGGGGGGTCTCACTGATGACCCCCCCACCCCTGGCCAGCATGTTGTCAGCGTACACACACATTTACCAATCGAGCCCTGCGCAAGGGCAAAGATGCAGCCCACTGTCTGCAGGTCCTGAAACCAGAGAGGGCTGTGACAGGACCCAGCCCCCCCCCCCCCCCCCCCCCCCCCCCCCCCCACTCTGCTCCCCTCCCCTCAGCTGTGTGATACTGTGGCCTGTGCAGGCACAATAACTTCCTCCTGTATTATTGATAACCGCGGGGAACAGTGATCACTCAGTGCAGCGGGGCTCGATTCGCCACTGGAATATTCATTCGGAAACAGGATCCGCCCCCATATGTTCCTCCTCTCTCGGCTGGAAACCGAGCCGTGGGGAAATCAGCCGGTGGAACTGGCTGTTCAGATTGGAATATTTGGGTCGAGTCCAACCCCGGTCGCCGTCTCCCAACAGTCAAACAGAAAACTTCAAATTACCCAGAGGCTGTTATAACCATGCAGATTTTATTTCAATTCAAACTAATTGAGAGAATTACAATTTTTTTTCATCGTCTCCGCAATGGTGACAGCTGTGGCTGGAGGCATCGTGTATTAGGGTTTTTCATCTGCCCGTCCCAAAAACACCTTCAAATTTAGCAAACAAACACACGCTAAGGAATTTGTGGTCAAAAGCGATCCAAGGTCATCCTGATGTCACAGACCCATGACTCATCAAATAATTCAGACGACGTGGGGAAACGGGACTACGGTCAACTTTACTGCGACACCATAAAAATACATTTCAGGCCATTATTCAGCACCAAAAACTCGGGAACAGAGGGGAGGGACTGTCTGAGACCATATTTCCTGCTAATTGACTGCTGGAACGTCGTCGTAGAAACTCTAGTTTTGCATTATTTTGTGCCACAGGAGGTTGACATTAAACTTAAGCTTTGTCGGTGTCTACAGAGGCATAAGAAAAAGGACTGTGACTGCTTCCCAAACAGGCCACCGGAGGTTTTACTATATTTGTATCCTGTCCTCGTTGCTGTACAAATGACCCAAATGGAAACGAATGATCGCGTTGGTAAAATGCTCAGCTAGTTACATGTTTAGAATATTATTTTCATATGATTTAAACATGTATTTTTAAACACAAATTCTTATTGGTTAAGATGTGCAATAACAGACGATGCTGCGGAGATGCTGCAAGCTTCCCTTGTAGTCATACTCCATCCCGACAAAGGCTTTTTTCGGACTCTCGTTCTGGAGTTTTGGACATTTTAGTTTCAGGGATAACCATCTGTTTGGATTTTAATTGTTCTTGTATGGAACTTCTTCCTTGTTTGTTTCCTTTTGTTTGGCTTGCCTTTTGTTCCTCGTCTATGATTGTCTACCCCGCCTTGACGAATTTCACCTGTCTTCAGTTTTCCCTGCCTCCCTTGTGGACTCAACATTTTCTCTTTTGTCAGTTTATCTGTCCTGTTTATATATTTTTTTTTATCATGTTTTGTTGAATTCGCCTAGCATGTTTTAACCCCCCCCCCCCCTCGTCCCCAACTCGGTAAGCTAAAAGGTCCTCATTTTGCCTCGCGTATTAAGAGCATCTCATGACAAAGTACAGGATGAAGAAACTAAAAAAAGGACAAAAGGTAACAGAAGAGAATGGGGCCAAACAGAGTCATCCGCAAGATTATAGAAACCTCGGCTCGGTGCTCAATTTTGGAGAGAGCCGGCGTCCGAGTCCTCTCCAGGACTTTGTTCGGAAAGACTGCTCTCAGGGGGAACAACCTGGAGCTCCTCTACCGAGAAACCGAGAGCCTTAACCTTTAATTCATAGATCAGCATCAAATCCTTGCGTGCCTGTTGGAGACACAATTGTTACATACAGGAAAAAAAACCTACATATGAGTTAATAAGAAGTGAGTCCCCAACCTGGTACATCTGAGCTCTGTTATATTGGATGCTCTTGATGGAAATATTCATGGAGTTAAGCTTTTCCTGAAGTGGAAAAGATAATAAAAAAACAGTAAGTCAACGAAGTGACATCAGCGAGGAAAAAGGCAAACGTTCACAGAGGAGGGACTCAAGGAGCCCGATACGGCGGTACCTCAATTTTGTCTGTGATGCCGCTGAGGGCCGTTTGGTCCATGTCAGTGGCAGAGAGCACGGCCTGGAGCTGAGTGTTGGTCTTCTCCAGGCTTTCGGTCATGGCTGCCAGCTTTGCGTCCAGCAGCATGCCCTTCTGATCGGCCACTTCCTGCACCTTCTCGGTGCTCTGACAGTACGCTTTGTGGCGCTCGTCCCTTTGCAGCTGAAGCTGCGCGACACACACACCGCGCAGACGCAAGCACACAAACTATTAGGCACACATCATACCTGAAGGTGCACACAAGTTGAGCCACGGTCGCGCCAACCGTTACCTTGCGGAACTGCTGTTCCAGTGCCTTGTGCTCTTTTTTGATATCATACAGGTCCTTCTCGATGATCTTTCCAATGTTGCACTGTCACAGGGTCACAAATGCAGCACGTTGCATGTCGGTTAAGGGAATACAAGCTACAAATATAGTAGTCATTTCGGAAGGATTCACAAAAATTGACACACAACCTCTTTCATGATGTTGTATTTCATCTTCCTCTCTAGTTTTTCATGGTCTTCCTTGACTTTCAAGAGAAGCTCGGCAACATTTTTGCTATCTTTCAGGACAGAGGCTTGGTTCTTGGCCTTAATTTGCTTCTTGTTTTCTCGAATTTGTTGCTGAAAAAGTGAAAGAAAAATGTGCAAAACCATAACTGGATTAAAAGCCGCTTCGCAACAATTATGAGAGATTAGAAATGTAGACATAACAAAGTCAACGGCCATAAATCCATCACTCCCCGGAGGGCCCTAAAGTACACCTGAAACGTATTTGTTTTTAAATCTGACAAAATGTGCTGAATTTGTAACTCGAGTACCTTGAGTGAGGTATTAAAATCCAGAGCGGATTGTATGCCTTTATCGAGGATATTAGCGTCGCCGAGAAATTCGTTGTGGCCATTTATAAAACCGGTGATGTGTCTGTTCCAGTCATCTTCTTTCTCGTTCAATTCGTTTTTTCTCATGATGTATATCTCCTGTTGTTGGAGCTTCAGCCTGGCGTCGTACGTTGCCTCAATTTCTATTCAAAGAGTAGCACAAATGAACGGTCCCCTCGTAGTTCTCGACGGCACGTGGGTGTTGAATTCCAGTCGGAACGAGACCGCTTACTCACCGTTGAGTCGCTTCTCCAGGCCATTCCTCGTTGTTGTCATTTCTTCATGGTGTCTCTATTGAGATAACAAACCCAACAGTTTTTTTTCTTTTTCTAAAGCCTCTGTGCTTACTTGTTGAAATATGCCCAGATCAAAAGAAGCGTGTCTTTGAGTTGAGAAACAAAATAGACCAACCCGTTCAAGCTCCTTGATTATGTGTTCATTGTTGACCCTCTGCACGTCGATCACCAGGGCGGTCAATTTATCATGAATCTCTATCTCTAGCTGTTCCTGCTTCTTCTGCCGATCCTCGGCGGACAGAACACTGTCTTCTCTCACGTCAGAGACTGTGTTCTGGTGTTCACAAAGGAGGTGCTTAACCTTTTGCTTATACACCTAGTGGGGAGACGCCAAAGTCAAATGGTGCCGTGTCCAATTAATTCTGCTTTGACCTATCACTAGACGCTGCGGTGGGAATGAGGGCTGTGCGGGGAACCCCTCGGCTGGCAACGCCGGTGTGTGGCAGTGATTTAACATGCTTTTTAGCCGTCTTTAAATCCTACTCTCATCCGAGCGATGAGCAGATCTGTTGCAGCTCGACTCAACGTTGCCTCTACAGTGTGACTACTGTTTTAAATGGGCTCTATGGGTTATTTCTGCCAGGCCGCAAACTAGAAAAGCAAAACTTACACGTAATGTGATCACATGATTTTCTTTTTCGCAAACCTTGAAATGAAATTATAATTCCGAGTGAATACCCTTTCAAAACGGGACAGCTTTGTTACCTGCTCTGTCATGCGGTGGTTTAACGGTGCAGCCCCACCTACCGCTCCTGTATGTTTTCCCCTTCGACCTTACCTTTATCTCTACTTGGTGGCGCCATTCATCCTCCTCGATGTCCTTCTCCGCGTTTTCCCGCTTGGTCTGGGCCTCCTGTAGCTGTCTCTCCGTGTTGTCCCAGAAGGCGCGGATCCTGTCCCTCTCCAGCTGGAAGTAGTTCCTCTCCTCCCTCTCCCGATCCAGGTCCGCGCGGAGGCTCACAATGTGTTCTTCCAGCTGAAGGGAACAGGAATGAAGTTTGAACCCGACAATATTCTTTAAATGACTGTAACAACCAAATACTTCAGTGTTTAGCCTTGTTTTTTTTTGTATCCTCGAAGGACACCGTCCATTGCACCCGTCCAAGTTAATGTTGACAGAGGGAACACGTCATGTAACATCCTCTGGGGCGGTGGAGCTAAGTCTGAGTCTGAGAGATTAGCAATGGTGTTCTCTTCAAGGACATCTGGGCACTAACATTAAAACCAATTAAATGAATAAATAAAGTGCAACATAAAATGGGTGGCTGGAGCCCAGCTGCTGGAGGAGGGGCTCCAGCAGCATGAAAGGAAACCGCGGATAGTTTTCACTGTTTTGAGGCCATGATCCCACGGCAGAAACTAAAACTCCGGGTGTGTTTAGAGGTGCAGCAATGTACTGCGGTGTAAGACGTGCACTCGTCACGCCACTCCAGCTCTCACCTGCTCCTTGGACAGCTCATCCTTGGAGAGTCCATCTATCAGCGGGGGCGTCTTCGCCTTGGAGGCTGCCTTACTCGAGCCCTTGGCTTTGGGCGGCTGCGCAGAGGAAACAGAGGAATGGTTTGAGGGGCTCGCAGCAGTCACCCGGCGTTAGCTGCTACGTAGCTGACGCCACTCAACGTGAATAACAATCTGCTCACCATCGTGTTGTATATGTGTCACAAACACAATTGCAGAAATACGCCGATGGTCCTGGTTAAAGTCCACTTTTCTCTCTCTCTCTCTCTCTCAAGCCTAGACACTTAGAATAACTTTCCGACGTGTCAATGGCAACAGTTGTTGGTGTCGGTCGCCATGGCAACACATGCAGGAGGCAGGAAGTGTTTCTCTTCTTCTGTTGTCGTTCGCTTCCTCCTCATCTTCTTCGCGGCCGTTTGTTGGTCGGTTGGCGAACGAGTCGTGAAGCACGCCACACGTCCAAATTCATGTCAATAATTTGCTTCAATCATATCTCTTCAATGTTTGATTCCGGGTCTGATTTATCTTCCGCCTGTTCTCTCCACCTGCACGCGTGTGTCACGTGTGACGTCACTGCCCTTTGTTGTTTTCCTTTGAAGATTTGATTTTTTTTTTTAAGGAATGCATTATATATAATATGACATAATATAGTAGAAAACAACTTGGCAATCAACCTCGCCACTGTGCAAAACCACGGACTGTATATACACTTTTTTTTAAAGTCCGTAAAATCAACTCATATTTCAACATTTGAGATTAGCTGATCTTTTTTTTTTTTAATGGCCTGAAACAGCAGCAAACCAACCACCAAAAAATGTACATGTAGGCTACTGAAGAGAATATAAATTATAATTATATAGATCTCCTCATTCGGGTACCTCAGACACAAACCTAAATGCATATGCATGGGCACTGACAGACAGGCATTTCATTATATGAGTGCAATTCATTTTTTTAGTGCTAAATCTAATATACATTATCCCGCTATTGTGATCTCAGGATATCGCGATACTGACCCTGGTGGTATTATCAGTCAATCCATCACTTTCGGACTGAGACATCTCAGAAACTACTGCACAGCTTGAGGATACATTTCTTTCAGACATTAATGTTCCTAAAGAATGAATTTTTAATAACTTAGGTGAACACTTCATTTTTCCTCCAGAGCCAATGAGATGGAATCTTAAACATACCCGCATAGTTACACATAAACAATAGCATTGAGCCTAATATTGTATTGTAATCAAACTACCGGTAACTGAAACAGGTCCTGGAGTAAATACAGTAAAATGTTCTAAATGTGTAGGACACCATCAAAAAGGGTTAGATTTAACAATGAGGTTGTTGTATTGTGGTGTATGTTTATATTATTTACGCCTCTCAGTATATGAATGAGACATAATATTTGAAAATGTGTTTATTTGTTAACCATTTAAAAACATGCTACTATGTACATTTCAAGAAGAAATCCTTTTGTTGGTTTAACACAATGTCTTGTGGTCAAACATTGAGCAGAGGATTGGGGTCACACTCATCCAGAACACTAAAAAATTAATGTTCAGATGGTGGTGCAGCTACATGTTGGAGTGGACGAAAGACTGAGGAGTAGAGGTATACATGTGATCAATACAAAAATAAGGAGTACAGGTATATAATTGCTATGAAACCAGAAAATAAAGGGGACTTACCTTCACAGCCCATGAGTTTTGTGATTATATGTGTATTCGTTATTTCTACAAAAATGAGAGGAGACATATTAATGATATTATATTCTTTTATGTTTAAATTCACTGTAAAATGTAATAAACATAAATCACAGTAACAAGGGGCTCTACCTTTTGATGGGTCTAGTAGATTCCTAAGTTCCTTTGATAAATTTTGCACTGGAAATAAGATTTTTGGGGAAATTAATGAAAAGCCCTAACACTTAAAGAAACATGCATGAGCTAGGATTTTTTTGTTTCCATGCATATAAAAGAAATAATCACACAGAAATGCACAACAGAAACAGTTACCACTGTGATATAACGTATAAACTGATTTTATCAATGAATAAAGCCATTGACATGTGTGTGTAACTTTTTTTCCTTGGGCTGATAATGGGAGCCCTAGTTAAACTGAAAAACATTTGATATGCAGAAAATGCAAATTGTGTCCAATTATTGTTATATGGTTTCATATTTTTATCCTTGTATTAACATGAAATTCAAATAATGCAGCTTTGTTGCCCTTGTCTTTTGCTGTATTGCCATTTGTCTCCCCCTGAGCCTTGTTAATGCTACTGTGCATTGTGGGACACTTTGGATCAACATGGGGTTAACACTGAAATACTCACGTAAAGGTGTGTCCGTCATTGCGTTAGGCTCAGCTTTATTAAAAGACAATGCTTGAGGAGGTTGCCCGTCCTCAGCGGGGGTCTGTCCTGATTTGGTGCCATGTTTGGCCTTAGCCGAAGCACGACACGGTCCAGTAGGGCCGTCCTTCACGTCTGAGGTGGACACGGCCAACTTGGCTTTCCGTAAAATGTCCCAACGCGGCGGGACCGGTAGTACGACAGTATCGGAGCTGGAAGAGCGTTTGTTAAGAAGTTGGACCTCTACAGGTCCGATGATGCTTTTCAGATGGATCTGGTACTTTGCTGGACTGTTCTGGGTCTGAAATAAGACATATGGACACGTTAAGTCATCCCATCTGTATTTAAGGCATGAAAAAAAGAAGACAGTAGGCTACAGTAGGCTCCTGTGATGCGCGACTTACAGCTTTGGGAATGGGAACATCCAACTGCGTGCCAAATGGCGCTCGTACTGCCATGAGTATGTGGTCTGATGAGACACCAAAAGTTGAAAGACGATAAATTTATTTGATCTTTATATATATATATATATATATACTGTATATTCAAATGCTTTTTGGTCCGCCGTTTTAGTGCCGAAATACAACTATTATTTATATGGACACGTTAAGTCATCCCATCTGTATTTAAGGCATGAAAAAGGAAGACAGTAGGCTACAGTAGGCTCCTGTGATGCGCAACTTACAGCTTTGGGAATGGGAACATCCAACTGCGTGCCAAATGGTGCTCGTACTGCCATGAGTATGTGGTCTGATGAGACACCAAAAGTTGAAAGACGATAAATTTATTTGATCTTTATATATATATATATATATATATACTGTATATTCAAATGCTTTTTGGTCCGCCGTTTTAGTGCCGAAATACAACTATTATTTATACACATTTTTATCCAGTTTTGCGATGGTGATGAACTCGAGTTGTGAAAACTTTCACTGCACTCTATTTTGCAAATCAATGCTGTGTTGATCAGCTGCCGTTATACATAAAAAAGAAAATCAATGAGCATTGTCTTGTTTTATCTCGAGTCAGCATCACACGGGGACTTTATGAAAAGCGTCCGACGTTCAAAGTGTGGTTATTAATCCGCAATCTACAACAAGAGTAATCAATGTGGCACAGCAGCAGAGATGAGGCAGGAAAAATGTGCCAAGGATATTAAAAATGTAGCCACAATAAAAAGGCCTCTCTGAACCTCTAACAGCACTTTTAACGGCATCAAAGGCATGCGGACACAAGCGTCAACATAATAGTACACACGATAGTAATCACTGAATGACAGGAGAGGAATGATACACTACCCCCGAAGCAGTCGCAGATATCGTCATGATTCACATAGGTCAGAGTTGATCTGAGTTGAGGTTCAATGGGGAATGCTGAGCGGGTTGCTGATGATAAATGACAGTCACCACAATGTTGCTTTTGCCAAAGATAATACAGCTACAAACAATGCCATAGGGCATTCAAGCCACAAAAGCAACCACTTCTTCTGTACCCTTTTCTGTTTAGAAGAGAAAAAAGTTAAACATTTCCAACCAATTCAGGTTATCCTCCATAGAAGGCTTTCAAGGTAAATTGGCATGAAAAAGGATATTTGCTGCATGCTTCTTTTGTGTTCCTGATGCTCTGTTGGAGCACTCGTCGCTGCTGGTCCAAAATGAATTCCTGCTCTTCCAAGCCCTTCAGCTCAGACATTAGCTGCGTCCGTTTCCGGTTCAACCCGCGAGCATTTTCAACCGTCACATCAGCCCTTATAGACACAAAACATTTTATGTTATAAAACCTATTTTTACCTGCAATTCTTGGAACTGGACCTCGCATAGGTGCATGTGGACCAGGCGGGCTTAAAAAACGTACGTCCATTTTATAACGCTCTTGGATATCTTTGCGATCAAACCAATGCCCTCCAGCACATTGGTGATGTCATAGATCCGCCTTTTCTGATTGACAGTAAGGACCTTGATAGCCTGAAAGAACACACACACACACACACACAACAAAAAAAAAGCGTATTGATATTTCTCCTCTCAATCTGTGTTCTGGGTGTGTCAGGAAACACTTAACAGACTTCTGCTAGTTTCTGTGGCATGAATGGCACTGCAACAAGCAATTTTAAGTGCGACTCGATCTGCATTTTCTCACAATGCTATGTTTGGCTCAGCATGTGCACTAATGCACGCTGCTTACACATTTTTTGTTATCTCTCTTTCGCCCTGTTGTCCTTTGGTGCCCTTTCTCCTCGCTGCCTGTCACCTAATCCGATAACAGTAGAAATAAGACCTGAGGTGCA
Source organism: Colistium nudipinnis (assembly GCA_016785305.1). Classification (NCBI taxonomy): domain Eukaryota; kingdom Metazoa; phylum Chordata; class Actinopteri; order Pleuronectiformes; family Rhombosoleidae; genus Colistium; species Colistium nudipinnis. The sequence continues at coordinate 187,207 of JAFBJU010000454.1, forward strand.
GTGGAGATTGCACTACTGCCCAGCAGCCAGTGGAAGTGCTTCACTGGGAGCCCCTCTCCCATCGTTATCATGAATTCACTTCTTCTGCCACCATGTGTTGGGATTTGTTATTTTATTATGGACTGTAGGATTTCCATTAATCCAGTTATCATTTTCCTAGATGCAGATTAGGGGAATGATCTAGGCGTGAGGCGCCTTTGCATGGCTGGCTCAGTAGCTTTCCATTGTTTTGTTGTTTCTGGCAGGGATCTATTTTTGTTTTAATTCTTGAACTGGTTTGTTATTTGGTAGGAAAACGTTTTTGTGTGTGGCATCCTTTCAAAAACACACACATATATATAAAATGTCTTAAGTTGAGTCATTATTTGTTTAGGAAGGGCATAAAATACACATTAATCAATACGTCCTTTATCATTGCCCTTGGCAAAAAAATCTGAGGTCAAAACATCAGATATAGGCAGTTTAGAATTAAACAAAACTGATTTTGATTTTTATCAAACACTTGAGAGATCTGTGCAATCTAAGTATTGTGGAATTATTATAATCAAATAAGCATAGCCCTTTATACCTTTATAATTGAATACTGTTTATACTTATATCTTGAATACTTCTTAAANNNTCCTGCTAAATGATCAATGAAGTATTCACCAACTTGCCCACATTCCAATGAAGGTATTTATGGTGTCTCACGAACCAGACATTATGGGGGCCCTAAATTACGCAATAGGTTTGGGGAATGGTTACCACTTAGTTAAGTAAACAAATTCAACGGGAACTGTTTTACACATGCCAAGGGAAGGAGCTTTGGACTACGACCTGAGGACATCTATTTGGGAGGAACATTGTCCACAGGATACTGGACAATGATAGGACAAGAAAGCCATATTGGGCATGGACATGGACTAAGACCTCCAATCAAGAACAAGACAACACCCCCAACTGGAAGACTTAAAATCAAATGTCACACAAAGAAACAGTGTTATTCTGTGGGATCTGTTAGGGAGGAGACAGTAACTGCCTGTCTCTTTCTTATCAGTGGCACAGGGTACCCCTCAGCTGAGTGTGTGTGTGTGTGTGTTACAGATCATATCACAGCTTATTGATACATAAGCTTTAATTGAGAGAAGTTTCCGGTTCATCCTTGTTTCGACTCTACTTCCAAAATAAGAACACAACAGTATTATTTGAAAAATGATGACGAATAGGAAAATTACAGTTAAGGGCAAGTCATTTCTTAAGAGAACAGTCAACAATTGGACATTGGAAGTCACCAGTAGGACTGATTAAAACAAAAAGCACGAGCGATCGTCTGAAGTGCGAAGAGTGTGCGTCTGGCTGCTGACTCACGTGCTTCAGGTCCACCGTTCCATCCTCCGATTCTTGAATTAAGTCGATAAATTTACTGGCGAGCACGTGGAGGCTTCTCAGACTCCTCTGGTGCTGCACTCCCTTCCAATCGTATGGACTGCGTGGGCGTTCCTCGGGATCCATGCTGATGCACAGAGGAAACTAACGAACAATTAAATCCTTCTGACTCTTGCTTGTATGAATCAGCTGATTCGCGCCCGCCTCACGCAACCGGAAAAACAAACTTTCTTTCGAAATAAAATATTGTCAGCGTTTCCTGTAGCACGTTATAGTGAAACATGCATCACGCAACACATTGAGTTGAAATACAGCATTAACATCCGGTTTTCGAAATCGTGCCGGCATATACATACAATCACACACGTTTTACACGTTGCAGTCAGGAGTGTGGAAAGTGTTTACCTCCACCGTTGGCCGCAGCGAGGAAACTGAGCTAACTTTAGTAGCCCCGTCTACGATAACGGAGACGGATGTTTAACATATTAAAAAAAATAATTAATAATAATAGTTAATTCCAATCTGGAGCCAGTGTGTCCAACTCTCCAACAACTCTCGCTACTGCATAACCCATTGAGAGGCGCGAAGCTTTTTTTGTCCGGTAGCCGTGTATACTTGCCTTCACAATAAATCATCACCATCGTCAATCATTTGTAATTGTACCATTTTTTGTTCATGAAAGGGAGGTATTTTTAACCGTTAATTTCCAGCTATAGTTAAGTACTCACGTCAATAGCCGAATTTTGTGGATATCTAGTTTGAAACAAATAAACGGGGATTTTATTGAAATTAAAAGCCACGACCCTTAAGTTGGAGTTCATTTCTAAAACCATTACTGTGGTTCTTAGTCCGTTCGCTGACGTCACTCGCTTAAAAACCTCAGACTAAAAATGATTTTCTTCAGAAATAAGGAATCGAAAAAGGAAGCGAGGACCGCCATGTTGTCGGGGCGGTCACGTGGTCGCGGCGGCAGCAGTCATAAGATCAGCTGACCACCGTTGTTTTCGCAGATCTGCTGCAGTGGAGCAAGGTAGAGGAAGCCAGAGTAGCAACATCACGTTGTTTCTTCCTTTGTGTCTTCGTCCGTCCCTCGCTTGACGTGGGTGAGGTGAGGATGATGTTGTCCGCGGGCTTGCTGGTGTGCGTGTTGGCCGTGCTGCAGCCCGGCTCCCGGGCGCTGTATGATCCGGATGAAGTCACAGACCTGCCCGGCATGATATTCACGCCCAGGTTTCGACAGTGGTCCGGTTTCCTCCAAGCCCGACCGGGAAAGTTCCTCCATTACTGGTGAGAACATGTGACGGGGCATGATGATGATGATGATGATGCTCATGCTCCTCCTCCTCTTGTTGGTCAGTTGAAAACTCGCCTGTTCACGCCGTTAACACACTCTAACCCCGACCTTAATTAAAATGACTTTTAAAAGCAGTAGACATACAACACACCCACGTACAACCACAGAAGTAATGTCATCTTAAAGCCCTTCAATCATCAAAGGTTCTGAAGTGAAGTCATGCATGTAGACAAAAAAAAACGGACAAAACACAAAGAGTATGTGTCCTTTAAGTCTAAGTTTAAGGAACAAAGAAGCATTCGCTTGTTTTGTTGTTGTTTTTTTTGGATGGGCTGCCAAACCCTGGTGTTTTATCTCCCGCAGGTTTGTGACCTCTCAGCGGGACCCAGTCAAAGACCCTCTGGTGCTGTGGTTGAACGGAGGCCCAGGCTGCAGCTCGCTGGATGGATTCCTATCGGAGAACGGACCGTTTCACGTGAGCACGCTCAGCGTGTGCAGAACTGAACCTGTGCACGGAAGTTAACCTACTTTGAATGAGCACTGTTGACTTCCCTTTTCAGGTGAATGACAATGGGGCCACGCTGTATGAGAACGCATTCAGCTGGAACAAGGTGGCCAACCTGCTGTATATAGAGTCTCCCGCAGGAGTGGGATACTCCTACTCTAATGACCAAAAATATGCGACCGACGATAACCAGGTGAGATTTGTGTCAGGAGAGATAACCGATTTGCGAATTTCCCACAATGAAGGAATATCTTATCTTATCTTATTCACAATAAGCCTGCACACAGCCAGACAGCAGACTAAGGAAACGTTTCCTACGCTCTTCTCTCAGGTAGCTGAAGATAATTATAAAGCCCTGCTGAGTTTCTTCAACAAGTTCCCAAGCTTCACTCGAAATGAGTTCTTCATCTTTGGCGAAAGTTACGGTGGGGTCTACGCACCGACCCTCAGCCTGAGTGTGGCCACGGGAACGGCCAAAATCAACTTCAAGGTGAAGTATTTTCCGCAAACTTCTGTTTGCATACCGCTGCTGCTCACGATCGATACCAGATCCAGAATGCAATTTCATCATGAAAACTTTATTACTTCAGTGGTACCTGGCCTAACATGCATGTGTTGAAACGCGTGTGTGTGTGAACCCCGAACTTGTCTGCAGGGCTTTGCAGTGGGAAACGGTCTCAGCAGCTTTGCCCTCAATGACCAATCTTTGATCTACTTTGGTTACTACCACGGCCTCTTAGGGGAACAGTAAGTGGCGCTTTGCAGAGAAAGGTTGTTTGTTTTTACTTTTTTTGGACCATTGTACAAAAACCCTAATCTTAGTCAGTCTGTTGCGCTCAAATCTATTCATGTAACGTCAAGTTAAATACATTTTAGCCTTATTTTTGTCTTTGCATGCTGCACTAAATTTAACCTGTGAACACGTCAAGGGAACACATGGACGCACATTTTCAGAGGGCAGGACGGTTCCGTTATTATCAATTATCATTATTTTGTGTGACTTTTTGAATGTAAATTACTTCTGCATGTAAATCCACATCCACATACAAGCTCTAAAGGTTTTCTGAACACAGATTGTTCATGTTTTTTTTTTCAATTTCTATAAAGAACAGCAGTACTTGAGCACATGTTTACCTAGTGTCTTATTGATATCTGGCAGATACTCGTCATTTTTAAAGCTCTATCTTCTATGCAGGGTTTGGCGTGATCTGAACATTAACTGCTGCGAGAAGGGGAACTGTAACTTTTACAACTCCAGTTCAAAGACCTGCAAGACACTGGTACGTGTGCGATACTCCTACAGTATACAGCTGGGAATGTCTGGCGCCCCTCCTTCAAAATGCTCCTCTTCTTCGTCCCCCTTCAGGTCACAGAGGCTTTCCATATTGTGGATGATATTGGTCTTAATATGTATGCCCTCTACTTGGATTGTGATGGCCAGCGAAGATTCCACAGAGGCTACGAGAGGACCATGAGTCACCTGTTTAAGAACTACAGAAAAAACCAGCACAGCCACAAAGTGAGCATGTTTTGACCTTTGACCCGTGCTTCCAATCCTCATTGTCTTGTGATGTTAATGATAACCTGTCAGTTTTCAGAGAGAGTGACTTCCACCGTGTCACTGGGTTCTGTCCCTCCCTGCATAAACAGTACAGCACAGATGAATTGGCTGAACAGGGGCGATGTGAGGAAAGCTTTACACATTCCAGATATACTGCCACCCTGGGACATCTGCAGGTATGATACGGCAAAAGTTTAATAATAGAATAATGAGTGATCATTATGCTTAATCTATTGAGTCCTTCCTTTGGGTATTTGGTCAGCTGTGATTCCACTGCTTGTATCGAATCTCGTGTCACATCAGATCCCTTTTTTTTTTTTTCTCTTCTTCCCCCCCCCCCACATTTGTGCAATCATTTAATTAAAACTTGAGTTTAGCCTTTGTGTGATTGGTTAGAAGGAGGGCAATATCGTTTTTCAACACATGCGGTGCACTTAAGGTATAATATCAAGTTTTCTCTTTCGCAGACTGGATGCTGGATTGATATTTACTGGTTTCTGTGTCGTTTGTCAATCAATTTGATGATGATGAACTCCCTGTGTGCAGTGATGATGTGGGAAACCGTTACACCGGCCTGTACCCAACAATGAAGGACGTGTATCTGAAGCTGCTGTCTCTGGGCCTGCGGGCGCTCGTCTACAACGGAGACACCGACATGGCCTGCAACTTCTTGGGAGACCAGTGGTTCGTGGAGGATCTTGGCCTGGAGGTAGGAACGTTTCATTGTTATAACGATACCTTTTCATCGAAGACTTTTTCCATCTGAAGCTACAACCAGACACACTTCCTGATGGTACCAATACACGTTCTCAGGCAACCACTAAGTATCAGGCCTGGATTCACGAAGACCAGATTGCTGGTTTCTACCAACAGTTTGGAAACGTCACCTTCCTGACCGTCAAGGTAAATGCTCTTATTTAGTTTTGTGTCATAAGCATGGCCGTCCTGTTTTTTTTGTTTTTTTTTAAGGTTGGCAATCCAGTGCCCTTATACCATTTTCCTGTGTTCCAGGGTGCCGGACACATGGTTCCACAGTGGGCTCCAGGTCCAGCGCTTCACATGTTCCAGTCTTTCGTAACAAACGGCCTCTACTAATGCTACCTGTTTCAGAAAGCTGGTTAAGCTTTAAACTCAACCAGCGTTCTGAACACAGGGCCCTACAAACATTACTTGTTTGATAAATTGTTCTCAGGGAAATCAGTCGAGAAGGAAAATGACAGAATTATACATATTCTTGTGGTTTTCAGTATTTCTGCAGTACTGCGTCTGTGTCAGCATTAGTAGTGTATTGAGTATAGACAAGGCCACTTTACAGTTTAGAGTTGCCTTACCTGTGCATCACATTGGATTTGAGCTGAAATGAACCAGGAGAAAAAAAAAATGGAGCTTCGGGAATCTTGACACCTTTGCTGGGCAAATGATGTAGGAAGTAACATTTTCATACACGGTGACTGCATGCTAGATTTGCATTAACCGCACAATGAAGGAAAATACAGATGTATAATGTTTGGTGGAACATCGCTTTTTGGCTATCGGCCTGTTTTGTGTGTGCGCGTCCCGTTTGCTTAGTTAGATTACGGTTATCTGAAGGAGGACATTATGTCTGGCCCTGAGGCTTGTGGTTCTTGACCTATAACTAGGGAAATGTTTGTTGGGCCATGCATCTTACGCTCTTGAAAAGATTTGAAAGAAAAAAAGAAAAATCAGTGCATTCTCATCCTGGTTTCACCACCAATCCATTGTGACGAATACAAAGCCTTAACAGAAAGTGCATGTTCAGACACTCATAATAATGCACTTTGCATGACAAAAGGAAGCTATTCTCTGTGGCACTGGTGTGAGGCAGAGCCTCTTTTCTTTTTCTCTTTTTTGCTGCTTCAATTACATTTTCAGCAAGTTAAGTAAACCAACTGTGCCGAGGTCCGACATCGCAGACAATGTTCAGTGTTGATTTAAAAATTGATTTCAATAAACCGTTTTTTTTTTAAACAAAGGAATTGTCACATTTATTCACTTGGCTTAACTGTAATTTATTGGAACATCATCGTTACTGCCTTTCATATCTCCACTTAAAGTTGCCAATGCACAGCAATTTTTGGAATGATCGTTCTGTGTGGAGCGAGAACACATGCTAATCAACAAATGCTTTGGGATAACATCCTTTCAGCCAGCAAACAGTATATCATTGACAAGTCATAAATACAGTTGCAACTCACTTGTCACACCATAAAAGTAATCCCCAAAAAGAATGAATACCTGCAGCTGAAAACGATTGGTCTCCAACCAGAAGATTGCAAAAAATGTGAATAAATTAAAAATACAGATGCTGTATAGTTTTTGGACTGGTCCCACAGTATTTTTACTGTAGCCTTGTTCCCTTATTCTAAAGAATCAATTGTTGTGTTTAGTCCACCATTGGGACTGGGGGAAAAAATCCCCTTCACTATATTTCCCTCATATAAAGCAGTATTACTAAAACCTGGATATACAGATAAAAAAAAAAAAGTAGACATTTTTGAATCTCACTTGAATGATCATTTTAAGTATTTTTCACACATTAATACAGTCTAAGTAAATAAATGTAAAGTTGGAAATACGTTCACTCAATTTAGTTATGGTTTCATTGTAAACTATTTAAACATACTTCAAATGCATCTGCAGCTCGGCCAAATTTCATAAAATCCAACTTAATGATCTTAACAACTGGGTTATAAACATTTTTAACTCACCATGCTTGAGTCAAAACCTTGATGTGTGACTCATTAAACCGTGCTCAGCTACTTGGCTTCTCCACACACACACAAACACAACACCCTGTGTATTAAAGTGCAAACTGACGAGTAGGTTACCGGTCTACATCGACAGAGACATTATTTTCACACCCTCTTCTCTGTGAAAAAGACACATTCTTCAGAGTCTGAGATTTAATATCCTAACGGTGAAGGGGCCCCGCGTCTTGCACACCCTGAACATCTGTGCACAGAGCACTCGGGCAGGCGCGCAGTCACCTGACTGCTCTCCAAAGGCCTACATGCTCACCTGATCGAAGCTGCAAACGTGTCTTAACAAATATAATTTAACCCAAAGCAAATTGTTAAATCACCATCGCATTCCTCTCAAATGTATGAAACCAAGAAAACAAATGACTTCCTGAATCAATCTTTCAATACGATTAGTCTGAATGTACAAAACACCTGAAAATGTAGTGTACTCATTAAGGGGCTTTGATTGGATGGGAGCAAATCAACGAGACTTGAACTGCTCACCGCTGCAGTTAACACGTCACTCATTAACTATGCTGTGTGCTAGTATGTGCAAACCCATCACTCGGTTCACATTTTGTTTGAGTAAGTGAACCTATTATCAGCAGAGCCAACTCTAGACCTGGGGACCACAGCACGTCAATTCTCGCTGCGAGGAGTTAAATATAAGAGTTAAAACATAAAAGTTAAGCATTTCATAAAAAAAAAAAAAAAAAAAAAAAAAACATATCTTTCTTTACAAAGTCCTCCAGCTCTTGCAAACAGGAACATCTCCCACTCCCAGACTGGAATGATTACATGGCGGATTAAAACCAACATAAAGCAAAAAAACAACATGCAATTTAAACCAAAAAGGAAATAAAAACGGAAATTGTCCCTTGGTGTTGTGTTGTCTATGCAACTACTCCTCGACTGAGCAAAGAGCTCTATACTGAGCAGGCATCATGCAGCTGTCATTTTGTTTGCTTTTAAATGAATGTCATGAGACGCTTGTCCATCCTATCCGGTGGTTTATAATAGCAGCACAGGACTAAGAACCGCACCCCCTCCCCCTTCCATAATGGGGGACAACGCAGGCTCCGATAAAAAATATAAATCTTAGCTGACGACGTCCTGATAGATGGAGTTGGTCGTGGTGAGGCCAAAGATGAAAGCACCGGTTGTAACCATGGCAACGCCAGAGGCTACCATTCCATGCCAACTGTTGAGGAAAACACCAAGGAAACAAGTGTCAGTGAATATCGACATTGATCGACAGTGAAACAGATGAAGGCTATTAAAGAATTGCTCAAAAATTAAGCCATAATAGATCAAATATAGAAATGATTAAGTGATGAAAAGAACTATTTTCAGAAATATATATTTTTTTTTAATACAGATTTTTCTCATGCACGTTTCGATTAAGGAAGATAGTCACTTTTTGAGAATATGGAAACACCCTAAAAATATTAGTGGTGTTGATTTTTATCCGGTGTATTAACCGGACACATTTATTAATAATCGGCGTCTCACCTGGCAGATCGGTTGTCTGTCTCTGATAGTTTGGCTTGCAGCAGACACAAGCCTGTTAAGTAAAAAAAAAAAAGAGCATTAAATCAAGACGTGACCGTTTGATCGATCGGATTTGCATAGACACACCGGAAAAAGTGCAAAGAATGAGAGGACTTTTACCTGGGAAGACAAAGATAAAACAGGCGGCCAGACCGCCGATCAGAGAGATGACCCGGCCAATATCCGGGATGAAGAGAGCGAGCACGAGGGTGACGACAAACCACACCAGAGTCAGCAGGATCCTCCTCCGCTTCTCGCGACGCACACACACCTCCACCTGCTCGCCTTGAAAACGCAGCCACAGTCCTTCCAAAACCGCCCTGCCAAGACACGCCATGGCACCAGAGCGCAGCCAGGTTAAGCTCCACAAGCGGATTCGCGACATTAAGAAATGTGTGACATACGAAATGTGGATGACACCCAGTTTGGACACCACGGGCATTTTGTTTATACACCTATGCATCGTTACTGATCCTCTTCAACCCTTATCCATCAATATCTGCCACGGCTTTAAAAGTTGAGTGCGGGTCTTCCGTTCTTTAAAGGTGTCTTACCTGCCGCAAAAGTGTAAAATGGGGTAGGACGTGACCACACAGATGACGATGAAAGCTCTTGCAATGGCCACAGCAATATCGTCAGGGGGGTACGACATCAACACATCCTGACTGACGCTGGAGCCAAATGTCAGGAAGCCGCAGACACCTGGTCAAACACACGGACCGGGAGATTGGGCATTGACAGATAAACACGATAAACACTTTGCTATCAGCGTCACGTGAACCGATATGAAATCTGTCAAACTTAAAAAGATCTTCGAAGTAATTATTTTGGTATTTTTTTAATCTTTTTAAGTACCTGTTCCTGTGTAAACAAAGAGGCAGATTATCATGCTCAGCGTGACTACGAGTCCCCAGGGTTTGATCTCCTTCTTGCTCATGCTCTGGAATACCGGTACGCAGCTGACATGGCACTGTAGAGAGAGAGAGAGAGAGAGAGAGAGAGGGAGAGAGGGAGAGAGGGAGAGAGGGAGAGAGAAAAAGATCAATGACGAGACAGAGGATAAGACAAATCAATATTACATTTGTTTCATGAGACAGGCATATGATTTTATTATCTCAACAACTCCAGAAATACCTGGAAACCAAAGCATATGGTGGGCATTGCGTTGAAAACTGCTGTCCAGGGTGCGGAACTGACAAAGGGGGAAAAAAAACACGACAATTTAGGGAGGACGGGGACGATGGCCCTTCTTTTGGAATGAGTAATGAAAAATGAAATAAGGGCAGGCTCACCTGGTGGGAACATAGACTGGCGTCCCTTCTTTATCGGGCCAGATGTACTTTATTATGACCACGATGGTGACATACCAGGTCCCCATCACGCTCAGCGCGCTACAAAGAAGAATACGGAAACAGAATTGAGTAAATACCCGGAGGTTTTCCGCCTCAGTTGGAAAGCGGGCTGAGGAGCTTCCGTACCTGGCGTATTTCTGGAAGCCAATCTCTTTAGGGATGGAGAGAGGAAGAATAACCAAGACTGCGGTGACAACGATGGTAAACTTGCGGTCAGTGTACCAGAAGCTACTGCCCCCGTCTTTCTCGTGGGCCACAACTGCGATCACTGCAACGACAAAAAAACAAAACAATTAAAGAAAGCCTTGAGAAGGGCAGGCAAGCACAGATGGAGGCCCTGTGTGGGGAACGTTGGGGGAAATGTTAGAGCTTGGCAATTGGCTGCAAACTGCTGCACACATGGCCGAGATTTAGCAAAGTGGTTAACTGAAGTCACAGCAACTGCATTCACTCGTTTCAAAAGGCCTAAGAGGGGGCGGAAGGTCGCGGCGTGTTTCCAGCAACAGGCTGCGATAGGATTTCTACGCACTCAGCACCTCGGTGCATGGAAGCGGACGAGTGGATCACATGAGGGCCACATTTACAGAGTGGAAAAGCTGAGTGGTGTCATACTCTATGCTCTTTGCCCTCTACAGTGATGGCACTTCCTTAAAAAAAAAAAATACAAAAAAAGCTTATCAACCAAGCTACCACTTGACACCTCCTGTTGTTCAATCAATGCAGTATGTTAATAACAAGTCCATGTAAATGTAGGTCAAAGAACAAGATGCGGCGACGGCTCCACAAAGCTGGTGTGTAACTGCCCCAGCGCGAGTATACTTACAGCGATCCAGCTGGTCGCCAATGACGATGAAGAAGGCAATGCAAGTGCCGAAGGTGTAGACGACGATGGCTACTTCGCACAAGACTCCGGTGAATTTCCCGCACGTGGCTCGGACCACCTCCTGATAGGTGCCCTCGTTACTGACCTGAAGGAACCGCGCGGAGAACCACACACAGTTGTCATGGATTCAGCAGGATGGAGGAAATGACTCCACTGTCGGTTAACACCAGCATCACTGTAGGTTCTTTGAGTCTTTTAGCCTGAAATCCTAAACCGTCTCTACGTGCTTTCGTATCATGTTACATTGAGAACTAATGGCCGCGATTCATGTGACCTCTCACTTTCATACAATACTCATTCATAAAAACGAAAAAAAATGTGTAAATGCTGCCAAGACCAAAAGAGCCTAACTACTGACTGGAGCTTGAAGAGAAAGTAACCATTTTATAACTGCAGGTGAGCACTGAAACCGGTCATGTCAAGCACTTTCCCTGTACCCCGTTCCTATATGCAAAGCAACATTTCCATTTTAAAAGGCAAAAATGTTTCCAAACCAATATTTTCCATGAGTCAGCGTAATAAACCCATTCAAGTAAGAAACTGAGCAACTCCCGTCGGAGTCATTCGGGAAGTGAAAGTCTGGTGTCTGGCGAAGGAGAGAAATATTGAAGTGACAGAAAAGTTGTAGAGGTGTGAGAAAAGTAGGAGACCAAAGATATTCGGAGAGTTAGAATGTGACGGTCCGGAAGTGACACAAACCTGGGAGCAGTAGCCTAGAATCACCAGTCCGCCGATGATGAAGATCAGCATGAACTGAAACGCACACGCACAAAGCAAAACCATAAGAAACAGGAGGCATCCCATTAAAGTTCCACATTATGTTTTCTATATGGAGTTTTATTTTGGTCAAAAAGAACGTGCAACTTGAATTGAAATGTAATGCGGTTTCTTGCCAAATGGGTCACGTTTCACCAAAGGCTTTGGATTTAGCAGGAAAAGGACCCACACAAAGGGCTCTCCTCACCATTTGAAGCATCACTCCTGCCGTGACTCCTCCTGCCATATTGAAGGCTGCGGGGAAGTTGAGTAGACCGGCACCTAGCGCTGCGTTCACCACGATGAAGACGGCCGCTATGGGCGATACCCCTCCGCCCCTCCTCTGCTCCGTGTCCAGGTGCTGCACAGAATCCACGCTGGGGCTCTGCAGGAGCCACGCTCTCTCTCCGGAGTCATTACTCCCAGCTGCGGCCCAGTCCTCCACGTCGGCGTTGATCGCCATTACTCAACGGGCTGCGGCTCGGCCCGCGGAGCCTCACCAGATCTTAGAGTCAAACGGATCCAAGGGGAAGTGAAGTCCGGGTGCGGTGGGTATTTAATGTCCAGGGTGAGGATGGAGCCCGTCGGTTTCTCGATCTGTGAAGATAGTTAGCATTTTTCATTGGACACTTGCAAAGGAAAACTGCAAAATCGAATCCACAAACTGCATAACTCATTGTCACAACATTGTCAGGCTTAATCTGTAAGTTGAGCCAGTGTATTGTGTAAAGAGGTCCAGGAGAAAATGTTGGTACAACAGATTCAGTTTTCGGGAACATTAAGGGAAATATAGTTATTCTAAACGACTCAAAATACATCACTTGAAAGATTTACATCCATTCAGTCATGTCATCGCATTGCAGTCCATTTTTTGTTGTTGTGTCTATGGCTGACATTAAAAAACCTCAAGCTACACGAGAACACAGAGCTGGTTGAATGTTTTTTTTTTTATTACTTCTTCTTATTGGTAAAGAGAACAGTTTGTATTTAGCATAAGTACATATGCACATCAAACTCCAACAAACAATGAAACAAGTAATACAAATGCACATGGATCCAGTGCACTTACCTTTACCCTGGAGTCTGAATCTTTACAGCCTGATCAGTGCAAACCAGGGACCTGTAAAACAGACATAATGACTTAGACTTAGAAGTGTTAAATATGAAACACAGGTGCAAAAGAGGTTGGGATAATAGAGGCATACTTTCATTTGAAAAATAAAAAAAACCGTGATCACTAATAGCAGCATGGAACACAAAGACAAAAACAAAAAAACAACACGAGGGAGGAAATGTCATTCAATCAAATAGGACCTGGTCAGTGTTTACGGAGACGCCGGGACACCAGGGCACTGGACAGAGAGACACTGACACGAAAGCACACAACCACCACCGGCCGCCGAGCATCCAAACAACAGCCCTGGGTCTCATGTGACTGAATTATTACCTGTCTGTCTCAATCCCGTCACGATAACTTCAGTCGCCCTTCGACTGTTCCGCCTCCGACGGCAGCTAGTTGTTAGCCGTCGTTACACGTTTGGGAAACACACCTAACGCAACCGGGCCCCGTGTCGGTGTGTGTCCGCGCGCGTCGCGGGTGAGGGGCAGCGGGTGAGAGTCGGTACCTGTGGCGTAGACCTGCCCACAGACAATGACTGGAACCCGTGTGTTTGTGGAGATTGTACCCGGCCGAGAAACACGTGACCCTCCCCGTCACGTGACTGCAGGCCTGGGCGTTCTCCTGCTCGGTTGGAATTGTGGATATTGCAGTTGCATGTGTTCAGCGCCTCTCCTGAGAGCGGAGGGGCCCAATGGAAATGCGGTCTATCAACTACTACTGCTTTAAAGTACCCCATTAAAAGCAAACACCATTTAAATGTCGAAAATATCTAAATAACGACAATATAACAAAGTCATAAGTATGCAATGCTAATCATATATAGCTGCTTGAAATTAGCAATGTTTCAATTTTACATCAGTTTTTAGCTAAAAAAAACCCATTACCATTGTTTATTTAATATGTATGTTTAAAAAATCGGTTACAATCAACCACGTCCTACAGTGGCTGATTAAATTAATCAGAGGAACAGCCAATACTCACACATGATTATCAGCATACTTACCCAATGATTGAGGATGGCAGATAACAAATGGTTTCAGATCTAGTTTTGACGGGCCAGAAAAGCAGCCCTTTATTGTAGTTTGTTTAAAAAGCTAAAGGGCCCATCACAGCTCATTACTGCCTTGAAGAAAGTTGATGGGTTTCCCCAACCATGCTGCCGGTCTAAGAGGACATGCACCTCTAATCAGTGATTATCGGGAAAATAAAGCAATCACCGATTAATTAAGCAGGCTTTTAAGATAAGAGGAGCATTAGGAAATTACCCAATGACGGCGTAGACCCACTGACTTACAAAATATTGTGAAGTAAAATGAACTGAATAAAGAGCATAACCAAGATGACCCATACGCATGCAAAAGGTGGGTAAATTGTCGGGACCAGAAGCACACACAAACACATTAGGACAGACTGGTACTCTATAATAATTTATTCTTTGTCCAATGAGGTACATGACCAATGATCCATTATTTCATGACAGAATGCAAAACATTGAGGCGGAGAGCCAGAAGTTTCAGACGCATGAGCAGACGAGTGAGAGCAGTCATTCCAAAATGCCACCTGTGCCACCGGTCGCCTCAGCGATGAACAGATTCATTCATTCAATAACGTATGTCCGAGTCAGTGAGCTGGGAGTGCAATTTTCCCCCCCCCCCCTTGATGAAGAAAGAATGTCGGAATAGAGATTGGCGTGGCTAGGGTGGAACATAAGAAACATCCCGTGTATCGATGGGCTTGTGGGCTAGTTTGACAGGGGGTGAATGGGACTGACTGAGAACGTGCTGCCCCACAGATCAAGTGGAAAAATACTGAATGCAGGCTAGATAAGGACGCAAATTCCAAACAGAGATAATTAGAAGACCAAAACAAGATGATTGATTGGTTCCAACGAACAACCGCACATTAGTCTGATAGTGAATTGACCACCTGATTTGAGAAATTCCTCTTAATATTGTAAAGTCCAATGATAAAAACAGAGTGCCAGCCTAATAAAAACACTCAAAAAAAACAGTGCTCATAAAGTGCGACAACTTAACAGTCAAAATTAAGAGAGAAAATAGCCCACATTTTCTACAGGCTTCCGCAAAGCAAAGGCGACCTCACTTTGCATGTAAACGAACGCAGTCCAACATTGTCCCGGTGTTAGCCCCTTGATTATACAGTGTGTTGCCACAGCAGATGAACAGCGTACATTTAAGCGAACACTAATGCACAGCCCAACAGTTGACTCCATATGATAAATATCCAAAGATGTAATATTTGTTAGAGGGAAAAGAAAAATTTGTCAGGGGAGCCTTTTCAGTGAAATGTTAAAAAAAAAAAAAAAAAAAAAAACCCAGCTGCAACTGCTCAAACTGGAACAAAGTTTAACCGTCGATGAAATCCAATCAAGAAAATGTCTATCTAAACACTGAGCTCTTTTCTATAGGTGGAATGGCGCAGACAGAGAATAAGAGACGCACAAAGCTCGTCATTGACACTGCTGCTCGGATGTTGTAGTTCTTCTTGCAGGATCCGCTCTACTTGGTAACCGCATGGATGGCCTCCGCCAGGTAGCCCACATTTCCAGAGGTCACTCCGGCCATGGAAATTCTGCCATCCTTAGTCATGTAGACGGAAAACTCATTGGACAAGCGTGCAACCTGTGGAGAAAATACATCAACACACACGCAAACAAAAAATGCACGCGTCAGTACTTTCACTTCTCATTCGACACTGCATTTGTTGTGGTTGGGAGCCCACAGAAATGCACATTTCCGGACTTAATATCAGGATACGGAGAAAATAGTAGTATCTGTAAGAATTTAAAACCGAAAACTTTATTTTTGTCCCAACTTAAATGTTCTCACTTTTTATCCCCCTTCGTTAAAAATGCCACAAAAATCAAGATTTGGTTCAATATACTAGAATTGAACAAGGAGTAGGTTTCAACGAGAAAAACATAATTTTCCGTTGTAGCCAGTTCAAATCGAAAAATGTGCGCGAGCGTACCTGTTCAGGCTTGAGGCCAGTGAAGCAGAACATCCCGATCTGGTCGATGACGTGCTGCCAGTTGTGAGAGGAGCCATGCTTTTTCAGGCCGGCCGCCAGCTGCTCCCTCATCTTAATGATGCGGTTAGCCATTCCATGGACCTCCTCCAGCCTGGGATTGAATGAGGGCACCACAGGAATGATCAGGAAATGGGACTTTGGAATGCAGTTTGGATGCATGTGACGGCTAGAGCCTTGAACCTGAAGGTAATGTACAGTGCATGTGTATATGGATCTAAAAGCACTTGCCACACTGAGTGCAGTTCAGGTGTGTTGAGGATGGTTGCCGCAATTCTGGCACCATTCATTGGTGGGTTGGAGTAAATGGGCCTGATGAGGATTTTGAGCTGAGACTCGACTCTCTTCGCCTCCTCGGCATCCTTGCACACCACAGTGAAGCCTCCCACACGTTCGCCTGAGAACACAGAGATGCACAATGACTATTAGACAAAGTGATTTCCAGATCAAGTCCTTTTTGTGATTTAATACCATAAATCCAGTTCATCAATGAGGAGTGGCTGTGACAAACAAATGAGGAAAGTCTTGAGAGTTCTGATAAACCACTTTCTGGGCATCAACACATATTACTAAAAATGACTATTAGGAAGGTCGAGAGCAAAATAGCTGAGTGGAAGGTACATTTTTCTTTTACCACCGGGTGGTGGTAAAACACCAGCTTACATTCACTCAATCCCTCACATGGTAGATTTTTCATTTTCGGAACAGTCCTCGTAGCTCCATGTCCCATAAAAATACTGTGTTCAGTACTGGCTGAACATGAGCATGGGTTTATCATAAAATATATGTCATATGTGCTGGGAGATCCCATTTATTAAAACGTAATCAGAGAGCCTGTACTGAATCCTGACTGACCGTAAAGTCCCATGTTCTTGGCGAAGGACTGGGACAGCACGATGTTGTGGCCCTGTTCGATGAAGTAGCGCACAGCCCAGGCATCACGATCAATGTCTCCACTGGCGAAGCCCTGATAGGCCATGTCGAAGAACGGGAGCAGATTCCTTTGCTGTGGGGCGAGGACAGGTGGAGCGAGACAGGTGGAGACAGAGACAACCAGTCAAAAATGTTTCGAGCAGTAATCTGGATGCAAGTACTGGGATTATCAATTGTTACCTCTGTAAGATGTTAAATATTACTTTGGGTTTGATGTGAAAGGGTCCTGTGTGCCAACGTAATCCACAGAGCTCGTGCACCTACCTTTACAACTGCAGCAATCTCCTTCCACTGCTCAGCCTTGGGGTCCACACCGGTGGGGTTGTGGGCACAGGCGTGCAACAGGATGACACTCTTCTCTGGGATTTTCTGTGACAAAAAAAAAAGACGATTTGGGTTAGTCATCGCAATGTATGGCACAGACTCTCTTCGAGGACAGCGTTTTCACTCTAGAAAAAAAACCTAAAGAGATGCCAAAGTAGACCTGCTGCTCAGAATATGTCGCCACGAGGTGACCTTCCTAATTCTTATCTTACAGAGATGTCCTCGAGAGCTCCCTTGAAGTCAAAGCCACAGGTGGAGGGGTCGTAGTAGCGGTAGCCTTTAAGCTGCATGCCGGCGTCTCTGAAAATGGGCGTGTGGTTTCCCCAGGAGGGCTTGGGCAGGTACACATCAAGTGCACCTTCGTGGAACCGAGACTGCGACAAAGCACAAAGAACAGGTGAGATACAACTGACTTGAATATGTTTATTTCTGGAGAAAAAAAAAAGACCAGGGAAAAAAAAAAGCACCTTACCAAAAAGTTGGCTCCGATGCGGAGGGAACCAGTTCCTGAGATGGTTTGAACGGTAATGTTCTGTTGGGAGAAGAGATCCGGAATTATTGGTGCCACAGTTGATGTGAGTTTCCTTTAGTTTATATTCAATTAAAAGCCAAGCTTACCCTGCCACTCTTCAAGACCTCACTATCAGCACCAAGAGCCAGTTGGGCGCAGGCCTTATTAAACTCCCCCAGGCCGCCGATGGGAAGGTACTCCTTATCCACATTTTTGGCTGCAATCATAGCTTCTGCCTAGAAGGACGGTTGGACAATCAACAAATTAGAAATTTCAGTAATTTCCTTGACCGTTATGGCCCATTTTTAAACATCCTTCCGTTTGGACATTTTGTTGGGCTTCATTCACACTTTTTTTTTTTTTTTTTTTTTTTTTTTTTTTTTTTTTTTTTTCATTCACTTTTTTTTTTTTTTAATGGTGAAGGGGCAGGATTGTTCCAAAATATGTGTCTCACCTCAAAAGTATACAGTGAATGCAACAAAAAAAAATCAATCAGAAATGCTGATGCTTCACAAAGGTTAAGTGTTCCATTCGTAAAGTGACCCCTCTGTGTGTGTGTGTGTATGTGTATTAGAGAGACATGAGGAAAAAACATTGTAGTATTTGGGGAGGGGGGGGGGTGTCACCTTGCGGACACAGCTCAGCACATAGGGTTTGCCCTGGTCGTCCCTGTAGGCTCCCACTCCCAGGTTCATCTTCTTGGGGTTGCTGTCTTTCTTGAAGGCCTCGGTGACCCCCAGGATGGGATCGGGGGGTCCCATCTGCACTCCGCCCCACCATGAGCTGCAAAGACACCAAAGCAGCGGGATGTTGATGTGCATGGGAAGTCGAGGGTTTGCTGATAAGAGGTCAACTGTGTTCCCTGCATTGAAAAACAGCTCATGATCAAACTCATGCGTGCTTTACAAGGTCATGAACTGTGAGCTGCTTCTACACTGGCCACACTCGTATTATGGCTGCATTAGCCATGCTCCTGTGACACACAGTGCGCCTAATGCTCCCGTTTAACTCCTCATGTGACCCGAGGATACCACGCTGACCTAGAGTAGATCTCATGAACAGCACAGGCTCAGTGAGCACATGTTTTATTATAGCAAACACTTTAATCCATTCTTAAAGTCCAGAGTCCAAAAAACGAGCGTCACTGTCGATTTGGGTCACTACAGAATACATCGTTTGGAGTAGGATACTTGACAGCGAGAAAATGGTACGCTCTTTCCATATCAAAGCTATTTCAGGTGTTGTCTTTGTCAGCATATGGATGAGTCAAACTCTATCTGAGTCATCTGTGCAGGATACGTACTCTCCGATGAATACTGGGTTAGTAGGAAACCAGCATCCAGTAATAAAGCTTAAACCAGAGCCTAAAAGGTTAAACAAAAATATAAAACCTAATTGTGAACTAAAAATAAACTTTGGTGGATTATTGCACACTACCGAGGCCTATAAATGCGTTATGTGACTGGAACCGTCTGTTCTTTAGTAAATTAAATATCTTCTGGCACATATCTGCAGGATGTGAATTGTCGTGACCTTTCCAGCACTGCTGCTCAAAAAACGTCTCCGGTTTCTTCGACTTTCTAAACCCTATAAATTGTGGAGCTAAACTTAGGACTGAATGCTTATCAAAGGGCAGAAGTCTCCAATCTTCTACCAATAAACAAAGGTGAGACTTCATTCTTTGGCAATAAAATTCACGGAACAAGCATGTATGAAATAAACAGTTCCCTTGCACTAAGCGTTTGCAAAGCTTAAGAGTTAAGCCTTGGAACTGCTAGCTCAAATACAATGGAGCATTTGATCCAGAAGCTTTGTTACCAAAGACTTCTACAAGAATTCCAGCAGCTCCTTACAGTGGGCAGTGTAACATGGATGAAAACATTACGTTATCACAGCTCTCCATGTCTGACCCCGTCATTTACTCGTAGTATAGTTGTATAATTTGAAAGATTAAGATTAGATTAGATTCACTTATTTTACATTGCACAGATGCAAAAATACCACGCAGCAATCTGCCAGTAGAATAATACTATTTTAATAATACCTGTACACTACATACTATAGACACATGTTAATGGTGAGATGGTAATGAAGTAGCCATCAGAAGAGCAGGTATTCTAAAGTGCGGTATTGTGCAACTGAAGATCCCCGCAACATACAAGGGGAAAAATTTGGGTTCAAGTGCAGTTCATTCGACCTGCAGTGTGCCTGGACACGGGACCTTTGTACATCTGAACTTCAGCGTTACATAAACACTGACACTGATAGTTACCGGTGATCAATAACACAAAGGGTGTTTTGGGGTTGAGTTACAGGCCTGCTCATCTCATAACAGCGCTCATCTCCGCTAACTGCCGCGTTTCTAGTCTAGCTACAGGTGGAAACAAGTCGGATGTGGTGAAACGGGGAAACACCCTCACGGGCAGAAATGCGATACGTGAGCAAAACCAAACACGATCTTACAGGTGCAAAAAAAAGAAGCAGAGAAAAAATCGGGGACAGGAACATGAGAAAAGGCGACCCATGACACAGACTATATAAATAACCTACGGATAAAAAGATTTATAGCAGATGAAAGCACTGTTTGACTAGTTTGTCCTCCAAAGGGAACCAGAGAGGGCACGCCGCTTGCCTCAGCTTCTCAATCAGAAATGAGCCAATCCGCGACCAAGGGCGGAACGAGAGAGCCAATCACCGGCCACGGGCGGAACAAGACAGCCAATCAGCTGGCACGTCTTCCCCAACTACGACAAGTCGCTTCGATCAAAAACTGTACGTGAAACCTGGAAACTGGAGCCACCGCGATCGTGTTAGTCTCTATAGAAAAGATCCAATAAAAACAAAAAACAGTAAAATCACATTCATCCTAAACGATGCGTTATCATTAATATACAACTTTAACACACACACCGAAGCCAGGTTGAGTTTTCCTTCACGCAGCTGCATGCTCCATGGAAACCCGAGTTACCCTCAGCTCACATTGTGACTTTCATTACCAATGCTTGACTTTGGCCTCACAGTGTTGTCCTCTGAGGTCTCCACACACAACGCACAGAGAACGGGTCACACACCAGGCTTTAAACTCAAAAAACAAGGTGTCACAACGTGTTTAAGGTGCTGACCTCCCACGCGACTGGGGCCCTGCTGAGACCGTTTGACCCCTGCAGATGCTAGCTAGCTGCTAGAATGGCTAAAGGTAACAGTCCCCGAGCGTGTTAGGCAGTAATGACGCTTAGCCACAAAAAACCTTGTGAGTGACTGGTCAGCTGGGGGTAGAATTAGCTGCTCTGATCTGCTGCTCCTGGGTTAAGCTAGTTGCTGAACGGTGGTGACAGCTCACCGCTAAAAATGCACCAAAATCGCCGCGTTTGATCACCCGTGTGCCCGCTCAGCTCCAGCGTTACCCCGTGTCTTACCTGTGACGGGTGGACATTAGTCCCAGGGACGGGGACATGTTGCCCAGGCAGTGGATCACCTTGTTGGACTTGAGCAGGGCCATGGCAGCGATGCGTTACAGAGCCGAGACTGGAGGATGTGGACGGATGTGAAGGGCAGGAGAGGGTGCGTCACCGAGAGGACATGCTGACGTCACAGCGGCAAACGCGTGGCCACGTTCATCCTTCATCAATACTTCAACGAATAAGTCTTACACAATCGTAAAGTGATGTACGCGAGGGTCTGTAACTGGAATTCATCTATTTATAGATGTAACAGACATTCAAATAAATGTGTACTTTTAAGATGCCTTTTCACATTTTGAAAGCAAGATGACTTGTTGCTCTTTTCAACACCATATAGAAAGGAATTTGTTTTGGCACTTCCAAAAATCCTAATTGAGTACCATTGAAATAATTGAATTAATTAAATAGATTGAAGGGGTGGGACTGGGGTATATAATGGAATATGTTTCCCTGACAACCTGCAGTGATAATTGTATAAAATGCCAACCGTGATATTTTTAACGATAACACGAACTTGTTATAGATAATTTAGATCATTTCAGCATTACACTCTAGTGCAACCCTTCTTGGTTACTTTTTATTAGGAAACATGTACAAATGGTTCCTATCCCTCACACTTACTTAATTAGTCCACTTGGGGGCAGTATCACACAATATCAACTTTTCAGCTGCAGAGGTTTGCATGTTACGATTCACCCAGGTCAGTATGGTGACTTCTCTACTCAGTGCAACAATTTGCCAATGTTAAGATGACATCCCAGCTGCACGGAGGTCATAATGAGAAGCTGTGTAAATGTTGACTTTAACATGACACAAAATGAAAATTGTTCCAAAAATATTTATAGATACGGTGTACAATAAAGAACAACCATCGCAGATTAACTCTTCTCGTCAGCACGCATGCTTACACTTCTATCCTCCAACCATGTAGTGCAGCAGCCAAACTCCCGGTGAAACATGCAGAACGAAAACGTGAGAAACACAGGGATTCCGACCTTTTCAAGCACCCTGCTATTGCCAAACTAAGGTGACACCAGAATAAGTGCTGCGTTAACTGAAGATGCCAGGCATAAGTTTTCTCTTGCAGTGTCGTTCAAGTTACGCAGAACAGAAAGTTCTCCCCCCCTCTCTGTCTGGAGTAGATGGAACAGCAGCCTCTCAGAACATCAAACAAAACGGGGACCTGGAAGTCCATGAAAGGCTCCCCTGCAACCATGCAGACGACAGCGGCCTCCGCTGGCACACAGAACGGGGTAGGTTGTTGGCTCGCAAGCGGAACTGCCAGTGTCTGCTGGAGATAGAGCATGGTTATTTCCTGCCATGTCAGAGAGAACTCGCATCCAAACGTCCGCTGTTCAGAATCCGTTGCATGTGGAACCGATAGGAGGCCAAATGTAACATTTACAATTTTGCTGTGTTTTTTCTGTGACATGCAGCTACACAACCTTTTGTGGAAACAAAGATGAAAGCAATTGTTTTTCACCTTTGTTTCCGCAAAAGGTTGTGTAGCTATGGTTTCTTGGCATGCCGAAGTTATCATGTCCTTAGAAATGGTCAAGATGTAGGTTGGATGTGCAAGGCCAGAAAAGACTTTATAAGCATTAATTATGGCCCCGTTATGTAAGAAGTCTTACTATTGTCCTTACAAACAGGAGTTGCGAAATGGAACTTAATTATCAAGCCCTTATCGACCGAATGTAATTCTTCACAATCTACAATAGCTGGAGACAACTTGTTCAATGTTCAGGGTCTGATCCTCTACGTCAGTTATCATTATGGTTTTGATTGCACCTCGGGGCATCAAGTGGCAGATACATTATCATAATTAATGTTTCCTGTAGAGATAAACAAATGACTTATTTTAATGGATAATAAAGCTTTTTCTTTCCCCATAACGGTTGAGTCCATGTCTTGATGGTGCTGAGCAGCAACCCAGAACCCCCTATAAAAAAAAAAAACTGCATTCTAAATGTTTAATTCATTAATTCATGCTGTGATGTGGTTCGTGTGTCACTGTGGCTATAGAAAAGTCCGAAACGTCAGTTCCCAAAATGTCACGTTTGCACAGATTTCCCGGGTCAACCAAAATCGTCCAAACAATATTCACCTAGGTATGTCCTCAGACAGACCATTGCACACCCAAACCTAGACTTTATTTCACACATAACAGCATGAATCAAACCTTTTCAAATGTACGTGCCCTGCACAGCTCAGCGGCGTCTCTGGTGCCTCTCTCTCCAGTGACCGTTCCAGGTGATTCTCCTCATGTGTCGGCTCCTGAGCCCTTTTCAGGGCTCATCGGCCAACGCGGTTCAGGTGCGTGAGTAGACACACACCTGAGACTGCTTCCCCTGATCATACCCCACCCCACTCCCCTCCCATGCAGCCTTCTCCCACAAATACCTATTTAGAATGTCTGCTGTGTAATGTGAACAAATATACATGTAATATTTTATGAGAAAGGATTTGCCCCGACAGGAACTTGTACTCATATGTTTACATGGGAGAAATGGAGTACATGTACAAGACCCAATAAAAGGGACAGAATTGTAACTCTGTCTTAGTAAACTGTCCACCTCTGCCATGTGCATGATTCAATCACTCAACGGATCAATCTGCTCCTTTATGCGGAATCAAAAGATGGTAAAGGTTGTGAACTGTGCTGCTCCATCGCAATGAAACATTATCTACAGTGCCCCATGATGCGCACAAGGATGCAAGGGCAGTTCAGTATTTCCATTTCTCTCTCTCTCTTTCTCTCTCTCTCTCTATACTATCTATCCATATGTATGTATGTATGTGTGTGGGTGTGCATGTGTGTGTAAGTGTGCAGATGTACAGAGGGAATCTCATCTGTCTGTTTCGCTCTCATGTCTCATGCCTCTCCCAGAATGGGACTGATGTGTGTGAAGGAATCAGAGCGGATATAAGTCTCTCTTTTTTTTTCTGGTTGTCAGCAGTTAACAGCCTGGGCTGCCACGCAGTGTTTCACTGTGTGCCCTTGTGTATTTGTGTGTGTGTGTGTGTGTGTGTGGTTACTTTTATGCCCGCATGTGTGTAACATTGAACATTAAACACAGAGAGGTGAGCCCCTTATGTTTTTTGTGTACGTGTGCGTGTGTGTGTGTGTGTGTGTGTGTGTGTGTGTGAAGGGGGGGTGTTTTATAGATAGTGAACTCAATTAAAGATGAAAGAGCTGATGATTTATTTATGGAAGGTAGACATAAAGAAAGACAGAAAGACAAGAACTCCATATTCTTAGTTAAGTCTGTGGCGAATGTCTGTAATATGTAATAAAAAATAGGTGGCCCTTAAAAACATCAGATTAAAAATCATTTATGTTACATGTTGTGGAATATGATTTGTATGATGTGGTGTTCCAAGGCATTTGGATGAAAAGGATGTTTCAGTTATAAAACTACAGTGCCCCATGATGCGCACAAGGATGCAAGGGCAGTTCAGTATTTCCATTTCTCTCTCTCTCTTTCTCTCTCTCTCTCTATACTATCTATCCATATGTATGTATGTATGTGTGTGGGTGTGCATGTGTGTGTAAGTGTGCAGATGTACAGAGGGAATCTCATCTGTCTGTTTCGCTCTCATGTCTCATGCCTCTCCCAGAATGGGACTGATGTGTGTGAAGGAATCAGAGCGGATATAAGTCTCTCTTTTTTTTCTTTTTTTTTTCTGGTTGTCAGCAGTTAACAGCCTGGGCTGCCACGCAGTGTTTCACTGTGTGCCCTTGTGTATTTGTGTGTGTGTGTGTGTGTGTGTCGTTACTTTTATGCCCGCATGTGTGTAACATTGAACATTAAACACAGAGAGGTGAGCCCCTTATGTTTTTTGTGTACGTGTGCGTGTGTGTGTGTGTGTGTGTGTGTGTGTGTGTGTGTGTGTGTGTGAAGGGGGGGGTGTTTTATAGATAGTGAACTTAATTAAAGATGAAAGAGCTGATGATTTATTTATGGAAGGTAGACATAAAGAAAGACAGAAAGACAAGAACTGCACATTCTTAGTTAAGTCTGTGGCGAATGTCTGTAATATGTAATAAAAAATAGGTGGCCCTTAAAAACATCAGATTAAAAATCATTTATGTTACATGTTGTGGAATATGATTTGTATGATGTGGTGTTCCAAGGCATTTGGATGAAAAGGATGTTTCAGTTATAAAACAAGCACATTTTTGATTGACATTTCTTCCCTAATGTTGCCTTTTGGCAGATTTGTATACATGGGGGCATGAGAGAGATAATCATCTGGTGCATTTTTGCTTTCCCCGGTCTCACAGCTTGTCCCGCTCTGCCCACTTAATCTCAAAGTGCCACGCAGGAGACTCCCCTCTATGAAAAATGGAACAGCACAAGCTTTTTCTACTCCACATTTACTTCTACCAGGAGATTAGAAAGTGAAGGTGGAGCACCCTGGAGAAAACATTTCATGCTCTGGGCCTCTGTACTCAAGCTTTAATCTTCGCTTGAACCATGCCATGCCCAGAGTGTGTATGTGTGTGTATATTCTTTTACACGGAGAGAAAACACCAAACGTATATTTCGCCGTGGTGTGACAAAACATCATTAAAATGAAGACAAAGCCTTTTTTTCATGCCAGAGAATAAATGGGACAAATAATGTCAGTTATTATATTTATTCATCTCTCAGTGATATCTTAAATAGAGCAGTTCAAGCCTCAATACATAAAAATGAGTTCATATTAAATACAATAAATAAATCAAATAAAGAGGTACTACAGGAAAAAAACAACAACATTTAATTCAGGGGGATTAAGAGAACACATATACGGGATGAACGTAAAAAAAACCCGAAACAAATGAATATTCAAACATCAAACCGAACCAAAAAAAACCCCACAATATATTCCTCTAGTAATGGCAACGGCTATTTCACGATGCGAACAGCATGTAACGATTGAAAAAAAAAAGAAAAGAAAAAAACCCCAACAACCCTCAGAGGGCTACAAAGCTGAAAGAGGAGGGTCAGCGGTACACTTTGTGCTCTCTGGAGCACTCTAAGTGGAGTAGCAAGGTTAAGGTTCACACATGCACTAGGTTACATCAGGAGGTGGGAAGGGGGAAGGACAGCAGGGTCCCGGGCAGGGAGGTCACAGCGCCGAGTCCCGGCAGAGGACGATCTCCAGCTCAGTGCGGTACAGTTTGCCCCCGTCAGACAGGGCCATGATGCTCTTCTTGTACTCCACAAGTCCCGTCGTCTTCAAGTCCTGCCCACACGCAGAGGGTATTAGATTGGGGGGCGAAAAAAAAAGTCACAGTGAGCGGGGACACACAAGGCCCCCGCTCCATATGCTGCAGGCCGCTATCCTGTCGCAGCTCTATATTTGGCTAAAAGAAAGGTAACCCGAAACTGATCGATCGATGGGCTAACTATTCATTACCATTTTGTTCTTGTCACAGAGGTCCTTCAGCAGAGCATCCAGCTCCTGCTCATCGATGTATCCGTTGCCATCCTGGTGAAAGACACATCAATATTGGTCTGAAGCGTGCAAGCAAGACTGATTGTCCTCTTCCAGTCTTCTAACGATTAGCGTTCATAGCAATGATCGGCGCCGCAGGAAGACTACCGTTGAGTTCGACAATCTCTGCTCACCGGTACCACCTGAACGTAATGTTCAAGTGGCACGCGAGAGAGTCAGAGGTTCACCAAAGCCGCCGGAATTCCTCACCCGAGGACCACGAAATCCTAGATTCTATTTGACACAGAGCTAAGCGAGACACAGATCAGGTTTCCGTTTGGAGTCCCTGCGGACCGGCAGTCCGATTGACTGACAGGACCATTCCCCGCGTTTGTCAGACACTTGTTAGGGTAAGTGAAATATACAATCGATGTAAAGCAAAGAGTGCAACAAATAATTCCTGGTGTGCAATCAGGCTTAGGCCGGTGAAATGCTGAAAGGTGGAAATGCAGAGATGTCCGTCCAGCACTTTGGGCTCGACGGATCTCGACAGCTACAAAGTGGATTGCCTTGAGAGATTGCACAGAAGAAGAATCCTGAACGAGTGATCCACCCCCCCGCCCCCCCCCTTGGGGAACCATCATGACATTTACAGCAGATATTCCCAGTCAATAATAAGCATGTTGGCTTGCTGATTCCAGCATTAAGCCTCAGCCTCACCGAGCCACTGGGGCTTTCGCCTCTCTTGCGCCGTGCCTCGACGACGAACACAACGCGTCGCACAAAAACACACCGTTGGATGTTGTATCATAGGACAAACACGCTCTTTATACCTTATCATAGAAGGCGAAGAGGGAGTCAAATTCCTTTACTGTGAGCCTGATGCCCTGTGGGGGGAGAGGGAGAGAGAGAGAGAGTGAGTCCGAAACTGATGGATATTAAGTAAAAGCAGTAAAAGCCCCGCCAGATCCTGAAGAGATATTAATCCATGGAGATTATGATAACTGGGACTAGAGTTGAGTTAATCCTGATCAGACAGACTAATCCCCTGTCAGGGAGGAATTGTTGATCTACTTTGCCAAGCCAGCCGGTACATATGGCAACTTGCATGACAAATGCAAGAGGGAAATCTGATGTAAAATGTAAACATTGTCCCTGGGCTAAAAATGAAGACTTTTCCAAGCATCAAAGCCCAAGTATTACCTCAAACATGTCCACTTAAGAATGCACAGTTTTTACACCGTGAAAAAGTTACACTTTTTTCTTTTTTTTTTTTTTTGGAAAAGTCCCACATTTAATAAACAACAGGACTTTGGTATTTGAATAATATTTCTATATTGGAAAACATAAGCTTATCCCAAACACTGTTGATTGAAATAGGATTCCGGCATGTTTGGAAAGAAATGTAATTCTCTAATGCTTTTTTTTTTTCCCTGCAGGACTTTACATAAGTAAACACACGTTCGTATCAGCGGCTCACATGCTAATTCAGTACTTTGACGGCAAATAATCCTCTTGCACTGAATCCAATAACTATTCTCTAGACCTCCGCTGTTGTCTGACTTTTTCGACATCCCCTGAATAACAATATCGTGTGTTCGCCAGTCAAATCTTACCTCGAACTTCAGGAGGAAATTCTCGTTCACTGGCAGGAGCCTGCGGTAAGACACGTAGCGTTTGCATGTCGGTTACCTCTTTGTTTGAAAGTCAAGGTGAAGGGGTGAACGTTTGAAAAGGAGGCGAGCACTCACCTGGCCATTTCAGAGAGGCCCAGCTTACCGTCACCATTGAGATCAAACATCCTTAGCTGCACGGAAAGAAGATTAACAGGGAATTAATCATGAGCTCTGTAACTAAATATGATCTGATATGATGTGCAGTACACACGCGCATCCCATTCAACACATCCGCTCGAGTGAGATTAAATGGCAGACGGGTTGACTGGCGCAATGTATGTCATCACTGCGATAATCATTCTGAATATCGATAGCCTGGGAGAGAAATTCAAATCTGGTCTTCAGTCTTGCGGTGATAATTCTGGGTTTGCCCGGGGGGGGGGGGGGAACTGTGTGTTCTGCCACTTCGTTGCGCTCACAATTGTCTGCGTGTACTCGTTGAGCTTCTTGTCGTCGTAGTTTCTGTTGGCCCTCTTCAGCAAGTCGGACAGGAAGCCCTGAGGACAGAACGAAAAGCCTCCCTCAGTCAGAGATGACATGTTCTAAAAATTTCAGTTTGCACTTATGCTGAAAACGAACGGCTTCGCTGAGACCTACGTAAATAAGACATAAGTAGACTAGTATGGAAGTACAAGACATGGTATTTATTTATTTTTTGTTTTGTATCAGTGCAACATTCATTCGCTTTCTTTTGTTTGTTTTTTTGCATATGTCGTTTTTTGCATATGTCGTTTTTTTTTTGTTTTTTTTTTACCTTCAGCTCATTCGATTCAATGTATCCACTGCGGTCGGTGTCATACCGGCGCCAGGCCTGCGGGAGAAGAAGGGCGCTGTTACGACAAAACGCGTGCCACTGCAGCCGCGCTCGCCAAGAAGAGAGGCACACTTGGCTTGATAGACGTCACGCCTTCTCAGATTTACAGCAGGAGAGGGGACTGTGGTTCCCGAAAGAGTGACCACATTGTCATCTGAGGCTGTGTAAGTATAGTGTTAGTCGGAGCCCTCATCAAAGATGCATACCTGCACCCCCTCCGGCACTTACCGCCCGTGCCGCTGCAGAAAGCCGCCGCCCATTCATAATGGATGGACTCTCTGAGAATAGCTTTAACGAACAGGGCAGCCCCGAACATCACACCGCTGAAAACCCCTCTGCCACCCGAGTACGCCGGGTCGCCTGTGTACGTGTGCCCGACGCAGCGCCAAATTGTGCAACTGAATGGGAGAGGTTAGGGGATGAGCCAAAAATGCTGTGTTTTTTTTTTTTGGGGTTCATCCGTAAGATGTTCAACTTTTCACTGTGTGCGACATCTAGATGCTCGCTTAAAAGTGAATTTAAATTCGGCTGTAACTGGGCGACACAAAAATTGTGACATACCGTGAACTTGAGTTTCTTTTCAGATAAATGATTCATTTCAGCGGTTCTTAAAAAAAACACACAAAAAAAAAACTCCTACCAACCAAGGGCTATCTTTACAACGTTGTTCGAGTTCATTCGAACGTTTATTCTGTTATTTACAGCCTTGCACTTGGGTAGCCTTTCCTTTGCGCGGCACTCGAGGGCGACTGAGCACGTGTCCCACAGGACACTGACGGCACCAATAACTCCAGGCGTTTCGTGGGACTTCATCGGCAAACGGAGCAAGGCTCATTCAAACCCCGATTCTTGATGTCACACCGAATGACTTTGGATGCGTGGCGAGAGCTCGACGGAGCGGTTGAGAAAAAAATGTCAATAAAAAATCGGACCCAAACTTACCGCCATGAACTCGCTGCTCGACCCCACGAACTCTCGGAAACAGAGCAGGAAGTTTTCCTCTGTTGGCAGAATCTGAGCCAACTGCGGAGTGGGACGCAAAAACACACAGGGGGATCATTGCTCAGTAGACTGGTGGTCTATGTTTTAATCGTATATCTTTAATCTTATACGCAAGCTGAATTAAGTTTCCTCTCACCTCTGACATTTCAATTCTCCCATCGGCATTCTTGTCAAAATTGGTCATGAACTCCTTCATCTTCTCTTTGAACGCAGCATTAGATTGATCCTGCAAGTACATTGTTCATTTGCACATGATGAGAAAACATGCATTGTTGTGTGTGCCCTGTCCAAACACACATGACGGGACATATTCACTCATAAGATGGACTCGGGGGGGGAATTTGACTGTGAGGTGCTTGTGCCGCGCTCACCGCGCCCTTTCCTCGTCTCGCGGAATCCAGCTCTTTGAAGAAGTTCTCCAGCTCCTTCCCTTCGATGTAACCGTTTCCTGTGTGGCAGCGAAGGGACTTAATCAGTTTGTGCACACGCTAGGTGGTGAAGCCTTTAAGTAGTCGGAAAACTTTGTTGACTGTTTAAAGGTCTGATTAAAAGATGAAGATTTGGATGGACGATTAAAGGTCACTGGGGGTCCTTCCATTTTTGGAACTGTCCCCGAATTAGGTCGTCTGTATTTTGGATTTATTTTTTTGTCCCGAAACGAAGTCCGGAGACCTACAGCTCCGAGATGAACACGTAACGTCACCTCCGCACGGCTGAAAACGTTTTCAGGCAACCATCTTCCGTCCTATGGTCACACATTCACACTACATACGTCTTGCCAAATTGGCTCAGCTGCGGCAGAGATCGGGAAGATTTAGTGAGGTGCTGCAGCAGGGGGAGCAGAGCGCTCGAGCGCAGTGCAGTCGGGGTATAAGCAATATAATGAGTGGTTTTGTCGCCCGAGAGAGTGGAAGTGGGCAGTCCGAACGATGCTTACTGGGGCATTCTGTCCCTGCGTCCGGATCGGTACGCTTCCCAGCAGTCGCGAGAGCACAGATGATTTAATACGTTCATCTACTCTACTGGTTTGCCTGCGAGTAAAAAAAAAGGGCGATATGCAGCGCATTCAGTTTTGAATCACAGTCCATAGTCCAGTCCAATCTGTCTGCAGTCCCGGGCAAGGATTGGGAGGGGGGGTTCATGCCATCTCAAGTACAAAAATAGACCACTCCTAAAATAGTCATTTCAATTCAGGATAAAATCCAGATGTACAGAATAGAATGCAGAGATTGCCCCTAGCGCCCCCGCCCCCCTTTTCTCCCCCCTTTTGTCTCTTAATCTCTTATCCTCTCATCTCCTTACTGATCGTTTTCTCTCTCTCTCACCTCCCCCTCTTCCTCCCATCATCCTGCCCGGCTTCATTTACACATTGTTTTTGATAGGTGCCCCGTGTCACCATCTGTGCTCGGCTCAGCGGGCGTTTATACACGAGTCCCTGCCGGCACACAAAAAGCTCCCGGTGTGGAAACAAAGTAAACAGGCCCGACAAACTGCAGCCTGCGCTGCCTAATTAGAACCACACAATCGTCTGACCTAAACTGCTAATGGCTCTGTCCAAATGACCTGTGGGAGCGAAAATCGAAGCCTGCACGAGATCGCAGTGGAATAAAAGGCTTCCTGCGGCTCTGAACTCGCTGGTTAGTCATGGATGGCCGCAGTTATCCTTCACTATGCGTCACTTTACTAATTGTTTCATAAACCTGAACATAAGCAGCATAATGCGGCCCCAATAACATTCACATCTTTGACACATCCTACTGTCGTCTCCTTCTTGCACAGCTGGGTTGGCAGGGCAGGATTTAGTTAAACCAAGTGCAGCAAAAACGTGCGCTCATGTGTGACAAAATGCAAAATGGCGTATAGGCAAGTATTCAAATAACAGTCTCATTTGCTTAAAAAGGGAGAGAAGCTATTCATTATGTACGTGCAGTGCGTATTATTGCCGGCCTTGCATATGGTTGCCCAAAATAAGCTCTGTTTCAGAAGGAGAGAGAGAGAGAGCGAGAACCACTGAAGTCTGTGTGGTGTGAAGTGACTGAGTGTGTTGAATTCCCACGGCTTGTAATAAGGCCGGCATAAGTAGCCGCGTTCTCAGTTCATCGGGACTCGCTGCCGGAGTTTAGTTGGCCATACAAATCTCAGCTGCCGCGCGGAGCGCCCCACTGCACACAGAGCAGATGCAGCCCTCTCTCTTCCCCCAAAACATTGACGAACGCAGCTCGGCTGCCGAATGCGCCACCGCCAAATCCAGCTGCCTAACTCATGGCGACTAGAAAAAGGGCACCGCTTCGAAAAAAGGATTTCATCAGAGCCCACGTGGTGTCGAGCGTCGCTCCTCAGCTGGACGAGATGTTGGGAGGTGGAATCTGTTTCTGTGTGACCGGGAGGGAAACTATTCTTTGTGTTTCGTCAGGAAATGCAGCCCATTTTTCCCCTTTAAATGTGGACGTTTTGCTGAGGGTCCCGGTTTTCACTGCAGCCAGTAGGAGGCGCCGTGCAGTCAGTCGCCGCCCCCCCCCCCCCCCCCCCCCCCCCCATGCAGATGTGGTCAAACACACAACCTGTTGCTGCCATGATGCTATTAAGTCAACATCCATCCCTCACAAAGGCAAAGGCCGCTTCACCGTGGAAAGGATATTCTGTGTACTTGACCTTTATTCTAGATGTAATGGTTCATGCGTTACATTTACTAAAAGCGCCCGACTGCGTGACACAAAAAGCTTCCGTGCAATAGGTGACCTTGAATGGACTGAGCGCTAAATCCTTTCAATACGACAAAGTGTAGCAGATCACGGCAAACAGGTGCACGAAACGGAAGTGCTGAATTGTTGCCACTGGTGTGGTATCTTAAGGCGTGAGAAGAGGAGAGGCTCTGGGAAGAGATGGATCTCGAGGAGGAACCTGAGGAAAGAGCACAAAGCGCTAAACTTCTCCAGATCCGCCCGGAGACAGTGGTTTAAAAAAAAAGTCCCCAGCAGCTGTGTAGGTCTGATAAGTTCAAGATCAATGAGCCAGCTGGACCTATACGCTCCATCTCGGTTTACAGTTAAATCAATATCTGCTGACCGCTTTGGCAAAAGTAATGCCGTAAAATGCTTTAACTGTTGTTTCGCCCATTACATAAAAGGGCACACTGACTGAAAAGTGGCTGGTTTTAAGATCAGTGTTTTTTTTTGTTTTTGTTTTGTTTTTTTACCATCCGTATCTCCTGTAATGAAAGCTGTCAATATTGCAGGTGTCTAAACTGATTTCGAAATGCACACTCATCCCAAAGTAGACATGGATATGTAAGACTCCGATCTATTAGCACTGCATTTACGCATGGCACAAAAATCACTCGAATTAAGTCGAGAAGGTCGTCGACCCCGCTGGTGGTGGGAGTGATGTGATGGCTTTGAGGGATCCTACGTTATGGTTTGATGGAAATACATTTGGAGTTTAAAGGGCAGGGTTTCAACGGGGTTTTACAAAAGAGGACAAAGCTTCTTGTTTTTTTTTCTGAATGGCTTGGGAAAATAATCCCTCAGTTGAGGTTTGAACCCTAAAGCTGAAGTGGCTCCCTCGTCAGAGGCGAATGTTCCCCTGCAGTCTGGCAGCGCGCGTTACAATCATGGCAGTGAAGAATTGCAACTTGCATGCACAGCATGCATTTATCATCTACTTATGACTACAGCACATTTTAAAGTCGTTATACTTGGAGAATTCCTTTTCTTTCCTTTTTTTTTTCTCGATTAGGAGGCATTTTCACGACACTGATTTGACAGCTGGAATTACTTTGCAGAATAAGATTTAACATTTGGTGAGTTACGAGCTCAGCTCCAATCACAATTAATAAAATATAGTATGAGGTTGTTCTGGAGCACACGCACACACACGCACTCCAGCTCATTCCCAGCAAGCTTCGATATTCATAAGCTCCTCCCAACATACACCCATAATACTTTTTCACTCTTACTCCCCCTCTGGTTCTCCCTCCCCCAATATCTCTCTCTCTCTCCCTCTCTTTCACACACACACACACACACACGCACGCACACACACGCGCACACACACACACACGTATAGATATATACAGACTTTTTCTTTTTTTGGAAAAATATTATTGACATTTCTTGATACTAATGTTTGTTGTTAATAAATTAGAACACACTTACCCTGTTGACACAGTGCAATGAGCTGTGACAGTGCGGCGGACTGTTTAATGACGACCATTCAATCAATGAACCTTCTCATGAATAAGAAGGTAACAGAAATAATAACGATGGAGACTCACGCTGTCGTGATTCCCTCGCAGGGGAAAGAGCAATAAAGTAACGATGCGCGATTGGAGCGCAATGAACTCTACTTTGTGCTCCCGAAAACGGTGATCGTTGAAATTGTCTTTCAAAAACAACCGAATTGCCTTCATACAAACACACGTTCAATTGTCGCGTCATTCCGTGACAGCAATAAAGTAGTAAGGAGTCACTGACCGTCAGCATCAAAGTGTCTCCAGATGTCGATGAACTGCGCCGCCGTGAGCTCGGCCAGGTGGAGGTGCGGGGGCTGCTGGGCCTGAGTTGCCATCTCTGCTCTTCCTTGCTGCCTTGAAACGACCGGGACAGTGAGAAGGAAACTTTTCAAGGTACGGGGCTCCTTCGCTGTGGCCAGCTCCTCCTCACGCCGGGGCTTTTAAACACCCCCCCCCCCCCCCCCCCCCCCCCCCCCCTCTCTCCCCCCCCCCCCCTCCCCGCACCCGCCCCCGCCCCGCCTCCCCCCC
>JAFBJU010000454.1:222318-414781 GCA_016785305.1 Colistium nudipinnis
CCCCCCCCCCCCGCCGCCTCCGTGGTGTTCAAAGTTCTCCTTCTGGCCACACGGGGGCGCCCGAGAGAGAGAGGCAGAGAGAGAGAGAGAGAGAGAGCAGTGGGGAAGAGGGTATAGGAGGAGGCAGGGAGGTAAGGACAGGGAAGAGGGGGAGTGAGGAAGGTGGTGGTGGTGGTGGGGGGGGGGGGGGGGGGGGGGGGGGGGGGGGGGGGGGGGGGGGGGGGGGGGGGGGGGGGGGAGACAGAAGCGGGGAGGAAAGAGGAATGAGGGAGGCTCTCCGGAGTTTTTGCAAGTGATGTGATTTCCGTCTCTTTTAAGTGAGCCAGGTCATTTGGCCCAGCTCGGCTATTAGACACGGCTCCTTATTTAGTGCCACGTAAGGCTTTTATAATACAGCCCAACGAATCGATATTATAACCAATGATTGTTGTGTGTGTGTGTGTGCGCGCGTGTGTGTGTGTGTGTGTGCGTGTGCACGTATATATCACTTAAATTATTCAATGTAATTACGCGAAACCTCACCTATTCCAGAATACCATTATTTTACATGTGGTTTGATATAAAGGCAGAGCACAATGCATATTTTACACTCAGCATTAATCATTTAAGCGGTGTTGATTTCGGGCACACGTATCAATCAATCAATCAATCAATCAATCAACTGCTCAGTGTATGAGCACACATACTGGCACAGTGTGACAAAAGGAGATTGGCTCCCTGCTCCTGCCGTTGCCGTAGCAGACGTGTCAATGTTCGGGACGACTCGCGGCGCGTTTTTGCACGAGTCGCCACGGGCTGCTGTCCCGTTTGCCGGTTTGATCGCGGGAAACATTATCCATCAGCCACTCCTGCTGCTGCCCCGAGGGAGATATTACCCTCCAACAATTCTAGGCAGCCGTTCAGCTGACCTCGCCTAGTAGATCTCGTAGGATCTGTGTCATCACTCAACTGCGATTTCATCATATCAAGCCTGCGTGCGTTGGGTAAACCATCCCAGGAGTCACACTAGTTCAGGGGGGAGCAACCTCGAAACAACCAAAATGCGCAGTGACGAGGCCATGCCACGCTCTAGTAAGCAGCAGGTTTTTCCTTCAGCCCTGCACAGTCTGCTCAGCTTTACCTAACAGATGCCCATTACAGATTGGACTGCACCCACTTTATATTCTTTGCTTTTACTTAAATCTCCCCAATCCCGCAGCCTCCTTCTCACACCATCCATCACTAAGCCTGACCTGCGGAGGTCAGAGCAGCCCTCACTGTCCTTGGTCAATTGAACCCATATCTGCAGCATCAGCAGCCGCTGCAGCATCAGCAGCCGCTGCAGCAGCAGCAGCGGCGGCGGCGGCAGCAGCAGCACGGATGTTGCACGGCCAGTAAATCACCAGCGCGCTTTTGTTCACTCTGCAGGATGGGCCCATACACTCCTCCTATCTTTTTTTCTCATCTTCTCCTCCGACTGGGGCGTACCTCCCCTCGTCAGTTTGGTCCCCACAAGCCGGTGTGAGGGATTGGGGTTGCCGCGATTCAGTTAGAGAGGAGGCAGAAGAAAAAGAAAGAAGAACAAGAAGAAGAAGAAGAAGAAGAAGAAGAAGAAAAAGAGGACACTATCTGCTCCCTGCAGAGCTGTGTGCTGCTGATACGATAGAGATGGAGGAAAACAGAAAAAATGCAGATTGTGCGTGTGTGCGCGCGCGCTTGTGTGTATGTGCGTGCGTGGAGAGGACGAGGGCATATGCACGCGAGTGAGCGTGCATATGCACTATGCGATATTTATAGAAACTGTGATAATAAAGCCTCGGCTGTATGAATAAGAATGAGAGAATTTATAGGATTTGTTTTGCGAGGGCGCGCTCTGTTCAAAGTGTTGGGAGGTAAAACCGAATGGATCGATAACTGAGAGTTTTATGATATCAGAGCCACCACGAGGGATACGCGAAATGGGCCTCTAATCGAGTGACACGCATGTGTATGCACGCGCACGAACGCACTTAGTGTGGACACAAACACACCCACGTGCATGCACGCTTGGGCCCACTCACACACAGACATAAATGCATACAGTATGTGTCACAGAGACACACACACACGCACGCACGCACGCACGCACGCACGCACGCACGCACGCACGCACGCACACACACACACACACACACACACACAGAACTCATTGAATATAGGCAGCTGATAGGAGGAAAGTTTGCATGTCATTTTCCATTTCGTGTATCATGGATTAGGGATAATTATGCAATCCCGTTAATGGCGTGTCGTACACATTGTGAGACAATTAGATAAAATGGCTCGTCGTTGATCATTTAAATAAAAGGGGACGGGGAAAGCGGCGCGTTAGCGCGTGTTCAGTCTTCCTCTTCACCGTTCCCACAATGTAACTTTACAAACCAAACATCAATTACAGATATTTGACGTGTATTGCCCTGTGTGAATACAAAAGAGGAGCCAAAAGATTTTTTGACAAACCCTCTGGATGCAGCATTTTTCGGTGTCATCATTAAGTGGATCCTTTTGATCAATTTCATGAGGTGAGAACTCAAATCCGAATGAATCTCTCCATCATTGACTTCCACACCACTGTGTGTGTGTGCGTGTGTATGTGTGTGTGTGTGTGTGGTATTTATTTATTTCTGAACCCATCCAAGCAGCTGCCTAATGAGTCCCTCGCTGATTTTTGCGTGTACACTGATCTCCATTGTGCACTCATCCGCAGATGAGTCTCTCCGTGCCTCAATCTAAAATCCACCGACAGAACACGAACCAGTGTCATCATGACCCACCTGGCACATGAACTACACCCCACGTTGCTGCTGTACGCCTATAGAAAAGAGAGGTCAGAGGGTAAGAGGTGTAACAAGGAGCGTGGGGAATATTTATCCCCACCAAAAATTTCCGTCTGCTCGGATCAATTGACCTTTGACCCCAACGGCTGAGGCTGCCTGGTTTGTCGTTGGATTTGGAGGACGGAGACACTGCAGGTTAACAAGCCGGGTTGGGCTGCAGGCGACCCCTAGCCCAGTGTGCCCTACAGTTTGGACGCGAGGGGCTTCTTTCAAGCACACTTCAGTAGAGTGTGTGTCTGCGTGTGTGTGTGTGTGGCGCTGGGACCTCAGCCCTGCAGCTTCCCATCAGATATGAAGCTGAAAATACCCTGCTGAAACAATAAATTATACAAAAGACCTACTCTCTGCTGCGGTGACACCGAGACAACGGCATCTACAACTACCCAATAACACGCCCAAACGCGAACAATCCATTGGCTCATCGTCGGTAGGAATGAGTGTGGCACTGAGGGATTATTTGTGTGGAATGGTGCATGTGGATTAAATAAGGCTTTCTGTGGTGTTAATGTGGCTGAGCAGCGGTCAGAGTGGGAGGGCACCGTTTGTGTAAATTAGAGTGACAGTGTGCCTCATCGCGGTAATCATTTTTATCAGCCGCACAACGTTGACTATAGGGTGTGATCGTGGCCGATAGAAACTACCGGGGGGGTGAGGGGGTGGGGGGGTCGCCAAAGGAAACCTCCGATAGAAAGCACAGGCAGCCGAATGCAATTCTTTTGTCGTATTTATATGTTGTTTAAATTGTGTTGCATTCTCGCAGATAAACACCTCACCATGAGAAACGACTGCATCATCGCTTCCGGCATGCCATTCGTACAGGCAACAAATACACAGAGCACTAACAGAAACCCTCCCCACACCCCCGCACCCCCGACACACAAGCACACATACACACTGCAGCCTGATGCTGCGATAGGATCTGAAGGTACACAGTGTGACCAAAACATCCCATCATCGCATAGGGTGCTGCACAGATGAGGCAGGCTCAACGGCCAAGTAAGAGACACAAAAAAAATATATTTTTTTATTTTTTTCGACTTGGTTGAATGGTCGAAAGGAGGAAAAAACGGCATCTCCCCGTGTACGGGCTGCACTGTGTGTTCTCCCTCCTCCACGGGGGAACAATTAGAATATGGATTCTCCAAAGAGCAAATCTCAATCGCAAAAACAACCCCACCATGAGTAATAATGTCACCCGAGACGAGGAGTGATTATTTGTCCACATGATGCAATAGTGAGCCCCGTGGTAATAACCCTCAGGGAGCCGCAGAATGGCCGGAATGCATATCTGACCTAGGAGAATTTAAAGTCAATCAGAAAAACGGTGACAGGATCAAATTACAATGACATACAATACAGGGCAACAGCCATTTAGCTTCAACCAGGTCCTGGTCCTAACCGTCTTCCACCAATGCTCTCGCATAACGGCGTCTACACAGGAGCAGCACAGCTTTAGTTTGCGCGTGCCACAGTTTTAACCTAGGTGAATACTTGTGGGGGGGGGGGGGTTGAGTGAATCTCGGGTTGGCATTATGCTGCTGGATTGAAAGTGGGCTTTGTGAGATGATGCAAAATATGACGAACAGTGCGGTCGTGCCCTTAAAGTTCCCTTAAACCAAGTGTCCGCGCAGTAAAAGGCTGGTGTCGCACGCTGACCTGCAGCCACCGCTCTTTGTCATCAGGGTCCCCCCCCCCCCCAGGATGAAATATCCTTGCGCGCAGATGGATCTGATCGGATTTTAAGGCCAGGAGATCTGCCCTGGGATGAATCATTGTGTGTTGACAGGCTTGTATGAACAAATGCACTGAAGCGCAGCAAACACTCCCACATGCACCACATAAAAAGTGCACCATACATACCTGAGCAAACAAACATATCTTCGGATGGATTTGTACAGTATGCGTGTGTGCGGGCGCGTGCGTGTGTTTGTGTGTTTGTGGTTTGTGGTTTGTGTGTGTTTTTGTGTGTGTGCACAAATGCCAACAACAAGTGTTCCCCTGGCCTGATTTGTGTTCTCCGCCCCCACCTCTGTCCAAGCAATCCCATTTATTGAGTCAATTTAATTCAGGGGGTGAGCTGAGGTCTATCGATGTGCCTTAAAGCAAAAGAGCGAGAGACAACGAGGCCAAGAGAGAGAGAGAGAGAGAGAGAGAGAGAGAGACCGACATTACGATTGTTCAATCGTACCGCGGTGGAGGAATAACATCCAATAAAATCAGTCCCTGTGATTACAAGTATTGAAACTAATTAATCAAATTAAACTAAAACCAATGCAGGCCAGGTGGGATCTAATCTAGCTGCGAGACGAGTAGACAACACGTGTGACCCAACAAACACGCAGCGGCTTCTCACACAAACTGTTCTGGCAGCGCACATTCAAACCTTTGGCTCCATGGGGTTCTCATTTTGGACAGAAAAGGACCCAATGAGCTGAAATTACAAGCTGGCTCTGAACGGAGGCCAGGCGGGTTTTAGCCAGATTAACGTTTTTTTTTTTTTTTTTTTTTTTTTTACATCCCCAC
This sequence comes from Colistium nudipinnis, assembly GCA_016785305.1. NCBI lineage: Eukaryota > Metazoa > Chordata > Actinopteri > Pleuronectiformes > Rhombosoleidae > Colistium > Colistium nudipinnis. The sequence continues at coordinate 227,694 of JAFBJU010000454.1, forward strand.
CCTCACTGGGAAATGTCTCATTTGATTTGTTCTAGCTACGTATACAGTATGTCTATCAATCTGTACATTGCAGCCCTTTTTAAAGCAATTATTTTGAAAGTATTTCTAAAAATCATTATAGAGAGATTGTATGATAATGCATTTGCAATCTATCAATTTTTCGGCAAATACCTTAATATCCAATCTCGTATTAATATCTGTGGATCAGCCCGGTAGATAAAACATTTGCCACCTGGCCATACACAAATGCTGCCCCATCATTTTGCATCTCATTGTTTTGTAAATACAGTATTTGCATCCATGCTTACACAGGCTTTCACCGTAGACCCAGAGTTAATATTCACTAGCGACCTATCACCCAGGTCAACCATTTCACCATGCGATATATCACACCTATCAGTCACAATGATAAAATCATTGACCGATAGCATCGGTGTGGCTAATTGGTGTACATTGCAATCCACTTTATATATTGTTTTTCAGCTTGCACTAAATATCAATACGTTTTTATTTGAATTCGATTTTTTTTTTATAGCATGCATACAATTGTGTAAGTGACTGGAAGAGTGAAGGGGGATTTTATTTTATTTTTTAACCGAGTTGAACTGGCAGCAACAGATTCGCCTTGCGCTATTCTGAATAACTCGGCTGGTATTAAATAGCAATGAACCAGGAATAACTGGAAAAGATCATTTGAAATATAGGAAGTAACATTGCTTTTGCGGCTCACGCAAACACATGTTGCGAATATGTTTTCAGGTCAGACACATCCCATTTAATGACACTGACCCAGCTGTGTGTGATGAAGCAGCGTTCAGTTGGTCCAATCAGGCCTCTGTCCAGTGCACCATATGCTGATTACACTGCTATGAAACATGGAATAAAATGAATAATATTCAACTTAGTTAAGAAAAACAAGAGGAAAATACTTTTTTGGAACACAGATCCAGCCAACGCTATAAATCACGTCACACCTTCTCAATGTGAGGGGTTTAAATGTATTCAGAACTTGAAGGCACTTTTTTTCCCCAACCATGATTTAAAACACATTGAAAATGATTGACTGTTGATGATATTAATGAAACCGACATTTTCGGCGCCATCAAACATAAGGCACGTAAAAAAGCATGTTGTGAGTCACAGACCTGCGCTTCCTGCTGGATCCTCTCTGCACAGACGACCGTCAGCCAAGCCGGGACACCTTTAGAAGACATTTGAACCGATTAGCATTTAAAGAGCACAAAGCTAAAAACCGTTGCGCTTTGGCGATAAATCGGAGTTTGTCTAACGTGATTTACATGCTCAATCCATAAAAGCAACTAGGAGATCCCGAATTAAATTGCAATATTTCCAAAAGAAATCGACAAAGATTGACATTCCAATTCTGGCCGAGTGTCAGAGGTTAATTGGTTGTTGTTGTTTATGAATGAAAAAAAAAAACTGCCGCACACAAAGAGTTGTGACCACAAATCCCTCCCGTCTCCTTCACAGAGCTTTTATTCTTTTCCTGACAGACTCCCAAATTGTCTGTACAAAATCACCGTTTAAACACAAACGCAATTTAAATTGGGGTATTTCTCCCTCTCGCGGATTTTCAAATTGCATATTCTCTTTAAGTCGGGTCTCAAGGATTAATGTATAAGTACAGTATCTATTTATCCCCTCAAACATTATCCGCAGCAGTCCTGAGCAAGGGTGGCTTTATCCCACGGAGAGACTTATTTGAAGTCACCCCATCCCAGTATGGTTGGATTACATCTTCCCGGTTCCATTTTTATTTATTTTTGTTCTTATCTAGGTCTTGTTAGGCCTTTCCATTTGAGCATTTCCACTAATACTGTAGAGAAAAAAAGGCTGAGCACTATCGCCAGCAAAAACTGTTCGGCAGAGCTCCGAAGGCTTTTAAAATGTCCCCGGCCATGACAGTAACTTCCCAATGCGTTCTCCGGGGACCGTAACACAAATTTAAATGTTTAATAATCCAAATGGCATTTCTTCATAGCCCATTCATACCCGATATGATCAGTTGGTCCCGAGCAAAACGGGCCTGTGTCTCCTTTTCCGTGTCAGAGATGAATCTCTCCTCTCGTCCCTTTTTAGACAATCAATAATTCATCCGTACGTCCGAAAGTGGGACGAAGGGGCCTTGTTGTCAGACAACAGCTGCGTGTTTTTTGCCACGCAGCGGCGTCGCCCTGACAGACGGCAGATGTTCCCTGCGATTGCTAAGTGGAGTGTTTATTTCTACTCGGCTCCTCGTCGAGCCAAAACCGAAACACAACAGCCGCCCTCAACGTTTATCCTGTCCAAAGGCACGCGCTCGCTCCACCGAAATCAGTCAACCGGCAAGCCTACAGATTTACACATATTTGCCACTTATAATCAATGATTTACTTTAATGATATCACACACACCCCGGAGGTCACTTTTCATTGGTCGCGATTTCCGGGTGATTACCACGCTGGCTCTTGAGTATTCGCCGTTGAGTGAGTGACCCGCGGTGGTTTAAATCACAGGGGCGCCATGATGACAAAATAATGTTTGAAGACTGTCAAGTTTATATGTGGCGGGTCCTATTGCGCAGGGGATTGGAAGTTTACGTCTCATGTTTGGCTGAAATGCAGTGCTTTGCGATCGAGGAGGACAGAAACCTGGAGCTGAGTGACGCAACGTGTTGACGACGCAGCTCGGATGCAAATGATATAGTGCCAAACGTCTGAAGCCCTCTTCACCTCCAGTATCCTGGAGGAATAAAATTAATAAAAATGAATAAAACAGCACACCCCATGGCTTATTAAAGACACTGAACAGAGTATGACAGGGAATTGACTGTTCAGTTCTGTTCATTGTTCTAAAAAAATAAATAAAAATAAAAATGCTGTACTTTTTTTTTTCTTTTCTTTCTACTGCCAGCCACTTAAGTTTCATTCGCAGACGAGCCGTATTATTCGCAAAGTCTGTGAAGTAAGATAACGACTCTTTTCGAGAAAATGTCATCAGAGACGACCAGAGCTGATCTGACCAACGCGTCCCTGCCCATCAGGAAAAAAAAAACAAAAAAGCCACCCTGCGCTCAAGTTTATCCCCGCTGCTTTGTTTTGTTGCATGACCCAAGGTCTCACCTCACTTGATCCGTCACAAACTGGTTTCCCCGAGACTGCCTGGGCAAGTGCGAAAAAGACACTGAGAGAATTAAGGGGTCAACACAAAATCGCCATAATCCCAAACAAAACACACCTATGGTTGCGCTGCTTTCCGCCCCGGTCACACTGACCGGAGTGTCGTTTGTCCTTTCACTCACAGCTTCCCAGAAGGCAATCATCATCATCAAGATGCATCTGTTTTCCCCACGTTTACTGCGTAAACGGCTCTAAATGGGTCTCTGATATTTTGTTTCCCTCTGTGCCAATGCATGCAGGCTGAGGGAGTAACATTTTATCCTGTAGTTATTTACGGTAGATACACAGCATATCATGATACAGCAGATTTTATCCAACCTACGGAGGCCGGTGAGTACTATGCACACACACTCACACACACACACCAGTGATATTGACAATAAATGAGTGCTTTTGTAGGTCAACAGCTTTGTCATGAAATAAATTAACTTCGTAACTGCATCATTTGTTTTGTTTCTATACTTCAAACTGAGTTCACAAGTTCACCATCCAATCACTGCAGCCACACAGATTGGACAGTAGACAGTATCAGCTGCAGACAAAAATATTGGTCTTCGCGTGCGTGTGTGTGTGTGCCCGTGTAAATACATGTTTGGAAAGGCCAGAGTGGTGACAGAAGAATATTACACTGAAGAAGAATTGCATTTCTTCTGCACAATACACTACCCTCATATTTTTGCACTGACATTTTCAAGACTCTCACTCTGCCCAGCAATTATCTGCTCCCTCTTCCTCTTCTGCATGCGAAGAATGAAATAATTCGCCTGAATCTTTCTATTTGTTTTAATGTGACTGGAACGTGATTTTGTCTGTGTGGGCGACGGGGTCAGACAAACAGGGAGACAGATTATTGGACTATGACTTACTGATTTGCGCTCTGATCCAGTTTTCAGCAGTAATCCACCGTAGCACAGAGCAGATATAAAATGAGGTATTAAACTGACATAAGGAAAATCTTACTGGTGACCTTTGGTGAAAGTGTTTTTTCCCCCAGATTGACCCAAAATAGAAACCCCGGACCATTGAGATGAAAACAACCAATTTAATGTCCAGGTCAGTATTAGAAGTGAACGTACTTGGAGGTGCATGTCGCAGGAGGAAGTCTCCACAAAATCAACTTTACTCACCCTTCACAGAGACCGAGGAATCATGGGTTATTGCACAAAACTATAAGCTGCCTATGTCCACCAATACCTGTAATACACAAAGTAAAGCAGCTGAGATACAACTGTAGCGTAAGTGCAAAATTATTATTTTCAGTAACACTATACTGGTATTAGACAAGTAAAATATATATATATTATTTTAATATTCACTCGAATATGAATATATGACTTTTCATCTCCCTGGCTTTATAAAAAAAACAGTATTCATACCTCCATCGTAAAGCACCTTAGCACGTTCACTTTCTTTTCACCTGAGGACAGCATATTTTTCTCACTGGACACAAAAAGAGGGAAATTTACTGGTAAACAGGAGACCGGCTGTAGGCTGCATTTTGGCTAAAAGATAATACATAAAAAAAATATCCCAAACATCCTGGGATGAAATGATGCACAGGCACTTCAGGGTAAACTCCAGACTCTGTGACTGACAGAAGCTTTGGTGCCGAGGGTTGAGCAGTTGTTTATCCAACCTCCCCAGGATCCTCAGTGAATATGGTCACGGATGAGTTCCACTGTTCCAAGTGCGGAAAGTAATAAGCATTTTCATGTATTATATAATCTCACAGTGCCGTTTATGCCTCGTCTCTTGATTAATACACAGTGGAACAAGAGTGTATTTAAAAGATGACGGGCGGCTTGAAATAATGAGCTACGCGATACTGATGGATGTGACAATGATGACGTTTGTTTTTTGCGGTTTAATTTTTAAGCATCATAAAAAAATACGCATATTTTGTTTTAAAAACCAACATTTTACTGGACGGTGATGTTCAAGTTACCAGCGGTTTTGGTCAGCTTCTTTTCTTATGCTACACATCAAATCACGAGTAAAAAAAAAAATAGTATGACTTTCACCACAGTAAGTCCAAAAAGTAATACATGGTACTGTATCCAACAAATCATAATATAAAAAGGATCCATAATAAATAAAGAAAACACTTGGGAGCATCTCTACTGGATTATCTTTGGTTCTGTTGCATAAATGTGGATCCTTGTTTTTTTGTTTTTTTTTAATCCAACAGTCCAATGGTGTTGGAGTGAGGGCAGTATTTAATCAGTGGTTGTTTTTTTTGTTTTTTTTAATTCAGCACACCAAAGTGATTCATTGTCTAACTGCTGAAAGCTGATGCAGCGGCACAGTCTGCTGCTCCAACGCAAATAAAACCCAGCTAACGAGAGCCGTCGCAGCTCAATAACCTGAACTATGACTGCATGAGCAGATGAAGCTTCTGCTGGATGATTTCGGAGTTCATGGTCCACAGGAACTCACTCAGCCCTCCGGCGAGCAACTCCTCCATGGGAACAAACTGCAGCACCTGCCTGTCCCGGCCGGAGGACAGGCCGTTCCCCTCCTCTCCTCCTCCACCGCACAGCTGACTCATGCAGTTCTGAACGTCGGTGAGGACGGGCAGTACTTGGGCGGCCGCTTCGGCGCAGAAGCCCACGCACACCAGCGCCGCGCCGGCCGCACCAGAGGGCCACGGACACCTGAACGTGACGGAGCGAAAACACGCGTGCAGGCAGAGCACGGCAGCTGCCGTGACCCGAGTGAGAGCGGAAAACACAGGCAGCAGCAGGACGTCCCCCGAGGTCAGGGTCTGCAGGGAGGACACCACACAGCCAATGAGCTGTTGCTGGTACAGCGGCTCCCCGTCGTGCAGCGCGACGCGGCCTTTTTCAGGAAGCGAGGGCTCGGCGGAAAAGGTGAAGGCCAAATCCCCCGTTTGGCTCTCACAGGCACTCCAAACGGAGCGGCTGCCAAACACCAGACAACGTCTCCTCTCCTCGTCCCCATCGCCGCCCGCTTCCAAGAGAGACATACCCGAGAGACCGGACAGGACGGAGGGCGCGCACACCACGCGGCAGGAGTCGCAGGGACGCACCTGAGCCCAGTCGACCGCGGTGTCCACCAGGGCTTCGTTCAGGTGTTTCAAAAGTCCTCCATCGCAGAACGGAGAGTTTCTGAGCGCTGGCAGCGCGGCCCCGACGACAACGTACCACGAAGCCACGTGCAACTGGGTCAGGGGGCCTTCCAGCGCGCAGCCCGTCCCACCGGCCTCGCCGCCTCTGTGTCTCTGTATGCAGGCGGCATGGTAACCCCTCTGGATGCGCTCCCTCCAGGTCAGGGTCTGCAGCTCCCTCCGCTCATTAAAGGAACCTGTTTGCTTCTTCTGTCCCAGGGGCCGCCCCCCCGAGGGGCCGCAGCAGGCGGGACTCACCGCGTTGCGGGAGATCCACCGGCTCCGTGGAAGGAAGCTCACCTACCCACAGGGAGAAAGCCGATCACGCTTCAACTCTTGACTTTTTTCACCAATTGCAATGAAATTTGATGGGTGTGTGTTTGAGCGTGGGAACTGTACGGCAGAACCACAAACACCCTTCAGAGGTATTTGAGTTGAAATGGGTTTAAAGGATTACAGTCGCATCCATGAAAATGAACTGCAAATACTCCCAGCAAAGGAAAGTATAGGATTACTTATTTTGTACAGATGCATCGGAAGGGTTAATAGATAATCAAAATAGGAAAACTAATTTATTACAATCCATTTTCTCTTTCAGATAATCACACACCAAAATACCCTCACACCCATTGGTCAAAGTAAACAAGCACCAAAGGCAGTATTTCCCATACTGATGAGCACGGACCGCCGCATATTGATTTTCCATTTTTTCCCCTTTTTTATTTGAAATGGATTCCATTTTTTATATCCCAGCGGAGCCGAGGACAGCCACCACCACCGCCCCCAGTTGGATGCAAAGTTATTTATTTGTCCTGTACTTGGCAGTGGATCACTGTATACACTGTATTATTAATAGCGTGCGTTTAGTGCGATGCTTTCTACAGCTACTTTGTACCATCTAGTAAATGGAACCTGTTTGTCTGAAGTGTCAGGATTTCAGTTTGACCGATAGCCTACCTGGAACCTCTGCAGGTACTCGTGAGCCGTGCGGTCTCTGATGCGGTCGAGCCGCTGCCTCTGCTCGGGGCTCCCGCCGCCGAACAGCCGCAGGTTCTCTGTGATGGTCTCCACCTGCAGCGCGTGGAAGTACGAGCACACGCCGCCGTGCTGCTCCAGGAACGACTCCGGGATGAGGGCGCTCGGGAACAGCGCCTCTCGGTCGCCCAGGTGCGGGCCGTAGTTCCGGAGGAGCTTGGACAGCAGAGGCCTCACGGCCTCCTTGCCCTCGTAGTGCAGACACACGACGTAGACCTCGGAGTTGCCCGCCTTGCTGGTGGCCGGTTTGAAGACGTCGACGGAGCGGAAGCAGCAGCTCAGCAGGTACATCAGGCAGACGGACGAGTGCTCGTACAGCGTGAACATTTTCAGCACAAAGGAGCCGCCGGGGCTCAGCAGCAGCAGCGCAGCTGTGGCCTCGCAGTAGTGCAGCGAGGCCACCAGCGCCTCCTGCTCGTCGGGGTTCTCCTGGCAGTCGAAGCTCCCGTCCGCCGTCACCACATCCACTCGCCGCATGTTGGACACGAACACCTGCAGCTCCAGCAGGTGCTTCTGGACCATGATGTTGCCCGTGTTGTCCGAACCGAAGAACCACCAGGGCAGCGTGTTGGCGATGAGCCGGTCGTCCGCGATGGTCGTACCCCCGCCGTTGGCCTCGTGGTACGGGTTGAGGGTGTTGGCGGCCCAGCTCCAGTCACAGTAGCGCGTGGCCTGGCTGGTTTTGATGTAGTGGTTCAGAGCGGTGAGGAAGGCCCCGGGAGCCTCGCACAGGTGGACCGTGTTCAGCTCTCCACTCCGGAGGGCCTCGTCCGGAAGAAGGTTGAAGGTCCCCAGTATCTCGTAGAACTTGCACCAGGCCTGGGTGCAGATCTCCGCGTTGGCGGCAGAGCGCACGGCGGCAATCACCTTCCCGGCTCGATTGGTGGAGTTGGTGTGCTGATGCCAGACCTGGACGTTCTTGTCACTGAGTCGGTTCTTTATGGCGTTGAGGGACTCCTTCAGGGCCCGCAGCCGAGTGTGCTCCTCCACCTCGTGCCTGAGAGCATCGTTTGGATCAGGGATACGCCACTCCCCATCGGACGGTTTTGTGTAGGTTCTAACTTTACTAAAAACACTTTCAATCTCGATGAGCATTTCGGGGTCTGGCGGCTCCATGTCCAAATGCTGCATCTTGACTTTCCTCCTTTTCCCATTGCCGGAGCTCATTCTCCACACCTGTTGTGGAGCAACATGAGATGTTAAGACACTGACTGCAAAATTGCCTTTTCTGTTTAGTTCACTGACTGTTAAATGTTTATGTGACCTGCTTACAGTGCATTTCTGCAAACAATAAATCTCACAGTGCATTATACCAAGGCCTGGCTCTGTGGCCCTTTATTTTTCGCTACATGCATGAATGGTGTTGAATTACAAATGTCGACTCACTGCGTTGCGATGCCCTCAGGTAACAGGGCACGCTGTAAATAGTAATGATTTCCTCGCCAGGCAGGGGCTTCACCCACTCAGAGTAACAAGAGCTTTTCTACAACACTACACAAACACAGCGGATTGGAATAACAAATTTGAAACAAATAAACCAACAATCCTTGCAAAAAATGTTTTCCTAAGATGACAACACGGGGATCCAACTTAAATTAAATATTTTCTCGGTGTTCAGAAGAGTCTCAACATTGTCTGCTGTTCGTGAGTTCCTTGGTTTTACTGCAGAATTCATGCTCACTAAATTCAGAGACGCATGGTTTTAAAAGATGATGACACTGTGTATGAATATCACAGTGTGGTGGACACACTTGGTTTTCAAAAACCATATTCTCCTCAATCGGTGTTTGCAAGTCATTTGACCAAGCCACGTGTGCTTAAAATAATTTTAAACAATTTATGCAATTACCGGGCAATTTATAATTCATGACATGAAAATAATTTACAGTTAGATTCATATTAACCCCAGAGCTAATCCTCTGCCCATGTGCACATGATTTAGATGACAATACAGGGCAGGGGAGTAGGTTCCCAGGTTATTTCTTGATTAGTTTGGAGCGGCTCCGTGATGAATGACAATATGTGGCATAAAGCTAGCGACAGCACATTCATCAGCTATTCATCATAAATCACTCTGATAAGCATGGCTGCTGTGCATGAAAGTCATCTACTCCGCGCCATGTTGGTAAATGGCTGAACTGTAGTTAACGTTTCACAGGCAAGAGAAAAAAACTGACAGATGTTACTGGTACTGGTTTATGCATAAAAGAGATTAAGAGAGCTTCATAAATTGCAGACAGAGGGTAGATCCGTGTTAGATTGAGTTATGATTCATTAAATCGGCGTGCATCACCAAAAAGGAGAGAATAAGTTTGGCTATGTGATTGGGAGCGACACAAACTTCGTTAAAGAATAGATGAACCAACTTGCCAAATAAAAAGGCCGAAGATTTTCACATCCTTGACATCTGTGACAGGCGCCTGTGCTTATCTTCTGCCAACTTTAAAACTAACCTTTTAAATATATAAATCAGGAAACCCCCCACGTCAATGGATAGTAAAGGCTGTTATTGGTTTTCTGCCTCAGTCAATCCATAAATCCATGTTTATCCCCGTGCAATGGGGTTTTAACCCCATCACTGCAATTATCCGCAGTAATTAGATCGTTGCATCATTGTGGATTCACGCATCACTCTCTTATTATCTAATATTATCACATTATCTAATAGGATATTGAATCATCCCCCACACGGGATTACCGAGTAGTCCGAGTGTTGGGACCTTTATCAAAAAAAAGAAAAAATGGTTGACATGAGCGACCGTAGACGATATAGACTGAGACTGAGTTATTTGTCCTAAACTACAAAGTCTGGGATCTTCAGGCTGCTTATCGAGTGTGGCGCAAAATAAGCACTAATAGGAGTATACGTGCAACGTGTGTCTGCGTTTTTGATAGGCTGTACCGAAGGAAAGCGAAATGATTCCCGTGTGAGCCCCGGCAAAGCGAAGCGCCTGGTTGTGTTTCATAAAGTGTCTATGTGTCCATTACACTGACTAAACGTTGTGTGTGTGTGTGTGTGTGTGTGTGTGTGTGTCTGAGCTCAGTGTGTGCAGCGGCATGTCTTTACGTCGAACACACGCACGTGAAAACGGAGAGGAGAAACTCACAGGTCTGTGGCTGCAAACAGGAAACGGGTCTCAGCTTACACGTGACCCAGAACAACATAGCGCATGCGTACAAAAAAAAACAAAAAAACCCTGGCGGGCGGGGCCTCTTTAAAGGCGTATGTCGTATAATGTTGAGGTTTATTTCCATACATTCAAATCGCATACAATATTGGAAAAATAACATCCGGTCTTGTTGCGAAGAGAGGGGTGAAGCGCCGAGTTTATTGACGACCTCTCTGTGTCAAACAAGCGAGTTTTGAAGGTTCATTCTACATTTATGTCATAGTATAAAACATTATCATTAATTTTCCATCAATTTGTCAGTATCTGTTCCATATGCAAAGCGACGGTCTTATGGTCAGTCAGACTGTAGAGGCTGAAGATTTATTTTTCTATGGAGGACTTCATTATGTAGCATGTAGCCCTCCTGCTGTTGAAGCCCACAGGCTGGGAGTTTTGTCCCAACCATGCAGCAGGGTAGATTTCAAATGTAGGGGGATCACTAATAGAACTTCATTTTATCTTGATCTGCTGCGCTTACACACACACACACACACACAAGGTGACAGGGGCCTCTCCTTCACCTGAGCTCATTGCCATTGCAGCAATTACCACGCAGAGTTCAGCTCCGAGGCCAATAACCTGCCGTCACCGCTTCCGCGAGGGCCAACAGCAGAGTGATGGATGCATATTATCTCCACCATAACGCTCTCTGCCTGCTGGTCGTAACCTTGATGCATAGAAAACAAGGTCATACACATGCACGCACACCCCCCATAGCCATGTCATACATATAGTAAGCTGTCAGACAGGCTTTTTTTTCTTTGGTTTTATTTTCCCGCTCTCCCACCCCTACCAAAAAAGATGCAATGTACATAAGCGCATGCACATAAGCACAAGCCACACAAACACACACAGACTAAGCTGCAGCCAGCTGGTTTCATGCGAGGCTATTGCCAATGTTCTTATCAGGAACAATTAAACGTTTAAAAGGGATGTCACCACAATTGCCACTGCATTAATTAGTACTGCAAGAAGCCTACATTACAAGTAATCTTTCAATAACAAAGGGCTACAGGGGACAGCATAATAATGGGGACTGGAAATTAGTTTTCATAGGCCAAGAAAATTAAAAGATAATCTAATGTAGGGGATAATGGATGATTTCAGCAATGCTCGCAGCATTGTACTAATGACGGCAATGTCGGTCAGTTGTCGCATGTGGACTTTGGTCCAGACTGGAATACTACTACAACAAATATTGCGAGGGCTGTCATGAAATCTGTGCCGCATATTCACGTCTGAATCGAGATCGTTTTTGTCTTGTATTTTGTGGTGTGTAATCGAGCGCTCATCACAGGAATGACATTCTCATCAGTCTCGGCTGTTTCATTAGTCAAAGGCTTCACAATTAAGAAACATATACCATCAATAACATGGGACATTACAATTCAGTCCAGAGCAAAACATCCTTAATGTAGAAAATTGAATAATTTCTGAATGAAATCATAACTTTGACAGGTGGACCAGAAGAAGGCTGGAGTTGGTTGAAAAAAAAACACAAACCCAAAGTGCTAATCCCAAGGTAAATGTCATTTGCATTACCCACTACCGCTGGGTTGCCCTTGCGAACATCTAGGTTTGGAGTGATTTCTTTTCCCTGTATGTCGTGGATTAAATTGTTGGGGCAGCAGGTTGAGATATAATCCTACAGGCTGCACACAAGTAGAGTATCACAGTTGGGGGTTTTTCCTTAAGGATACTGCACATGATGAAGAGAAAAAAAAACCCTATTAAATAAGTGGAGCGTCGACAAGGGTCCGCCGTGTGTTTGTAGATGGTCTATTTTTTGCACAAAGTTCCGATTGACTCTGTGCGTGTTATGACAGAGAAGTTCCGTATATGCAGGCCTCCTTCATTTCTGTGAAGTTAGCGGAGCCGATAGGCTGCTTTTAAGCGGACCCCTCAGGGCACGGATATGATACACATTCACTGGAAGCCATTATTCACTCATACATTGACGCGCATGCACGCGCGCGCTTGCGGGCAACGTGTCATAACTCCTCGTGAGCCTGACGGTAATGAACAGTGATATTCGGCACACCTCAGCCCTCGCTCTGTGCTCGGCGAAAGCTGGCAGATGTGTATCACACTTAGGATTCTGGCCATGAGTAAGTCATTGGATAAAACTGAAGAAAAAAAAAGAAAAAAACACTCACTTTATCAAAAGGGACACATACATTTCAAGGACAAACGGTTATATATTTAGTGTATAGTCTCTCTTCATTGACGCACATGTGGCATTTTTATTTTTAAATGATCGCTGTGACCCCAACAGCAATGGCCACAAATGTTGTCGTTGTTGTTGTTTTTTCTCTGACGCAAAGCATGCAGTTTTACGCGAACATAAATGCTTAACTACGGATAAATAAATAAATCCTCAGTGGTGCAATGCTGCCACCTGCCAGTGCCTTCTTTGCAAGTACAAATGGAGGCTCAAACTGGTTATACGCTGCAGGAATATTATTGTTAGAGCAACAACAACAAAAATAAATGCAATAAAATCAATTCATGCACACATAAATATATTATTCTATAGACACTGAATCATTAAATATGACGGTAATATGTAGGTGATTGTGAGTTGGATTGACAGGGAACTCAACATTAATTTCTTCATCACATCACACAGATGAAACAAACAAAAAAAAAAGGCTTATTAAAGTCTCACATAGTAAACACATTTTATATCATGGCCGTGGGAGTGCTGCAGGAGCAAGACCTAAAACAATGGAAATAAGTTCACATGCAACAAAAACACCCAAACGCACCATTTTGTTGTGCCAGTTGTGCAAAAAGCAATTAGCTTAGCACAGAGGAGCAGCTGCTGCAGGAGTGACGACAATGGTGGTGAAATTCAGATTTTTTGAACAAGCTCCATGACAGCAAGGGTTGTGCTCTGTCCGAAGATGAAGGCTCCAACTACAATGGTTATGACTCCCCAAACTGTTAAAATCACCCTGCAGTGAAAAATAGAAAAAATAAAATAAGGACGTCAAGGAGAAATATCCAAAAAGTTTTACTTTTGACAATAATAAGAAACCAATTTTAATATTCAATCAATCATTAATGTTTCTTTTAACCCAAAATACTCCTGTTGAGAGAAAATGAAACCAATATACTCCGAAAATGTATTCCCCAGGCAAGTAAGACTTTTGGACCTGTATGACCGATGGGAGGAGATTATGGTGGATATGTTCTGTCGTTGCTATGTTTGTATGACCAGCTGCAGTTTTTTTATGATGGTTATTTTTTTTGCTTGCTTGTAGTTTATTAAAAAAAATAAATCATACTTTAATGGGTTCAGTTTATTTAATAATTGTCCTTGGAAAAAAAAGTGTGATTTGGTAGTAAATTTAAGGGGGGTGAAAAATGTATTATTAAAATGTATTCATTATTTGCGACTTCTGTGAACTGGTTAATTATTTTCTATGGTATACTGGGAGTTAATGATATATTTATTGATAAATTAGGAGTTTGCGGGTTGCACTATCACTATTTTTTTTTCATCATTTCTAACATACAACATAGTTTTTAGAAAATATAATCGAAAATCTTTCAGAAATGCTGGACCTAGATTTAACATTTAAAAAAAAGGATGCAAGTGGCCTAGTGAAGCTCACACTCACCTGACTCTTGAATTCACCGCTTCTGTTTGCATTGTGAACACCAAGCAAAGACCTGCAACGCACAGACAGACACAGCATGCTTTCATCCAATCGTCAATCAAACATTATTTATGAGGCAACTTATTTATTCAAATGTTAGAAGCTGCTGATGTGTCGTTAGGTCACACATAGTAAAGTTAAGGTCGTTTTCATACCGGGGAAGATAAAGATGAAGAAGGCACTGATTCCGCCGATGACACTGATGATCTCGCCCATGTCGGGGACAAACATGGCGATGAGAAGAGTGATTGTGATCCATATCACAGTGAGAACAACCCTGCAGCGACTCTCAAACGAGGGAGTGACGATTCCCGTGCGACGCCTTTGCATTCTTAACATCAGGTTCAGGAGGACCGATCTGGACCCATCAAACACAACGGAGGGACCAAATGCTAAGAACACCCGTTAACTTACAGATTTAGTGAAAACCACTCAACTCTGGTGTCACTTGCCTCCCCAGGAGAAGAATGATAGGATAGATGGTGACGATGGATATCCCAAAAAGGAGTCTGGAAATAATCATGACCACGTCATTTCCCGGATAGGACATCAAAATATCGGAGGCCACGGCTCGTCCGAACGTCATGAAGCCATACACACCTGCAGGTACGCAGAATGGACAGGATCAGCAGAATTCACATGAGCCGAACCCAATGCAGATAATATCCGAGAGGTGAACTCACCGGTTAGAGTGTAGATGAGCAAACAGAAGAACATGGAGACCACAGAGATGAACACCCAGTGGGAGATTTTCTGGTTCTCCATGCTACTGTAGATTGCGATACAAGCTTCGTGGCACTGCAACGACAGATACAAACAGACGAATGGACGGATGGATGGATGGAGGGATCACTTGAAAATTAGGTTTATAGCGGATTTTGACCTCGTGTATGATCCTACCTGGAAGCCAAAGCAGATGGTTGGTACAACACTGAACATCGATGCCCATGAACTCACACTGAAACAAACACAAACACGCACACAGACAGTTATTTAGGCACATGGAAAGAGGGGACAATTAAATAAAAACACACACATGCATGCATAGAAAAAAACCCAGCGTGACTGACCCTTGGCTGTGTTCTGGAGTTATTATGGCTGTGTGGCTGTCCATCAGGTAATATTTGACAATCACTGCCACGCACAGATATGTGGCAGCCAACGTCCCCAACACACTGACAGGAAGAGGAAACAGTTGTCACAAAAAAAAAATATATATATAAAAAAAAAAAAAAAATCACCTCAGCTGGTTGAGATTCTTTTCCAACAGGTATTTGTCATGTACCTTGTGTATTTCTGGATACCGATTTCTTTTGGGATGGACAGCGGCAGGATGATGATGAGGCACATGAGGAAGAGGGCAAATCGCTGGTCAGTGTACCAGTAATAGGGCATTTCTCCCTCACTGGACCCAGTCACGGTCTCGTACAAGGATAGACACACTGGGGAGACAAAAGCAGAAACAGAAGGGTATTTTTCGGTCATGTACAGTATCTTTTGCAAGACATAAGTATACAGGTCTTGCACCTGCTCTGTACTCCAGCAGCCTCCCTGTACCCTGACCAGTCAACACTGTAGCCAGTCCTGGACTCCAGCCACTGGCCTCTAGTCCTGCTCTCCAGATGTTGGCCTGCAGCTGGTGCCGGCTGCCTTTCCTGACCTGCAGTGTCATCGCTGACCTCCAGAGCACCTTTCCGCCCTGCCTCCAGGAACATCCCTGAAACAGCCCTGGCTCTCCTGCTCCGCAGCTACTGATCAACTGTTTTCGGTTTGCGTGTGTGCGCGCACGCGCAACTATTTGAGAATCCAATTACAAGCTCTGTCTGAAAACCTGGTTGCAAAGCACAAACTGGGTTTCAGATGCACAAAATGACAAAGCTTAATCGGTAGCGCCACTGCTGCTGTCTCATGCTCACCCCTAATACTAGCGAGAATGAAAATTAAAGTGCAGACGATTTGTGGTCTGAGAGAGATTCATTTTTTGATACGAGTAATGAATCATAAACTCATTGGAGTACAAAACCTTCAGACACAGCGGTAGTGTCTAAAAAAAAGACTTTCTGATGATTAACAGCGGGTATGAAGAGTAGAGCCAGCCTGGTAGAAGACATGATTAGTAACTCTGAGGCCAAGTGATTAGTAATCTTTGTAAATGAGGCAACAAAAATATGACCATAATTGGTATTGTTCTTTCCTGTTGTGTTGTGAAAACAACAATCTCTGCCACAACCACCGAAGGGAAATCTCACGGTGAACTTATCAGTAGGACTTTCACAGAGAGCACATTTTTCTTTCCGGCAAATACCGTATGTAATCTTTCATTCCAAAATCTATTTGCATGGGCAACAGCATGACTCCATCAATTCTATTGATGATCCGACATCGAATCATTTGCAGCGCACGGCGTCACAGGTATTAAAAACAATGATGTTTTCATTATGTTAAAGACGGGACTCATTCGTTGAATGAATTTGCACGGATTGGAACGCAACGTCAGCATAGCGCGTAATCTGAAAGGTATCTACCAACCCTCGTATCGATACCCAACGCTACGTTTCAGTGGTGCTGATGCTAGAGCGGGTTTTGATCGACCCAACTTCAGACGTGACGAGGAACCTACGTCGGCCTGAAGAAATGGGCACACCCAGCGCACACAAACGTACGTAAAAGCGGAAGCATGTAAACTAGAGGTGTGTACATGGGGGCCGTGGTGACAGAGGAAATAAGAAGACAAACGATTATCGTGGCTCTTACGTTTCTCCAGCTGGTCCTGCACCACCACCAGGAAGGCAACGCATATCATGAAGAGGTTGAAGCAGAAGCAGACCTCGCAGAGCTGACCCACTGCTGGCCCGCACACCTCTCTCACCACGTCCTGATAGGTTTTCTGCCGGCTCACAGACGACGCGTAGCCCAGGATGACCAGCCCGCTGATGAGGAACACCAGGGAGACCTGTCCAGGGAGACAAGCCACCGTTGCTTCATTCACACGCTGGGACAGAGTGCCAGGCAATGGACCACTTTGTCCTCGTGAACAGAAAAATGAACGTGCATTCACAAATAATCGGGTGTATTTTTCACATTTAAGTGGATAAGCCTTTGGTTGCACCTTAGACTTATTATCAAAATAGTTGCGTATTAAAGTGTTGACATTTAACCGTTCCACCTCTAATTCTGTTGAATACATATAGAAAGTAAGAACAAAAAACGAAGATAAAGAAGATAACCTAAAGATAGACACTCATCTGATCTGATTTGCTCAGACTAAAGATCCGTTGACATCCAAAATAAGGACAAGACTGATTAAGATGTCTGAATTATCACACCTATAGGCCCCTGGACAATGTTTTTGTCGTCCCCCGCCCCCCCACACACACACACACACACATTTTCTGGCTGCAAGATGCAGTGCAAAGAAAGTTCAGGCCCCTCACCTAAACTGGTAGCTTCATTAGAGCGTACCTGTGAAAAAGAAAAACCTCTTTCACACCAAGGAGAGAGAGAGGGGGGGGTGCCTGTGTGTAGAATGTGCACACACAAATGTAACGACGCAAAAACCTATACCAACAGCCAGACATTTGAAGTAACACGTCACTTTAAATATGGAGAATGCGTTCATGCGGGTGGAAAACACACTACTTAAATGACATATAAGAACAGGCACGAGATACTCACCACCTCCACAGAGATGGCGGTGGTCACTCCCCCGGCCTTCTGGAAGGCCCAGGGGAAGTTGAGCAGCCCGGCTCCCAGCGCAGACTTCAGCATGATGAACACGGCCCCGAACGAGCCGAGCCGCGGAGGGTCCGCGTGAGACGCAGACCGGGCCAGCAGGCTGATGCTCTCCCGAGCCAGTTCCTCCATGATCCTGATCCCGAACCGGCTCCCGGCGTCCCAAACGAAGCAGCGGCGGTGGCCCAACAGAAAAGACCCCGTGTAGTCCTATGTGGTCTCCAAGCTGCTCCAGGTGTGTGGGTCCTTCTTGCTTCTCAGTGATAGCACGAGCAAATATATAGACCTGCACCCGCCACTCACGTGGTCTAATTGGAGTTTTTGACTGTTCACCCTGAGGTGAAACATTTGACACTAAAGCGAGTGTGTTTGCTTGTGCCGCTGTCCTTCTCCACCCCCCCCCCCCATGTCTGTCTCAAAGATCAGCCATTATTCATATTAAGATATGTAGGATAGGGTTCCAAGAGGTACTTCTTCTAATTAATAAATGATTCAAAAGAATAGTCTCATTAACTTACTGTGCTGTACAGTAAGGAACATGTAGGCCGACCATGACAACGTGGATTTAAATGCAAAGGATCTCTAGGAGGAAGCCCAACACATCTGATTAAAGGGTAATGGACTTACTGCCGTCAGCTCCGTTGTCCAGTTCCTACCTCGGATAGAGTGGATTAAGTCATTGTTTTTAGTTTTTTTTATATACATAATTTATTTATGAGATGTTATTTAACGGTTTGGCGAGAAGCATACAAGGAGTGTGTAGTTCCACATATAGGACGGTAGCATTTGTTTATTTCCCGGTATAATAAAATCCTGGTCGTATTTACTGGACAGCCTACTACACATAGAATTCATAATCCCATGTTTTATGTTACTGGCCATCTGTTACAGTGCAGAGAGCACTGAAATACCATGATTGTTGCCCTCCATCTCACTCACTCTCAGAGGAGATGATGTGTTTGTTTTGCTGAGAAAAAAGAAAAAAAAAAGACTTTTGCCATACCTTAAACATTCCAACAGATGGCTATTTAATGTCGGGGCTTCTGAGCACTTTCAAAAAGATTGCATGGGGATGTTGCAGATTTTCTTGAATGAAATGCAGGAGATTAACATGAGCTAATGTGTTCTGGGGACAATTCAGGGACTTAAAGGCTGATCCTCCAGACGTGCTGGATGTTTTACTTTGGAAAAATCGAAGGCAAAAGGCCCCTATCAGGTCTTAAACATATTACTACCTGTGAAGGAGTAACGACATGACGGTCACCAGGGTATTACTTAACAACATGACTTTGACAATCTAAAAAGAGCAAAGCCGGGGAGTTAGCGATGAAATGTACACATATACAGATTTTCAGGCAGGCCATGTCCATTAGGCATTTTTAAATAATGACTAAGCCTAATAACCTGGTTTGGTCCTGTGTGACTTAAATGCACTGCATATAATTGGCATCTTGAGAGTCGGAGACGGTGTTGGAGTGTTTCATGTGGAAAGGTGGGATCACTGATTTGTTATGAGATGTGTGCTTCCCCTTCATATCGGTTCTTATTTAAACACTTTACACTCCGTCCCCGCTTAGGTGGCATTGATCGCTGCAGCGACTTCGTAAATTCAGCACACTGCAGTAATGAAGTTGTCACCTCTGAGCTCTAGATGTCACACCTGCTCACCTCATGTCATACTTCATGGCCCATCGTAAAACCAACCATTATTCTCTGTCCACTCAGCACATAGCCATTTACAGCCTTCGGACACGAAGGCTGCTCTTGGAGAGTTTCCTGGTACAGCCTGCACCGCGGACGAATAAAGACAGATGCGATTAGTCCACTCACGATTCTGCTGCTAGAAAAGGGCTTAAAGAGTATTACAATCACCCGCGCGCGCGCACAGACACACGCGCGCAGACTAAAACGTCAATTGGACCGTGAACATCTTGGCGGCGACTACAAGAAAAGCAGAAGCCGTGATTCACAGGGAACCGACTCTGCGTTGTGCGTGTCAGCATACCTTTCGTGAAAGTCGTTGGGATAAAGGTCTCAGTGAAACAAACAGGAGACACGTACCACTCTTTAATGGATAGAGCCGAAAATGAAAAATAATAATAATAAAAACAATACATGTGTGCTATTAAGCCCAGAGAACAACATACAGGTGACGGAGCTCGCTCAGCATCACGGAAAAGGCGTACAACAGTGAAGGGGACCCGTTATGCTCGTTCACTTTGCACGTTTCATATTTTCCACCATTTCTTTTGAAAAGCCTCGCATCCAGGAAACCAGCAGAATAACAACAATACATCCTCCTACCGGTGTGCAGGTTTTGATGACGGGGTGTTCCAAACGCCAAATGCAAAGTCCCACTCAGAAGTTGTAAATGCAAAGTTGCAAAAGACGAACGTTCCCAACGACATGTTACCGTGGTGCCTTTACTGGAAAACTGTACACGCCACCGCGCCTCCATCGCTCAGATTGATTCAGGTCCACATGCGTCCATGCAGCACACCCGCTCGTGTTTCTTCGCTGGATGCGTTGTCCAGCACACACAAGCAACAGTAGATCCATACGATATTGCGTTTCCTAACTTACATGAAATCAAACGGGCTCAATTGTCGGACACGCTACACCTGTCGCTACGGCCGACGGTCAAAAGCTCACCTGGACGTGATGACTCCCTGAGCCACTTCTGCTCTTCCTGTGCTCCCCGCGCCACCTACCGTTCAAACACGTGTACTACACGTCGACGCTTTCTCTCACCCCACATGCATACACACATACATACACTTTCACCATGTTGTATCTAAACATTTGTCATCGTGGCATTGTATTTATATATGTATATGAAAAAGCACAGGTCTCCTGAAAATAACTTTACAGTAACTTTTAATAGGGATGGAATTTGGGAAACATCTTTCGTCTCGCCCTTCACCTACGCACTCAATTTTGAAATATTTCGTCCTGCGTGATACATTGAGATGCGTGTGTGCTTGGCTTTTGTATTTGTTTATTGCCCCATGGGGGATTTATTATTAAAGTTATAAAGCAATAGTGAATGCAATGAATATGACAACACATGGGCCGAGAAAGTGACACAGACAAAGTGAATCTGACACCCAGTACGGATAATGTAAGTTATTTTTTTCCCAGAATTAAAGTGTCATCTCTGTCGTCTGTGGGAGCGTAACATTTGAAATCATACCAGTTATATTAAAATAAATGTCTAAACAACTGTGTCACCTTGTCCATGTAATAAACATTGAAGCAAATAAGATCCAGCTTCTGGAATCAACCACTATGTGTTTGACTTGCGAACCTCGTGTATTTGGATCATACGGGTTGGAGGGCTCTCTGGTGTCCATCTGTCGTCGCATTGATTGATCAGGTGACTAAGTCCTGAGCAGAAATAGCAGTGTGCTGCACACGGGGAAAAACAGTGAGCTGAGGGCGGGGCTGCGCCTGCACGATTGCCCTTTCAGCGTCTCCTGGTTAGCCTGGTCGGAGGTGGGGGGGCTCTGGGGCGCAGGTACAGTGCTGGGTGGGAGGGTTGTCAGGCTGGCACACATTGTGTAGAGGTTTCCAGAAAACTCCGTCTTCCTGGACTCTTGTCTCAGAGACTCCCAGACAGCTGCTGCCTCTCCAGGACAGCCGGCCAGGGCTGAGTTTGCACAGACATGGAACGCATCCCAGGACCTTCAAGGAACCGGGACATGAGATGTCAGCGTTTGAGTGGAATGCACCTCGCACATGGAAATTATTTGAAAAAATTAAAATAAAAACGACAGCAACGAGAGTTATAGAGTTGAGCCCTGGGCAAATTAAGAACCAACAAAACCTTCCCTTTGTTGCAACAAGTCCAACAGAAAGAAACCTGACGGGTGGCAGTGAAACAATGCAGAGATATATTATTCTTTTTCACGGAGAGGTTTTCTCTTGCCTGTTGCATTCGATGAGACAGAAAAGACTGAACCGAAATAAGAAGGTTGCAGGCCAAAAACACAAATCCCACTTGACTTCCCAGGGGAACTCAGGGCCGTTGCTTTGAGGCCACATTTGATGTCGAATGCGAATATAACGTGAGAAAGATTTCATAAAGTACAGTTGAGGTGGATGGAGCATATTATTACTGCTGCAGATGTCGAGTGGGAACAGTTTTCAGCACAATCTGTCCACTAATGTCAAATGTCAAACACAATGAGGATCATCCAAAGTAGTAGGATCTCTGTGGACCCCATCCAAAAGTCTTTTTTTTTCAATATTTCAGTGCGGACTAAAATGGACTGACTGGAAATGGCACGGAAAAATCCATACAGCGAGCGATGGTGCAAATACGGAGATTAATGTGCAGTAGAACAGCTTAAAAGATCCTATAGGATTTAGGAAGGATTTACTGTTAAAAAGTGAATATCATATAGATTTGAATCATATTTTATAATTGTTATGTGTATAGAATCATGTCATTCCAAGAAATGTCATGTTCCGGGCCTGTCCTATTTCTGTTCCGCACGAAGGCCATGTCGATTCTCCTTCCCGTTTGGAAAGAGAGTCAGGTGATATGAACTGCCACTAAATCCTATACACCGGACCTTTAAAGGGTCGCGACATAAACCAATGACGACGAAGGTAGAACAAGGTGGTGAGTACGATGGTTACCATGGTGAAATGCTGACACACAGACAGACACGAACCTGCAGATGGCATTGATGTCCTGGGTGCCCTGGTCTTTTTGACTCTCCACCAAACTGTCCCCGAGTGAGAGCAAGCACTGAGCAAAACTCTTGTAGATGGAGCCACATGAAACAGGGATGGCGGCCGCCAAGCATGCAGGGATCAATCCTGGCCAAGAGGAAAAGACAAGAGAAGAGTGTGTAAGTGGAAAGAAAATGTAGATATTGATGAATCCGTATGTGGGGACATTGTAACTGCAGCATGCGTATCTCTGACGGATTGTGAGGCTGAGGGGAATCAAATGACTTATGCTTAGACGACCAAACAGAAATGTGTTGAATTCCATTCCTCTGGAAGGATTATACATTCTGACAAATTCATTGTAGGACTACAAATCCCTGTGTGCCGCCTGACTGCATTGATCAGCTTGTACATGACACCGCCTTCTCGAATAGGTCGGAGGTTTCTTAGAAATGTTGTCGGTGAGTGTATGCTTGAACAAGACTTCCCCCTGTGCACTGGACCCGGACAGTCGTGGAAATACACGATCCAGTCCATGATGTAAACAATATACATGTACGCGCTCAGATCCAGCTCCACCTGTCACATACACTTTTACTAATCATGCATGGTGACAGATGACGGTAAATGGAAATGGCCATTATTTAGTCCTGTTGTATGTTTTCATGAGTGCCGTATAGTTCCTCTGACAGGCATGAAATTGTTGCCTGCAGGGCAAATGGTTGATTGCGATTGTAGCAGGTCTCTGTAGTGTTTCAGCCATGAGTTGCGTTGATAATGTTGTACGATCCACTCTGTGTACGCACAAACAGATTCACAGGCACGCATGAACGCGCACACGTTGGGGAGAGAGAGAGAGAGAGCGAGAGAATCAGACCATCGGGGACTGTGAGCATTTCATTAAGGTAAGTGCATTTGTAAAACCTCTATGTCCTCAGTTCCAGAATAAGCTGAATTAAACATGGTGTTTCAATAGCGATAACTACATTCTGATAAACCTGCCCAAATGATTCTGATCATCCTCGGTTACTATCTGAAATCAGTTTGGAGAAGTGACATGTAGCAGAAATGTGGGAAAATATGGCAAAAGAACCTGAAGAACCTCTCAGCACCAAACTTTGTTTCCGGAACCCTTACATGGGCCATACTGTCACACGCCCACAACAAACCCGTACCACAACTGGAGTCAACATCCTTACCCAGGCAGAGGGCGATGGGCAGCAGCATGGTCACAGTGTCCAGGTGGGACGTGGTGGTGCGGCTCAGCAGGTCCAAGTCCAAGGAGGGTGAGTCCCACCTCTGAAAGAGAAGCTCCCACTTTCGCACTATTCAAACAGTATGTGGTTTTATAGCTTTAAAATCTGTCCATCCACCGGGAATCCATCAGAGTGCAAAAGTACCGTACTGCAATGCACGGGGGCACGACTCAGTCTGGATTAACGCGATGAAAGCGAGCGATGCAATGTGAAGGATGTTTGTGTGGTGTGTGTGTGTGTGTGTGTGTGTGCGTGCGTGCGCGTGTCCGTGCACCGAGGAGGGGGCACGAGGCGAGAGCCGGAGAGCAGCAGACCAATGACAGCATCACAAAGCAGCAGCACACTGGATTAAAGCATTTTCATTTCCGGCCTGTAGTATTTAGAACATTTATTCGCAAACCGGATCAAAATACATAGAGTTTAATTGTGGTTGTGCACACACTGGCACCACCTCTGCCTTGTTCGCGGACGTCTATCTGCTGGGGGGAAAAAAATGTTTTTTTTTATTAGACAAGGAGTTTTATTTTTTCTGAAATGATGATAGATGTAAACCCACCACAGGTCCCAGGAGGTTTTTTCTGATGTTCATGTACACAGATGGAGGACGTCCCAGTGAGAATAAGACAATCCAGCACGCCAGGGGGCTCCGACAGAGATGTAGGGCCCCCTCTGGGAATCACAGCAGCCCATATGTGAATTACCTACAGTCACGCGGGAGTGTCTCAGAGCACAGTGTTGGACAGTCTAAGATGAAATGGTCCACACACAGCCTGTCTTAAACGATGGCCGGCTGGAGACTATCTACCCCCACTACCCCCATTCATAACTTTCCTGACTTGAGCGGCTGACTGACGTCACTGTCCTGTCAGTCTCAAAAAAAAATCCCCTGCGAGGCCCCCCAGATGGCACACACGGTGCATAAGTATAAGTCCTGGTTCACATCTGTATACTGACACAGGAGGAAACGGTCACCCATTGTTAATCTGCAGCTTAAAAAAACACATTAACCGCGGAATAATCTGCGTCTGAAGCTGCTGCCGGGAATCAATACATCACGGGAGCTACTTTGGCAGCGCCTCCGACCGTGAGCCTCCCTCGGCACATCTGTATTGGCTCAGTACATGCGCTGTTTCTCTCTCTCTCTCTCTCTCTCTTTTACGTTGCGGCCTTACAGATGTTCTCAGATCTGTGTCTGCATGTACGCCATGTTTCCAAAAATGTTGCGGAGACTGTAACAGCATAATAATAGTCCATCGCATATGGATGGGCGTCTGCATTGGTCTGACCATGCGTATAATTTATGTATTTAGTTTTTTTTTTTCCTTTTTCCTTTTTTTTCTAATTTAACAGACTAGTATCAAATCATGTGTGTAATTTACAGCAAAGTACCATGAGTAATACCAATAACTGATTCATTTTGACATGCATTTTCAGGCCGATAACAGATGTTTTCGGGTTTTCAGACTGACATGCATGACGCTTACATTGTTTTGCCCCATTCATGTGACATAATTAGTCTCAGAGGATCTCGCAATCCGAGATGTTGTTTGGCCTGAACATAAAGGCGGCCGTGGTAAATGGCAGCAGCCATAGAAAGGATAAAGTTGTGTAAGTTTGATTGACAGCCCTGGATTAAGGCATTATGCAACGCTGTTGGGAGTAACAAAATAAATAAATCCAGATGAGATTAGGATCTGGATCCTCACTCTCTCCTATGCTCTCTATCTATTCATTCATCCGCCTTCTCCTCTTCCTGCGTTCCACGTAACATATTATCGCCACTTACGCATCTCGAATTTGGGCTGAGGGACTGTGTTACAGGTTTGGATTCACATTGTGACATTCAATGTGATCGTACTGTAGTAGGTGATACAACCCAGCGAGCGATGTGTGTAGCTGCCGTGGAACACAGACACACGGACAAAAGCATATTAGGTTGCGTAGACAGGAGCTTAACCTCAGTCTTCCAGCTCCTGTCCCGTCGCCATCTAGAGGGTGAAAGGCATTCTGCAACACCTGGCCGAGCCCTGTGGCCATCACGTTACACTTCTAACCCACTTTCTACTCTTTTTACTGTACATTCAATCTGCTGCACTGTATGGGGGATACGCTGAAAGCATACAGCAAGAGGATGAATCCATCACTTACTTTGAACACACACACACACGTTGGTAAATACCTTAAGGGATTGGTGAATTCAAAACACAGAAATCCCTCGCTGGTTTCTCAAATATGACTTGCTTTAAAAAACACAAACAATTGTGTTTTTTTTTTGTGTTTTTTTGCATTTTAGAACAACCACCCTTTTATCACACTTTTATCCTCTGAAATCTTGTGATGGCGACTTTAAAAAAATATTCATGTACATTATATGGCTTAATTTCCCCTTCCAGTTTACCATAAATTGCCTAAAGATTAATCTATTTTATCAGAGTAATTGTTCTATCAGACAGGTACAGAGGAGGTGGATCTTTTCACCATTTCACTAGATTTTTTTCGTGACAGTTGGGTTGTTTCTCTACAAAGTCTCCATGCAAATATCACTTTGTTCTTAGAAAATAACTCGAAGAAACCACTAAATTGGCAGGTGGTGCATTTCTTCCAAAGTTTTATCGTAACATATTGAGCTCTTACAGACAATGCATGTTAGTTGAAGCTTGGAAGAAGCAGTTCATGTCAAACATCACTGAAGTGATGCATAAAACAGCACATCAATAGCGTTCGACTTGATGCGTGAGTCCACGCGCTGTTCTTGTTGCATCTTCATGATGGATGGTGTGATAAAAACTTGATTATTTTTCCACAACTTAACAAAGCTGAAAAAAAAATACACCTATCACTTGACAATTGAATTACTGCAGCCACTGAAAATGAACACATTTTTATCTAAAAAAAAAGTTGAAACAAAACACTCATTGTAGCTTGTAACCCCCGGTGAGACAAAACTCCAACAAATCAAAGGTAAAAACAATAAAAAGTATCTTTGCAGAGAAAGTATATTTCTATTTAGATACTGTGACTAAAGAAATGACTCATTATCAAAAATTAAATTTACTTCCAAATGAGAGCAACGCATTGCAGTCAGACCCAGTTAAAAATCTTAAACATGTGTGACAACCTGTGTATAAACACTCCGTCAGAGAGTAACAAACTGACCAACAACAGGCACATCATATTTATGAATCACACAGAAACAAACAGGTGCTGTTTCACAGAACAAAACTGGAGGCAAACATACATATTTAAGTTGCATAAAGTATCTTGAGAGATGTTTTTTCCATGTACTTCTTCCTTAGGAAACGCGTAGATGTAACAACCAATGTGTCCAAGGAACATCCTTAAATAAGAACTCAGCCATTGAGGGTCCTTTCAAGTTTCAGGGAGTTCTTTCAAGTATTTTTTTTTCTGTCGCAAAAAATACTGTCTGTCACTTTGAAGGCAACTCAGATAATGTTATGGTTTTATGCCACTAACCAACCAACCATAACTGTGCCAAGAAGAGTGTTTTGGTTAGATCCTCTGGATAGATGGGCGTGGTGTAAGGTACATAACACCTTCAATCTGTGGACCAACCCATTATAGTTTTTTTTTATGCAACTAGATAGCATTTAGCATTAGTCCGGTTATAAATATGTAGAAAGCCTGCCCAACCTGTACATTTTTGCGGAATAAATGTGTATTATTGACCTCGGTTGTGCTGCGGGCCCAAAGGTGGATTTTTCATGTTCCTATGCGATCAGCAATTAGGCTACTACGATCAGCTACATAAACTAGGCAGACAACGTTTTTTTTTGTTTGTTTGTTTTTTTTTATACTTCAGGCCTACGAAAAGTCAGCACTATTTGATGAAAACAAATTGTCATCGCTCGCAGTTTTTTGTTGTTGTTGTTGTTGTATACAAAACAAGCTGTGGACCCGCTGTCTGCACACTGCCTCGGTGTCTCCTCCGTTAGTCCCCGAGTCTCAGTGGCCTGTGTCCCATCACTCTCCTGCGTTCACACTTTCTTCCGGACGCCGAAAGCCACCGGGTTCCCGTAGAGCAGCCGGTCCCGCTCGCGCACCTCCTCCTGCAGCTTGGCCTCGTCGACCCGCAGCTGGCGGATGGTCGCCCGCATCTCCTTCATCTTCACCTCCATCAGCGCGATGATGTCCCGCTGCTCGTTCAGCTTGCGCAGCAGCTCGGTCGACGTGGTGCCGGTCGTCAGGGAGTACGAGTGGTCCAGGGGGCTGCTGGTCACACTGACGTACTGCGCGGGCAGCTGCTGCAGGGCGGACGCGGCGTCCGGGGGCGAGTATTCGGCGATGAGCTCCTCCTCGGTCTCGATGGGCGCCGTGTAGCAGGTCCCCTCCGCCTGCGCGGGCAGCTGCGCCGTGCCCAGGTACTCCCCGTTCTGGCCTATCTGCACCACGGTGATGCTGTCGTCGCTCGCCTCCCCGCCAGCGTTGCCCTCGGCTCCCTCCGCCGTGCTGCCCAGGGCGTTGGTGATGACTATCCCGGTGGTGGAGGTGGTGGTGGTGGCGGCGGCGGCGGGGGCAGGAACCCCCGCGGACACCTTCCTGCCCCTGCCCCGCCGGCTCCGACGCTCGTTCACCCCGCGCAGCGGGAACAGAGACGGCACTCTGATGCTGTAGGTCTTACGACCGCCGGCGAAGTGCACGCTGCACACCCGGTGCCCCGTGGTGGGCTGGAAGGTGCTGAAGCAGCCACTGACCCCGGCCCGGGAGATGTTCCTGAGCCACAGCTCTCTCAGCGCGGTGTCCTTCGGAAACGTGTAGAAGCGCAGGTCCCGGTCCCGGTGCGAGTTGTTGTAGCAGCCGGGCACGCAGCAGGTGAAGCCCGGCATGTTTGCCTCGGCGCCGGCAGTGGAGAAGCCCTCGGTGTGACGCGTTGATTTATTTTTGTATTGTTGGTTTCTCTATTCTGCGCGTTGTTATCAAGCTCCGCGGCCTGCAAGCGGAACTACACGTCCCACAAAGCTAAGAACTTCCTGTTTATTTTCCGCCACGAAACTGAGCCGATGCTCTTACCGAATCCTCACGAGCCCGTCCGGACTAGCAGCACACGCAGCTTGCACTTAGGTTGATTTTGAGGATGATGTTTTATTTACGGTGTTAAATGTATGATTTTCTTCTTTCAAATCTGACCACTCGTCCTCCTCTGAGAACTAAAACTACCATGAGGCATTGCGCTTCCTTTCCTGGTCTTGTAATTCTCTACCGCCCCTACTGGTCAGAGTGTAACACAGCTGAGCTTCATTCACCAAGCACAGCCAGGGAAACTATCGAAATAATATAACTAATATAACTCCAATGATATAACTATATCTGTTCTTAAGGGAAATTCCGTTCAATTATCGGTTGAGATTAGGACAGACGTTATTCTGACTGGATGCTTCAAAACCTTGTTCAGATGTTAAAACTAAATAAAGTCCACTTCAAACCACATATTTGTCTCTCCCACCCTCTTTGGCAGAGGTGTTGTAGTAACTTTTATCAGCTATCCTTTCTGTTGCGTTTCTATGTGTGTGCAGATTGTTTCGGTTTAAAGTATTAAACTAAGAAGAAGTATTCATATTTTTGCAACCAAACTCTGCTCTCAAACAGAGACTAAAAATACACAAAAATACACACAAAAAAATATATATATAATAAAATATGTCTATAAACATATTATTCCCCCTTTAACAACCTGTTTTCATTAAACTTTCAAAATAACTTGACTTCATTAGAATGTGTAAGATTATTTTTGACCAATTCTGACTCAACTACTTATAAAGGTGAGTAAACCTTATCCTGTGAATTAAAACATGTCAGGCCAGTGGCTGTAGATACTGAATGGGGGCAGCAGGGGGCAGTATTATACCATAGTTCGAAAATGCACACGAACATACAGGGCCTCTTATGTGCAGTCGATGGAACATTTGCAGGTTATCTTTTGACTCATTCAAAACACAGGTACAACAATAAACGTGTAATAAGCTTGCCCTCTTCCCACTTATAAAGTAAGATGGCTCTGGCTCCAGCCCAGAAATAACTTTTATAACCTACATTTACTGACTGACTGAGCTGCTCACATGGAGGCTCAGACACTAACAGGAGCATCAGCCCACAGATAAGACAAGGTGGATCCGTCTGCACAGCCTTTGGATTAATGATGTCTATTGGCTCTCCCTTACACAGGGTTACTTTATTCAGTTATAATTGTTTTAGTTTGCGTAGGGACTGCTTTCATTGGGCCTCACAACACCCACAGACAGTATATGCAACACTTTGCTGAAAAGCACGAACGTGGGAAGAAAGACCAGAGGTGTGTTTGGGTCTCAGATGCTAGAGCCACATTTAATGTTGGCAGTGGATATTATATTTTGTAGCTTTTACCTTAGCTCAAGGTTTACCTTTGTCTTGCATCCCTGAACACCCCCCCCCCCCCCCCGCCCGTTATGCCTATTGTCCCCAGTACCTCCCCTCTACCCTAACCTGCATGCTCCCATTGAGTGACCCTGAGCCAAACCGACCGTGAAGTCCTGTCTGCACTCTGGGGAGCCTCACGGACTCTTGTCACACTCTCCTTTGTTCCTATAAACTTCAGATGAGACCATGGTATTTCCTTTCAAAAGTAAGTACCAGTGATAACCCAAGCTGCTGTCAGAGGGTCTGCTGGTTTCTTATGACTATACTCTGCAACCAGACCGAGATTAGGATATTGATTTCAGCCCTATGCACACTGCCAGCACTCATTACGCCGGGTTTTTTTTATCTGCACAGTGTGACTCAGCCACACTGAGAGCTGTGGAGACGCGGTGGTGGAGCCGGAGGAGTGGGAGTAGAGGGATGTGAAAGTGGATGTAACGTGATAAGATAGAGGACGGCAGAAAAAAGCAGAGCACAGTGAAGTGAACGGAGCAGACAAAACATCAGACTCCAGATCAGGTGCTCTCACGGGCCGGCCTCCACAGGATCCAGATTCATTATGTTTGTGTAAATGGCTGATGGTCACCAGGCTGGAAGTCTGGGTGAGCTCTGAGCACGGAATTATCCCGTATTGTGGGTCCCAGAGGGACGTAAATACGATGGCACCCAAGCAAACGCTCCTTTTTCCATTATGACAGAAGAGAGGGACTGAATAAAGAACACTGGGCCTGCATTGGTAATAAAGAGAGTTTTTAATTCAGCCTGGAAGCTTCGGCCAGTGACTGGCTCCAATCGTCCTCTATTCAGCCTTCTCTATTCAGCCACTGCTCTCTGTCTGCCCTGCTATCGCCGAGCATCTTTTCCTTTCACTCAGCGTGCAGTCTTGTTTTTAGGAACCTGGGGCCCCCCCCAGCCCTCCGGGTGGTGTCATCAGGGGGGCTCAGTCGGAGCCCCCTCTGCAACTAAAGCCATCCTGTTCGGGCCGAACTTCGTCTCTCTGTCCACAGATGCACCCCTGTGGGGTGTTTGAAATCTTTTTCAAAACGTTGCCTAACACTGAGGAGATCAATTGGTAGTTCAGATTTGTATTTAAAAAAAACAAAAAAACATGCACATTTTTTCCAAAAACACACCTCGCAGTTAAAGGGAAATGATTGCACATGCACGACTCGAAGGCTGCGTGTGGCACGTGCGTAATTCAGAGTGTACTTGTTTTGCTCATTTTAAAGTTCATTCAGGCACTGTAGGAACACAGAGGCCCTTTTCAGCAGCCCGTCTTCGGCTGCCCGCGTGCTGAACAGCACTGCTCTGTGCTGCAAGAACTGAACTGTGTTCCTCCAACAGCCACAGCTCACATACTGTACATCACTGCTTATGTATGGATACGTAAATAACTGCGAGTGAGTGCGCGCTGTGGGGTTCCTATGGGGATACCTTTTGATCGAAGACGGGGTTGTCGAATTGTCACTTGTGCCGGCACGGGGAAAAAAAATATTTTTGCTCCATTGATTAGGGTTCAAATCCGATTTTTTCTTTTCAAGATAGTTCAGCCTACATTAGTGGAAAAGAAGGAGAGATAGACAACTCTCGTTATGGTTTACATGGTATTTTAATAGTCGCATTGGCAATTCTGAAACCACAACGGTGATAGAAGGAAGGATACATGTCCGATATACACAGCACATACGTCAACAAATACGTACTTTCATTTAAAGGACAGACTGTGGGCATATCTTCTGTTTCACTTCCCTTCATTTGAGTCCCGCTTCATTGTCTAAATCATTCCCCTTTTATATCTCCCACACTAATGACTATCTCTGTGCAATAATGACAATTATGTTTTAGTTCAAACTCATGTACTTATACTGAAAATACTCAAACCCACGTCACACATTTTATTTTTCTTTAAGCTCAACACCAATGCCACGGAAGAACACATTCTGAAATATTTATCGTGTGCTGCTGTGCGACACAGGTTTTCTTCTGCCACCACTTTGTGCTTTCACTGTACAGCTGCTCTGGCTGCTGCGGCAGCTGGTTCAGCAACATTACAGGTCACACTACAAAAATCAGTGACCAAATGTCCTTCGTCTTAAGCTAAATCCAAACTTTTGTTTGTCCTCATTGGGAGTGGCCACACACCATTCTCACCTTTCTAGAATTCATACTGGGAGACAAACATTGTGATTTTGGTGATGTACCGTCCCAGCTGGGCACGTCTCTCCAGCTCGCTCATCTCCACCTCGGCCTCCACGGTGGCAGGGCCCTGCATGGGGCTCACCAGCATCAGCTGGCCTGTCAGACGGTCTGAACGCTGGACTGTGAAGTGGCGCCGAGCTAACCTCCCCCCTAGCAGAGAGAAGCGAAGCGTGTCACCCATCGGACGCAAGGCCGAGACCCTGAACATGACGCGAGGAGCTGACAGGTTGGACACAACGGCCATGTAATGGTAGGAGAAGGAATTTGGGGTCTGAGAACACGCCTTGTTGTCCACGGGGCAGGGGTTACGTTCACAACGCCTGGAAAAACAAACAAAAAAAAACAAACAAGTGATTTCTACAGGGCGTCGAAAGAGGAATGATTGAGGAATCATGTTAGAAGTCTGTTATTTATGTTACGCAGCCAAAGTTTTATATGATCTGCAGTGGGGCATAAGTTAGGGGGTAAAAAAAAATAATAATAATAATTAAGATAATACTTACATAGGTGATGTCTTGACATATGCAGCGTGGGGAATTTTAGGGCACTCCGCATTGACACACTGGAAACCACCATATGTGTTAATGCACATCTGGTCCCTTGTGCAATTATTTTGTCTGGTGGCACACTCGTCAATATCTTTGCGAAAACCGATACAAACAGAAATGTTAGTTGGGATATCCTTGGCACTGTGAGATGGTCTAGCCTTCCGTTTGTTTGTGAGATTTTTACGCTATTTCGATAAGGCATACAAGGCATTTTGTTGTGTGGCATTATCAGCGACATTTGCTATATAGGAGCTCGGAAATACCGGCGATGCTGATAGGAGACTTTTCGGAATTCAGGGAAACTGAAAATGATGGCAAACAAAACAGAAACACACGACTGCACCTTTACAGCTGCGTCCATCACGGGTCACGTTATAGCCGACAGGACAGGTACAGCGGTAGCCTCCAGGGGTGTTGACACAAGTATGCAAGCACAGCTTCCCAGCCTGGCCATTATGAAACAGCTCACACTCATCTATATCTAAAATAATAAAACACACACACACACGCGCAGACACACACACACACACACAGTTATTGCATTCTATGTGACAACATAAACGTGAATGCATCCGTTTAAGTAGGTATCAGTCGTACCTGTGCAGATGTTGCTGTCCCTCCCAGAGATGGTGTATCCTGCCTCACAGGTGCAGTGGGTGGTCCCCTGCACCAGAGAGCAACGTGACGGACGAACAAAAGGCCCGGTGGTGGCGGCCGGCAAGGTGGCACCAGCAGCAGAGGTGGCGGCAGAGGCGTTTGCTGTGGTGACAAAGACTGAACAGGGAAGACAGGAAAGAGGAGAAGTAAGCTGTCGTATATATGTCCGCCGTTCGGTCCTCTATCTACCCTGGGGCTGTTTGGATGTCAAAATAGCCTCCAAAAAGATATTATCGGGGGACGTAAGAATATATTCTGACCGTAGCTCTCACCAGATTCCTATACACCAACGCCTTGACTTCAAATACAAGCATTCGTTGGGTATAATTAGAATGAGTGGGTTTTATAGTCATGATCGTGACATGACGAATTGCAGGCTGGCCAAAAATAAAGCCAGCCTAATAGCAGCAAATTCTTGGAGTAAAAATATTGAATAAATAAAACGAAACATGCGGGCGCCAGAGGTCCGCAGTCGGTGTTTGAACACCCGCTCCCGCCGCCACATCAGGGAGTGGGCCGCGGCCTCTCAACCATCGCTGGTCTGGACTTAAAAGCTGTGATTCAATAAAACCCACTCTGTGGTATGTAGCACTGCATGGCTGGTGTTGGCAAACCAAACCTCTGGCCAATGTAATCTGCTTTAGCAGACTGGCAGGATTTGGATGGTAGCCTATGAAAAATCTGCTCCGATTTGAAAAAGCATTTTTGATCAGTACTTCTTTTTTGTGGTGACACAATTACAAGTTAAAGTAGCTTTTTTTTTTTTTTTTTGCACTCCGAGTTGCATCAAGTGTTATTTGGCATTTAAATGTAAGAAAACAGCCAGAAAGAGAAACCCGACGTGTGTGTGTGTGTGTGTGTGTGTGTGTGTGTGTGTGCGCGCGCGCGCGCTCTGGGTATGTAATCCATACATGTTGGCACGGGGCTCTGACAGGTAGTTCCGGCCCAGCCTTTGGCACAGACACAGGAGAAGTGGTTCACCTCATCCTCGCACGTCCCGCCATTCTGGCACGGAGAGGACACGCACTCATTGAAGTCTGATGAAGGAGGGGGAAAACGGACGGGAGGGTTATACGAGGAAAATGCTGGTGCCGCGTTTGAGCGGTGTCAAAAAATAAACAAGGGGCCCAATGCAACCAAATATCTTTGAACCTTAAAGATAGCAGGAGGATGACATCACGGCATATGCATGTGTGAAAGAAGGAATAAGGGGAAAAGTGCCAAAAGGTGTACGGAAGCAACGCTGGATCAAACAAGCTTTGAGCCATTATCTTAAAGTATGCAAGCTGTCAGAGGACATCAGGGTGGGAATATCGCATAACGCGGCATTCAGCAGGCTGTGTCCAAAGTGCATATAGATGTTGGTGTGAAAATGACGCGGGGGGGAGGGGGCGCGGTGGTGTAGGCGATGAGGCGGTGTGTCCCACCTCGGCAGGCAGGCGGCAGGCCACTCCAGGCCAAGCTTTCCTGACACACCCTGCTCTCCGACCCCACCAGCTCGTAGCCAGGGTCACACAGGAAGTGGACCTCGTGGCTCACGCTGTGGGACTTTCCAAGTTTCCTGCCGTTGGCGGGTGCGTCCAGTTTTGGGCAGGTACCTTGTGGTGAGGCAGAAAAGAAATAAAAGCAGAACGATAAACATTTTGACGCTTAACTTTTGAATAAATCCGTCTTGGAATGATTTC
This sequence comes from Colistium nudipinnis, assembly GCA_016785305.1. Lineage (NCBI taxonomy): Eukaryota > Metazoa > Chordata > Actinopteri > Pleuronectiformes > Rhombosoleidae > Colistium > Colistium nudipinnis. Next base: position 263,038 of record JAFBJU010000454.1, read on the forward strand.
CTCACTGTTGACGGCCCTCGTCTGCTTCCCTGCATTGCTCTGCAGTAAGTTGATTTTCTTCTTCAGGTTGCGTAGACTCTGTACGTAGGAAGCTTCGTGGGCCGAGAGGAGCTTCTGGACCTGCTTCAGAGAGCCGTGTATGTCCTGCCTGTTGGGGCATTCCTTAAACCAGACAGAGAAAGTGACTCATTTTATGCCAATTTCAAATTCCCTGATGATGGTAGGTGATGTATAGATTTATAATGAGTTTCTACTATGTTGCAAATAAAAGTGCAGCCACGTCATAATTGGAAAAGTTGGATTTGATAATATCGCGTCAAAATGACATTGTCAACAATGGTTTAGGGGTATTTGAAAGTGTTTTGCACTACAGATGTTTCTGAATGGATATTGAAAGCTGCAGGACTCTTATTTTGTCTGAACATTTTTAGGTTTACTTTTAAGGAATGCTGTTTTTGCTGAATTTATGAATACAGAAAAGCATGTCCTCTGGCCAAGCCATGTTAAAAATAAATATTTGAAATATAAAACAGAAACCACAGGTCCACAAGTCAGTGACACAGGTAGATGATAAATTAGCTGGAGAACTTTCCATTCACTAACAGTACTCAAAGCAATCCCGACCAATGGGTCTTCACTTGCATTCTGTATGAGCACGAAAATGTGCTTGTTTTTTCGGTGGTTACCACAGAATCACATGTCACACTGAGACATTGTACTGTAACATCGCAGCTCAATTTGTTGAAATATTTATTATTAGAATATGAATCATTCGGTGAGGAAAACCAATAAGCGAGAATGCATATTTGCCAAACTCCATCCATCGGAATACCATATATATATATATATGCTAATTTATTCAGTTTCTGATTTAATAAAAATGGCTACATGAAATGAAATCCTATTTATAATCCAACAGCTCCACTGCATGTACAGTAAGTAAATGAAAGTCTGCTGAACAAGTGCCCTCAGACGTGCGCGCGACCGAGGCTGGGCTGTTACGTGAGAGATTAAAGGCAGTGGGGATTCAGAGAATGTTTTTCCGCTATAGCATACGTGCGAGCAGGAACCTCCTGACTTCAAAAGTAGCTACTGTAACTTATGTACACAAAAACAGTGTACAAGTGACCAGTGTACAATTAGTGCAATAGCCTTTGGGTGCGACCAGATCAATAGCGCCTCACCGTTTATACTTTAAATGACTCCTCATTCACTTCTTCACTAGCCATTTTTTGGGGGTTATACTCTATTTTACTGGTATTTTGTCTTTTGAAAAAGTTGTAGAGACCCAAGTATTGGAGGGAGTTGATGGCAAAAACATTCCGTATCAACTGAATAGATTTTAGGTTCCTGTTGATTTGAATTGGCCCCCGGCAAATTTTGCCAAAGGCCTCTGACAAACTGAAACTACTGAAGACAGAGGATGATTTATCTTGACCAACACCCCGGGGATTTGCAATTCTGGCATTCAATCCTTCCGTTTCGTCTATGAACAAAAGGCAAACCCATGTGGTCTGTGAGCACAGTCGGGATTTGGGTCCTCTCCAATCAGAGTAGCAGATAAATGAACACACATGCAGCGAGAGATGAGCGCGGGGATCTGATCCAGATCTGCCCCGGGCACTCACAGCATCAGTTGGATAACTGAACGGTACAGCCAAAAGTCAAAGTCTCTGTAAAGTGGTAGCTGCGTTGCCTCCTCCATGGCCGGATTTCGGCTTCATCTCAGCCCTAACCATTGTTCCGTTTTGTTTTGTTTTTTTTGCAGACACGCATTATCCATAACTTTTTTTTCTCCATACTCACCGACCACACCATGCACCCAGGGACAAATGGAGTAAACGCTTTCAACTTCCTGTATTTATATCATGTTGGGTAAGGAAAGACTAAGTAGGCGGGGGAGTAGAGTAAGTTTAAATTAATATTATTGGAATATTGAGTATTGTTTGGTATTTAATGGTTGCTTTGCGTCGTTCTGTGGTCTGATGAATTTGATTGTCGGCAAAGACTAAATGCATTAAATGGTGTGTGACAAACCTGTTTGCAGGAAAGGTGTGGCCAGAATGAATGGTACGGTCTGGATTGGGGTCAAGCTGATGAAAGGCCCTATAAAAGCAGTTGCTTTTGGGCTGAGCCCATAAGAGCACAGCTGTCTGCGTAATAATTTATTTTACGTTGAGTTGAGTTTTTTTTTCTTTTTCTTTTAGGAGGAGAGCGCTGTTGATTCGTTTTTTTTCTTACTTTGTGCCTTTATTTTTGGTAATGTATGACACGATGAAAATCATCATCTCTTTCTAAGCCAGGGACGCTGTTTCTCGGGGGGTCTGCCTCCTGCGCTTATGAACCTGACTTTGGCCAGACTCGCCACGGGCCCTCGGAGAGAGGAGCAGCGGAGGACGAATGCATGCATGTTTGACACATCCCATTAGCATTTGACCAGCTCTTGCAGCAAGTTGAAGCTGTTCAACGCACAAAGGGCCATGTCTCGAATTGGAAAGGAGGTGGTAATGCCGGCCCAAGCCATGTCGCATTAATGGCCTTCACTTGTTCTTTATGGCGGGGTGAGTCAAGGGCTAGGTAAGGGTGGAGGTAGGAGGGGCTGCGACTTGTTTTCTACCCATGTTCACTCCGCTCCCCCCCATCACGCTCGTTCAACAGCGTCACTCTGTCCTCTCCTCTCTTGCGCGTTTTCGGACAACCAATTAGTGTTTTCTTCCAGCAGGAGTTGTGTAAAAAGAGTCAATATTTGTTGAAAAACACCTTTCTGATTTGGCCCAAAACGGGAGTTTGGAGAGACTTCAATCAGTCGGGGGAGGTGGGGGGGGGGGCATGGTTCTCAAAGGCCTCTTTCTGCCCGTGCAGGGTAACATTTCCCATGGCTTTACGTTAACCGGGTGCTGTTACCGTAGTGGGGAGGAGGCGTCGTACGCGGTATAGGACTGCACACTTCTCTTCATGTTACCCAAAATTGCAACTCATGCACTTTTCATTTCCGTGTGCCACTTTTGAGTAACACACAAACAAAAGCGGTACGCACACGCACAGAAACAGCCATGCACACAAATATTGTAGGGATGGGTCTTGGTGGAAATGCTCAGCGGGTATCCGGCCAAAGCACAGCACACATAGCGCAGCCTGTCGGTCGGTCTCGTTCCAGAAGCATGCAGGCGAAGTGAGGGTGTCTCAAAGTTTGGGCTTTTGTTGTTGCCAGGACTACATTCCGAGTAAAACCTGTAGCATACTTTAGGGGAGAAGGGGGTTATTCAGAATTGATTTTTTTTTTGTCTTTCAAGCCATGAATGGCTGCTCTTCACAGACAAATTGCACCAGAAGAGTGAGTTCGACCGATAGGATAGGATAGGATAGAATAGAGCTGACCTTCTGAACATGAGTCACTGCCTTGCATTTCATTCACTGAAATGTCATCTTAGTCAAACCATCCTTCTGTGACTTTCGTTCATCCGCTCACTAATTAACAAATAACCTTGCGTTGCACCTACCTGTCCAAAAATAGAACCGAAAGAGCAGGAGCACACTAAGGTGACGATGACTGCGGCCGACACAAACATGTTTCACCCAATATCAATCCGACGCGCCGTCGATGGTCAGTCCTCAAATGTGTTACAAGCTGCAGGCAGGCTGAACTTTGAGTGGGCAGCCCTCGGTGTTCGGAGGAGCTCCAGGTGAGAGGGGAAAAAAAATAACACGGTTGGCAGTGGAAAAAGCTTCTAACAGCGGCGGAATGCTGGGTTTACTCTTCAGGAGCCAATCAGAGAAGGAGAGTAAGAAAAACTTTGGCCACAATATTGTCCATTTACTTCATTTGCACTGCCCTTCCTGTCAGGCACAAGCGGCTTGGCTTACGTCTTGTTTACAGGGCGGTGGAAGAAACCTGAATTTCCCCAGATTAAAGTTGAATACCTTGTGAGTGGTCGCGATCCTTATCTTTGAATTTATATTATTAATATTATTACCGCTAAAATTCAATAAAGATGTTATTTTAGCGTTCATTTTTTTTTTTTTTTTTTTTTAGTCTTAATTTTAGACTTAATTTAACCTCAACCCTGGATGCCGCTTTTGCGGATGGACACGCGCTTCAGTGCCACTGATGGACAGAGAAGCTGTGCCCTCTACAGGAATATATGCATGCATGCACACCTTCGCGGTACACTTCCTGGACTCAACAAAAACGACACAATTTCCTCATAGGCCACTATAACCGGGCCATACCAGACCTGGAAAACTGATCATGATAATGACTTGACATTGTGGTCAGTGGAAAAACAACAACGTTGGATGGAGTTGACTTATAACATGCATGTTATTACTGTAGAACGATATCAGTGGAGATGTACACCAAATCCAACAGTCATTACTGCTGATTTAAAATACAGTACTCAACAGTGGATTTAATTAAGACACAGCTTGTGGAATGGTAAACACTAAAACTGCATTTTCGCGTGGGCAGATGCGTTTTTGTGCCACAATTCACAACTTTGACTGGGCATTCGCAGCGTACGAGGCCTGCGAAACAATATGATAACCTTCCTTATGACCCATCTTCATTCTGCTGAATGTCTGTATCGCCAGCATGTTCTCGTGGAAAACTGCATTTATTTATGTATTATGCCGCTCTATAGAAAACATCCATCCTGTGTGACTTCCATCCTCAGAGTGCTGCTACCACCACCACTGTCCAAAAAGCAATGACGGCGCTGACTCTTGATAACTCTCCAGCAGGAAGGAGCTCACAGTGGCTGTGGGAACTACCTGAGAAATCATCGCAGTGGGTGGCATCATCTCGAGCCAAGAGCACACCGCAGGGTCCGACAGCCCCTTACTGACGGAGCAAAATCAAGGAGACCTGTGGTAAGTGGACGGCCTGGGGACGGAATCAGCAGTCCAAATACATTCAGCCCACAGGTATGAGAAACAAGCGTGAGTCTATTGTGTTGCACAGCGGTCATCCCCAGACACTGCATCACCCCATAATGTGAGGATCATGACTCATGTTACCCACACTGGGTCCAAAAAAAAGGAGAAAAAGAAAAAAAACAATGTTATTGTGTTCCAACACAGTGACATGACACCCAGAAGTAGGTGGTCATTTTAAAGTTCTGGAAAAAAAAAAACATCAACAACAAAACAAACACATTTAGCTTGGAATCATAACAACCCTGTTCTCAGCTTTGTAATTCTGACTCAACTCAATGATCAACATTGGCCCCTCAAAACAAACTTCCCCTCATGAAACAATGATGAGCACCCATCCTCCACCCTGGAGCAGAGTAAACTTCTCTTTCTGTCTCTATAGATTGGGGAATGATGATAATACATGTGACTGAGACGGATGTCTTTTGTCCTCAGTGACTCATTATATGTGCTGTCAGTTGTGGAAAGTACTACACAGACCTACTCAATTTGAAAGTATACCTAATCGTATAATATATATATATATATATATATTAGGATGACATTTGTTTTTACTTTTGCGTGCAAACGTCTTTATTTATAACAAAACAACAAAAAAGAGTACTTTATTTCTCTTTAGGAATTATTCACCAACAGAAAGGTGGCAGCCACGACATTTTCAGAAAAAAACTAACAAAAAAAAAAAAAGCCGTGACACAGCGGAGGAGAAAGGAGGGAGGAGGAGGCAGGGCGACTGGGAGCATTGGGAGCATGTGGCTGTGGAGACAGTGCAGGAGCTCACCATGGGCTCTCTAACAGCTCCTCTCTGCCTGGATGTGTTGCTGGTTTCCTCCCTGCTGCTGCCGCTGATCCACGCGGACACACCGGAGCGCCCCAGCTCCCACAGCACCGGTAAACACGCTCCACCCTGTGGGCCTCGTCGAATAAACTTCACTTCATTCACTTTTTAGTTTGTGATATTTTTGGACGGTGGGATTTGTTGGTATTGGAGACAAAAAAGTAATTAAAATGTGTATTGTCTCCAATACCTACACACACACACACTCTTGAAAAACATTCTAATTAATGACATGCTTTGTGATGAATTAATCGCATATATCAATATTTGCCGTGAGAAGCTTTTTCGAAGATGAGTGAATATGAGTAGGCCTTATAAACTTACTGTAGGTGTTTTGCATGCAATTATAATTTGTATCTTTTCTACCAATTAAACTTAGACAAGAGACTCACAATTAGTTCAACATATAGTTCGATTTTAAATCGGACATACCATCATTAATAGCACAATAGACAACCTCCTATTCTCCAATAAACAGATTTATTAACATGTTGTGTAACTAAACGGACTGGTGGACATGTTAATGTTGGGCTGTTTCGTGTAAGAGTTCACACGAATTCGTATGACTGTTAAATTGTAATTTACGGAATGAAAGCGAACGCGTCACTGTTCTGATAGACAGGTGTCGAGGCCAATGGCGAATCAGTGAATCGATATTAAGGCGTTCAAATTTAAAATATGTAATGGACGTCTTTGTGTTGCCAAGTTTAGTGGCAAACCTTTAATCCGTGTATTCAAGTGGGGTTTCTTCTTCTGCTTCTGGCAGAGCAGCAACAGCCCCGCATTTCTGTCCCTGCCTGCTGTGCTTCAGGAGTGCGCCATGAGTTTGGCAAATTTCCATTTTGATAGTATTTTGCAAAACCGTGTGAGGCAACATTATCTGGGCATGCGCATTTACGTCGCTGCTTATGCGGTTTAAACGTTTTAAGGGGATGTTTCTTCACTAATTTTTCGTTCCTGTGTTGGAACGTGAGTCAAGCTGCGTCATCCGTGTTGTCAACCCTATGCTCCCACCTTACAGACGCACACCCACAGCCGCTCACTGATATATATTCAAACATCCCGCCAGCACATTTGCATTCGGTTGCCAAGGCGACAGCGGCCGGAGTATAATAAGTAAGTGTTTCTGTTTTCTTGCAGGGCTGGGGGTGAAGCAGTGCTCACAGATTGTCGCCCAGCACAATAGACTGCGCAGCAGGGTCAAACCCATGGCAGCCAACATGCAAAAAATGGTTTGTGACACCTGTTGTCTGATTCTTCCTTCGTTGTATGTGTTGGACTGGTCTGAGTGATGTCTAAATCGAAGTTTCTTTTACCTTAACCATTTTTTCCCTCCAATAGTAGAAGATATTTGTCCGCATGTTATTTTTTTTCTGCCCTCGAGTATAAACAAGCTTACAGCTGCCAGCTCAAAACCCCAAATGCAACAGAAACCTCACACGTTCATTTCTCATTGATGGTTGTGGCAGCAGTGGTGAACAACGCTTTTTTTTTTCAGATGGGAAGCTCTTTTAATTAATTTTCTTTTATAATTTGACTACAAAGCAAGCAGGAGCATAGTGACAGGAAATGGCAATCACAACTGTCACAGGGATTTTGGAAGTACTTTTCAAAAGTAGAATCAATCAGCAAAGGCATTGCTCGTCGCGACTTTAATTAAGTCTGTGGTGTGCTGGTGGTCTTGGCAGTGTGTCGTGTCAGTGCACTAGTGCCGCAGGTGTGATGGTGATCGTGTTGACTGTTAAAATAAAGCTAAAATCCATTAGCCTTTAACGTGGAGAGAGGGTCACACAGTAAAATCACACCAAAGTTTTTTTTTTGGTCTTTCTTTCTTTCTTTTAGACAGCTTAAGGATGGAATCAAGCATAACGTGTTACCCATGTGTACGTTACTGCGACAGATCAACACAATGTTGTACAAAAAATGCCAATCATACATTTGACAGGGTGGTAGAACAAGCAGGAGGGTGTGTGGGATGCTGCTGAATGTGCAGGATCTCTCAATATTTAATGTTGCCTCCGCTTAATCCCCTCCCACTCTTTGGGAAAACAGCCTCCTTATCTTATTCCATCTATTGCCCTCCTCATATAGTCCTGACTGTATCGGCGCACCTGTCTTGCACGTGATCATGAACCAAGAGGTGATGATGGATCACAAAAACTCACAACGCAATCAGATATCCTCCGGGCCGAATATGAGATTTGCACCGGGGCAAACTGTCACTTTGTCATAGATTACGTCCTCAAATCCACGCGCACAGACGGAAGCGCGCTCTTCGACTGCTCCTCCGCCTCGGAGAACTGCTCTCCGCTGATAAGGCGGTAATGAGAAAAAAAAAAAAAAGAGGATGTGGATAATCATTCGGCATTCACAGCGGTGGTATTACAGGTAATTTCCCTGTGAAAACCCTCAGAGGAGGCTTTGTGCAGCTGAAGGGGCATATTAAAGAGCTTTCCTGATAAACGTTAAAAGGCTCAAGGCTTGGGCTGTGTTTGGGAATATCACACACACACACACACACACACACACACACACACACACACACACACACACAGAAGCCAACCAGTAAGCACGATGGTAAGACTGTGTTAAAGTGATTAAATATAGTCCCTTAGGCATTTCTTTATGGGTGAGATAAAATAGCAATATTCAGGAATAAATGATGCTCCTCCTCCGTCTCATCCAATGCTCCATTGGATCTCATCCAATCCGCGGGTTTTCTTTTGAACTCTCCAAGCGAAGAAGTATGATGAGGTCAGGCCCTCTCTCTAAGAGGCAGAAATGAACGTTCCACAGGGCAGGATCTCAAGGCGATCGGTCCTTTTACGTCACCCATCAGAGGGCTGCCTTTGATAGCTGTCCATCCGAGCTCTGTGTAATCACAGGACTTTTAAAAGGGATGATTTGATGTTCCATTTTTACCAGATGCAAGGATAGGCTTTTTTTTTTTTTTTTTGGAACTTTAATTTTCTAACAACATGCTTTTGTGTTGCGCTTCCATCATTGTTGGTCACGTTACAAAAAAAGACATTTAAAACATCATTGGAATCCCATGTTCGGAGACAAAGCCGCAGTGTTTCCTTTCCAGAACTGATAGACTGAGAGAAGTGTTGCAGGGAAACCAGCCACTCAAAGTCTTTTGCCCCTTTTCATTTTTTGGTCAAAACACGCCCTGAGTTTTATGCAACACACAATGAGAGTCAGTCAGTGTTAGTTGGCGCTGTCAAGATGTCTCCTTAGCCGTTTCCCACTTTCGGCTCCGACCTCTGAAGGAGGATTAGATTGGTAAATAGAATCACTTGTGCGTTCGTAGGAATGACCTCAATGCCAGCAAGATCCCTTTTGGTGGAGTTTTAAGCAGAACAATGCCGTCGAGTAAAGATCGCACATATTTTGATAAATAAACTAGCCGATGATGAAAATGATGGATTCGTTTCTAATGATGGATGTAAAAGTGTAAAAAGTGTATTTTTCAAACATTCAAGGTTATTGCAAAAAATGCAAAATCCAACGTCAGGGAGCTGTATGTTACATGTGTAGGGGATCATGTGTTTTTGCCGACACACGCGATGCTTAGCAATGGAATGTAAGGAGAATGTGTAAGTGTAACAATAATCTCAGTTTGGTTTGAACAGTTTTTCGGCATACTTGTAATACTTAAATAATGCCATCGTCTCTATCCGTAGGAGTGGGACGAGGAGTTGGCCTCGCTTGCCGCGCAGAGGGCAGCCTCCTGTCGCACAGAGCCCTCTCCTCAGCACCGCGCCACTTTCTCTCACATCGGCTGGAACAGTCGCGCGTTCGCTCACACCGCCGCCGCCACGTTTTCCGACGTCATCCACGCCTGGTTCGAGGAGGGGAAGGATTTTCTCCACGCCACGGGGCGGTGTAGAGAGAACGCCACGTGCCGCCACTACACGCAGGTGATCAACCAACGAACTGCACCTGTCTCGTGCGCGTTTTCGAAAGGCGCCGGAAGGCGGTGATGTGTCCCAACCCGCTTTTGTCGTTTCAGCTGGTGTGGGCCACTTCCAGTCGCGTGGGCTGTGCCAGCCAGCTGTGCCCGGGAGAAGGAGACCTCTGGGAGATATTTGTCTGCGCGTATTACCCAGGGTAAACAAAATTACAATTAGGCTCTTTTGTTCCAAAAATGAATACATTAAATCCGTCTGAAAACCGCATAGAATAGGCAAATCAATTCTCAGTTTCAAACAAACTACAAACGGATCGTTTTGACCTGCCAACCAGCTCACAAGTAATTACACATTTGAAACCCGCATCGACCGCATGAATGTCTTGCGGTGCCTACATGTGGGGAAAAGAAAAAAAACGATTTATTATTAGTAATACGAGACTTAATCCGATTTTACCCACGGTCATATGATCTGTGTTTATTTCATTTCACCAGGGGTAATCCACTGGGTGTCAATACTGCTCTCCAGGGAATTCTGTTTACATGTGTCAAAAATCAGCGACGGTGTCACAATGTGATTATTGTGAAACCCAAGTCCTCGTTGTGTGTTCTTCGCTGAATATTTTCTATTGGTGCAGAGGTAACTGGGAGGTGAACGGACGACTGGTGTTGCCCTACAAGTCGGGGCTGTACTGCTCTCTCTGCACCTCGTCCATGTCCGGCTGCTTTAGACTGTGGGATCATGTAGGTGGACTTTGTGGTGAGACATTGCACGGCACATGTGACGCATACACGTAGTTCCTGTGTATGGGTAGATTTTAGCAGTGATAAAATTGTCTTGAATGGGACCTTTTGGATTTGTTTTGAATACACAATGAATTGGCCAACAGACCTTACATTTTCATGAACTATTTTGCACCAGCGAATGCTCAGAGATTGCGGAGGTGAATCCTTTGTGCCTTTGTGTGTGTTTTTTCTTTTTTTTTGGGGGGGGGCGTGCACACACATTTGTATGTCCATCAGAGATTCCCAGGAACCCGTGCCGTGTGAGCTGTGGCCAGCGTGGTCATCTGAACGTCTCATCCTGCAAGTGCAAGTGTGACGCGGGCTTCACCGGACGCTTCTGCCAAGGTACAACCGTCATCGACATCAACACTAGTAGAAACCATGCTTTTATCCGGTCTCGTTAAATGGCTTTGTCTGCGTTTTTCAGTACGGTGCAGTGGGCAGTGTGTACACGGACGTTTCAAAGAAGAAGAATGCTCTTGCTTGTGTGAAGTCGGCTACGGTGGTGCCGAGTGCGCGGGTAGGTGCGGTGTGCTTTCGAGAAAAGTGTGTGTGCGTTTAGTTTTACATATTGTAAGACCCAGACTAACCCTAAGCCAGACTCTAGGATGTTGGGGCAATTTAGTTCGATTTTTTTAAAACTTTTATGAAGGAAGTGGGTTTAACTGTGAGGTGTGTGCTTGTGCACGTCATGCAAATTCAAGCAATTTGTAGATAGAGTGGCTTCGACTTTTAAAAGCACATATACTCAGGTAATTCATCGTTTTCTACCTTGATGGACGATGATCCCGGTCAAATGTCTTGTGGGTTTTCATGTGATAGCATGGGCATCGCCCTGCGAATCCATTCTACCTGTACAACTTTGTTCTGTACTGATTTGAAATAAAATGGTTTTCCGCTGAACTTGACGCACGATGGCTACCCCGGCCGGTTATGTCTCCACAGTAAAAGTGCAGTTTCCCTTCGACAGCTGTGATGCGATGATCGATGGAGATTGCTTTGTGGTATCCTCGGAAGCTGACACATACTACGGCGCCAAAAGTCACTGTCAGGCAAGCGAGGGGTGGTGTGTCGCCCACCGACAGATTGAGTGAAGCGCTCTGGAATCATTTTGGTCATTTTACCCAGACTTTATTTGGGATTTTTACGACGGCCTTTTCTTTGCTCAAACCGCCAGGAACGAGGGGGTCTTTTAGCCCAAATCCTCAGTCAGAAGGTTCAGGACATCCTGGCGTTCTATCTCGGTCAACTGGAGACGAGCAACGAGATCACCAACGCAGCTTTCGAGACACGGAATTTCTGGATCGGTGCGATCCTTTCACCCTTCTCGTCCGAACACGTACACTAGTCAAACAATCAGTAATGTTCAATGATATGTTTTCGATCAGCCGCCGAACAGCGCTACCAGAATCACAATAAGGGGCAAAATTGGAAGCATTGGGAACCCCGATGCCGCTGCCGAGTCAGAATCTGCCGACGCGCTGACGCAATAGACCAGCAGGTGGAGATGCTGCACGGTTGCAACAGCAATGTTTTCTCTCCCCAGGTCTGACATATAAGCCTCTGAAAGAGTCATTTCGCTGGGACACAGGAGCGATCCCTAGATTCAGCAGCTTTGCCTTTGGGCAACCGGACAACCAAGGGTAAGAGACACATTCACTAACGGACATTGCGGCTGCCGTGAGTACGCCATAAACGGAGGGGGCTGTGTGCAGTGGAGCCAAACAAACAAAACACACACATCACCTGAAAGTTAGAAAATGTATTTTTGTTCGTGGGAGCTCGGGGGTTGTTTTTTTTTTTGTTTTTTTTCTCTCTCTCTTGAAAATCTGCTGTACAACTGCAATATGGGTAGATTCCTGTCAGGAAGGCAGAAAACAAAGACTTTGGTATTTTATTGCCTTTAATATCGGAAATTAAAGCCAGCTTCTAAATGGCATTTACAAAAGGGGACCATCCTCGAAGGTGGTCTTTGGAAATCTACAGATTGGTGACAAGTGAATGGAAAAACAAAAAAAACCTCACACAACTCTGCTGAAGGGAATCTACACATTTATCTGTATCTGTCCGTCTGTCCGTCTGCCTTTCCACCTAGTAACTAAAAACGCGATCTTACCGTTTCCTTTCTCCAAAACGCTCAGTGCAAACCCTGCCCACCCTCTGTCTCTCTCCCCCAGTTTTGGAAACTGCGTAGAGCTGCAGGCCTCAAGTGCGTTCAACTGGAATGACCAGCGCTGTAAAACACAGAACCGATACGTCTGCCAGCACGGTAAGGCTTCTCCCCTCGAGGTGGGTGGACGTAAAGCAAGGGGCTTTGGAACTGTTTGTGTGCCTTTTATTTTCTCGGGGCTAGGTGAGCGGCTGGTTTTGCTTTCACGCCAAAACCAATTTTAGCCTCTCTTTGAAAGTACTGGACTCTGTCGCCGTCTCCGTCAGTCACTGCACAGTGAGGTGTAAAATGTTAATCCAACGTGTTCATCAGTGACGCTTCGCCGGAATCCCCCGTGCGATCCTGCCCGCGCTTTTAAACGTGCCACTCGGCCTCAATCAATGGCACTCGGTGCTCACCATCTAGAGCCGTTGAGCGATCGATATACAGCGGCCGCACCGTGTTTAGACACACGCGTACCACTTACATTGATCGGGGGGTGGGGGGGCGGGGGGGGTGGCGGCGGAGGTTTAGTTTCGCCCACTTGAGTGGATCCTTTGTATCGATCGCAGCTGAATGAGGGCTCAATGTTGCTCCGACAATATTTTTACCAGCTGCGTTTCTTTTCTTCTCCGAGGCCACTTAAGGTTTGCGTGAAAAACGGGATCGGTAGATCACGTCCCCAACAGAGCCCGAGGGTCAGCTCATGGTTGAGCTATATGATGGAAGTCATCAGAACACTAATTGCATTTGCATATTCTTCCGTTACCCGCTCTCTCGCCGTTCGCTCTCACGTTAAGCACACAGAGCCCTCCACCACAGAGTAATACACCGTCCTTATCACTCACGACAGCGTTGTATTGGTGGTGAAATGATAAGCGGATATCGCGCAGCCTAAGGGGGAGACACTTAACGACGTTTAATATGCTCCAGAGTACTGTCGTTGCATTTACGTGCGCGTGCGTGTCTGTCTGTCTACAGTTTTTAATCTCTTCTGTCACGTTGCACATTGCAAGAATTGAAGGATTAATGGCGATTCACGGTATGACACGAGCCAAACTGTCACCACACCGTTCCTTGTTTCAAAATCCTGCGTGTGTGTGTGTGTGTGTGTGTGTGTGTGTTTGCGTGTGCCTTTCACAGCCGCAGAGCACATTGCCCGTTGGGACGATGGCCGGTGATGGGCCTTGACTTTTCAAAGTGGTGAAGCGCGGTGTGTCGTACGTATACATGTAAACGACACGCCACTATTGTAGTACAACCGTCGGTGGACCAGGGCGGTCCTCTGTATGTAGAGCACGTGTTTCAATAAGCCATGATCTATGATTATCTATTAAACAGTCCATTGTCACTGCCATACACCGAGGCTCTGAATCTTTTCCGCCCTCTGACTTGGGAATGAATTTTGGTTGGCCGTCGTTCAGAAGATCATTGATCTTGACTCCCGTCGGTCTTGGGGGATGTTTTTCGATGGCGTTTCTTTTCCAACGCATCTAAAGATCCTTACGCATCACTTTCGACACCCAAACAAAACCCGTCGGTGTTTGTTAAGACTGGTTCAGGAGAATCTGACGCAGGTTACGTTTATTTTTATTTTTTTTTAATTTTCTTATTTGAATATGGAGGGAACGCTTTGACGCACAACTTTAACTTTTATCATGTGCTGTCTGATAATAAAAATGTTTTGCTCAAGTGATGGTTCGTGCCCGCAACAGACCCAGCAGAGAAGGAGCCGTGTCTGTGTGCGCGCGCGTGCGTGCGTGCGAGCGCGCATCTGTTGGGAGTGCGGTGGGGGTGTGTGTGTGTTTGTGTGAATCTTCACCGCTGGTCTCATGGTGCCCCCTGATAAGCTGGTGCAGCAGAGGGTTTCAGAATGCTGCTGGTGGCAGTGGAATTAGCTCCCATTGTCATGATAATGACAGTGATACTCCTGCCCCGTCCAACTCTGACCAGCCATTGTATGGAAAAGGGAATGCAATTTCTCCGGCAGCGGTAACCGACAATCCTCCGCGAGAGTGAAAGGTCCCTAAATGACTCCCCATTCAGACGGGGCTGAGGGGCCAGCAGCCAATTAAAGTGGGAGCCGCAGAACAGTGCCATCCCAAAGACCCAGAGCTCCCTCTGAACGCACGCGCGCACACACACGCGCTCATTATTTCTTCATTTGTTTCTTTACAAGGAACATCCAACACACTACACTGTATTTGTCTTTCCAGACCTGGTTTATTTTATTTGTTTGCGAGGCGGGAAAAGGCTCAATAGGTATATTTAGTTCAATAAGCACACGGACTTCTGAACACGACTTTCTACTTTTACAAAGCCTCAAAATTATAGATGGGGGATTTTGGGGGTACAAAGCTCCCGAGCAAAGTGGAGACACAACAGCACGGTATCCATGGCTGTCGAACTGTGGTGGTGGTGTTTATGGTTTCTGACAGTCTCCTCTGGGGGTTTATGGGGCAGCAAAGGCCGAGTCAAGGGGTGTATAAAGTGTTCACACTACTGAGCTGTGAGTAAAGTGGATTTGTGCTCTGGGGCTCTGAAGGCCTCGAGATGAGAAGAGGTCCACTGGGCCAGATACGTTTGTTTTCAAGCAATAATAATCACCCGCCGCAACACTGACAATTACTAAGAGATTCTCCTCGGACCAAAAAAAAAAAGCTTCTCTTGAATACCTCATTTATTCTGAATCCACCTTATTTCCTCCCAAGCGTCGTCTCTCTTTGTTTCCACTGGCGCCTCGTATATATTTTCTAGAAGCCCCACTCATGCTATAAACCGAAAATGCGTTCCGCCATAATTTGCGAACACACATTTAAGATGTCTTCCGTCTTCCAAAAAAGTAGTTATTCCATGGCAATATTTACTGTGTGTTTATCAAAAAAATCAAAAATAAATAAATACATTGGCAAAAAGAAAAACACAGAATAACACCAAACGAATCCTTCCGTAAGTCATTCGTATCGCACCGAACAATGTGTCTATATGGAATCTTGTCATCCGAATCGAATCGTGCAGTGACACTGCCTCTCAGTTACAATCGGGAGAGGACTGGCATCACGCCATCCACTCCTGGAAACAGCGTTGCCTCCTGTCATTTTCAATACGCTCATGTCAGAGCAGAATACGCCCGTGAAGCTGTCGGTTATTTTACGAGGGGTTCTTGAAAATGGCGCGACCAGATACGAGTCATATCGGCACCTTGCGCTATGTTGACTGTCAGAGCATCATCATATGGATTCAAAGGTAGCAAAAATGCATCAGGTATGTATATATATATATATATATATACTGTACAACGCATCACACCATCACCCTCCTGATATATTTCTTCTTCTTTCTAAATAAGGCTGAAATGTGTTGAAGCATCTTGTGATAGTCATTCAAGAGCTGCAATCAGTGTCTAATTATCTCTCTTTACATCTCAAAGAAGAAATCCAGCTGCGGCGTCGGATCTGATGACAGGGGCGTGCGAGGAGGTACCGCGTGTGTTCACGGGGAAGAGGTGGAGGATGCTTGGCGACGGAATCGCAGGGCGCTTTGTAATCACCTGAACCAATCGAGTCGGGATCGCTCTAAGCGCTCACTTTATGCCTCCAGCTGCTTGGGGTCCTCTGTTTACCAGCCATGTGTTTTTTGGGGGTCTGCCGTGCTCCTGGCGATGAGCGCTTGGCAGTGGCATTCTTTCTATTGACGCTGGACTGAACGCAAAAAATGACATCCAAACAGGGCATTCAAGGAGTCTCTATTGTGTGGCTGAGATTGAATTACGATTTGGAATTCTATTCAGTGATTTGTCCGAGCCGTTCGTGCTCCTCTGACTTGTTTTTTTTTTTTTTTTTTTTTTTTTTTTTTCTCGCCCTGACATATTCAAATAGACGAAGACCAGCACTGGCTTATAGGAAAACAAATTATAAAACATACTTATCACTGTTTCATATATGAATAGCTACATATTACATCAAACCAGTGTCCGGCCTAGTTGGCAGTGATTATTCCTCTCCTGCGCAATCACCATTATTTCTCTCTCAGCCGCACCCCACCCTCCCCCTTTCTCTCTGTCTCGGCTGCTTGCTTTGTCTTTTTCATTTTCCCTTTTCACTGCAGTCAGTATTGAGCGGCCCACAGCATTTGGATGCAAGATGAACTTTGATAAGAGTTAATGAGAACACAGCATTGTGCAGGCAAAGAATGGCTCGGCGCTGCACTCGAGAGCCTCCTCACCAGGAAATGGACCGTAAAGAGCTGCAGCCACCCACTCCTCCAGGTTTGGAGGAGGAGGAAGAGGAGAGGAGAGGTAAGCCAATAACCGAGTCCGTGGAAAGACTGAAAAAGGATATATGAGAGTTTGAAGGACAAAAAAGACAATAAATTCCATTTCCAATAGACCGTATAGAACAAGATTTAAAAGATTGATATCCTGAAAGTATAAAACTGGGAGATAAGGTGAGAACGATTTGGCATTCACAGTTCTTTTGTAAAAGGTTACACTGAGCAGTAGTTTACTGTCATTGAATGCATCCCAAAAAGACTGAAAGATTATGGAAAAATAGGAGAAAGGTTTTACCTTTCAAATGTAAAAAAGAAAGTCTGTCAAAAAACAAACTGCATTCCAACACGTTCATGAGGTATGATGCCTTTCAGCTTTCTGTTGCTGTCTGTGTGTGTGTGTGTGTGTCCACCAGAGACGTTCCCTAAGATGTTGTTTTACAATGTCACATAAAATTTCCAGAATTCGCAACTCTGTATATAGCTTTAGGAGGAGCCCTTGATCTAAGAGGAGACAGAAGGGGAATGGTGGTGGGGTAAGCGGGGCGAGGCAGGAACCAGCGACAGAAACATGGGAGAAGAATCATTTTGCAATGACGGCGTCTGAAGAGGAAGCGCTTGAGAACGGAGAGGTCTCTGTGTTCGTCCACCGATGACAAGGGTCCCCGCCAGCCAGAGGAGAAGAGATAAAGATAAAGAGATCGGGGGAGGGGCGTGGGGGGGGGGGGGGGCAAAAGAGGGGGGGGGGGGGGGTGCAAAGGAATGAAACATCTCCAGAAGGCTGCTGATGAATGAGAAAGAGTTGAGAGAGAGAGAGGAGTCGGCGTGTCAAGGGCGTCGTATCTTAATTGAAAATGACAGCTTCAATTAAAAATGTCTCCATCAAAAAATGATTCCACCCATTTTCCAATTACCAAGCGGAACGACTGATAGATTTGACTCATTAACTTCCGAGAGCGGCGCAGCCCGACGGACTGCAGGGAGAGGGAGCAGGGAGCCATGCGCCGGGTGAGAACACTGCGGCGAGTGGTTCAATAATCCTGATTTAGTATTGTCGTCATTGAGGGTTGACAAAAAGCAGGAGACGTCTCAGCATTAGACGAAGAGATGGTGTTTTTTGTGGTTTAAAAAAATATATATATATATCCAAAGACCAGCCTTCCATTTCTGCTTAGCTGTCCATGCGCAGCCCACATGACGTTTTCCTTTCTTAACCAGACATCAAGCTCCGAATCCATGCCTGCGACCTGAGTAACACACGCGGTGAGATCCTGTTACCGGGGGGGGGGGGGGGGGGGGGGGGCATTTGAGGTGCTGCGGGCCGCGTGGGAGGACGACCAAATCGTCAGGCCAGGGAGTTTTGGCCGTCTCTCTTTGCGCGTGTTACGAACACAAGCATGCGCGAAGGTGTAAATCACGGATCACCTCCAGGAACAAATGCGTAGCCTTGATAATGGGACTCGTCCGGGTAAGGATGTGATTAATGTGTGTATAATCGATTCCCTTTTAGACCCTTGATACATTTTTGGTACCAATCCTATTTGCGGTGTTTTCCCTCTCACTGCATGGGCACGGTGATCGAAAACAAACAACCAAAAAAAAAAAAAAAAAAGAACCGCTGGGAAAAGCTAAAAATGCAGAATGCTGTTAAATTATTCAGGATTCTAACATTCACATTATCATCATGTTACGTGGCGAATGCACATGATTTGAGTAGGCGGGGGGGAAAAGTACCTTCCAGGCCCAAGGCTGTTCCCATTTCTGTCTGGACAACAACCTACACCTCAGAGACAGCTGCGAGAGCAGGGTGAGTCTGCAAAATCTCTTTCCGATTTTTTTTTTTGTACCGTTGCCCTAACGGGCTTATTCCCGGGCCTGTGTTCCGCTTGTACTTCATCCTTTGTTGACGTTATTCTTTACATGTTGTCGTCACTGTGTCAGCTGTTCACCAATATACCACCTTTATTCTGCACACTTTTTTTTTTATATATATTAAATGCACACCGGTGACGCAGGAGTACTTGCCACATTCACCCACATTTCTCCGTCTTGGGATTTTTCATTCAGGCCCCAGCAGAATGTATGCGTGGTCCTGGATGCGTAATTCCAAAATTGGGAATTCCAAATCTAATCGGAGCGCCCAACATTTTTTTTTTTATGGGCCGCAAAAATAAGGCGTTTGGCGAGGTGGACACAGTGGTGGGCTTACTGGTAAGACGTCGTCACTTGTTAACCTTCAAGCTGCTGTATGTTCGCTTCCCTACAATGAACTGTTTTCTCTCGGGGGATTCGAGGCTGCGCCTCAGCGACCTGGCTCATCACAGATGGGACGGGAGCAGGACTACTTGATATGTACATGACACTATGGCGCAGTTCATAGCGAAGCCGTTTATGTTGTTACCTGGGCACCGATTACACCGACCACGCTATCGCCGCGCACGTACGCCCCAAGGCGCGCCTGTCACTCACAGCTCGCTTTCGGTGGCTGAGCTTGAGAAGCTCTCCGTCGGCCTAAGTGGAGCATCAAGAAGCCGGAGTGGCCATGAAGCCGCTGTGCGTCTGTCAGTCAAAGGTCAAATGTTATATGGTGGCCTTGTTTACCTTGCTTCGTCTGCAGCCAAATGTCACCCACATTGTCGCGTATTTCGTAGCTGGAACATGGCTGCGCGCTTTTTATTGTCTTGTAGTTGTCGAAAAGAAAATCCAAGTCGCATTTGTATTTGCCTCAGATGTTAAGGGACTGAATAATTATTCTCCGCACGGAGCTCGCTCAGCATTCCGCAGCTGCTGTTTTCACAAAGCGATGTATTTCTCAGTCATAATTGGTCATTGAATATGACATCACATTCAACTTGGAAGCAAATATTTAAAATCGAAAGGAACATGTCAAGGAACTTCTCTAATCATAATCACTGTCATGTTTCCTCCACAGTCTTTTGTCCTCAAGTGTTTTCATGCGCTTCTCTTTGCTCTTGTTTCAGGTTTCATTTTTTTCCCTTTTTCTTTTTCTTTTTTTATCACAGTTGGATAGTCTTGGTGAACAAGGCTATCCCTGACACGGAAAGATAGCACGGCGGAGGATGATGAATGGGCCTGTTTGAGAACGCTGCTCATTTCCACCGCACACGTTTTTTGTCTGTCTCCCGGCACAAGGAGAGAGGCACTAAAGCGAAGTTGACTAAGTTTCACACTCTCCATACTCCTGAGCGTGATTGAACCCTGACTTGCCATTTTAAATTGGACTCGCCTCTGAGGAAACTACACTCCTGCTCCCCACCAAGCCGGTCTGCTTTTTTTTTTTTTTATACATCACACATTTGGAAGCGGCGTAGAGTCCGTATGACTGTTCTGTGTCCGAGAGACGCCCCTCGGGGGTGAGGCTGCCTCGTCCAAAAACTGAGTTCAAACTGGACAGAGGCCACTGTTACCCACTTTGGAGTTAACAGCATTACAACCCAATCTCAACAACACGGACACGGCCTAGTTCTCTATTTTACAACACAAAGCCCAAGCTTACATTTCTCAGTGACATGAGCCAACACAGGCCACTCCGTCGTTGGAGATTCTTCTCAATCTGAATCCCACTTATAACGTTTTAGTTGAGACGAAAACGAATCACTGTCCTATTCCTGTACATATATTTAAAAAAGGACGACGCCTATTGAGCGAGAGGGTGCTAAGCTTGATAAGCGGACTGGCAGAGTGGCAAAAGCAGAGGAAATGAGGAGCATTTTTTTAATGCCCTCTGAAATGTGAAGCTGGCCACGGGCCTCCTCTCATCAGCCTGGCCAGATCATGAACTCGTGCTGCTGCCACGGTTGCCCAGTGGTCAAAATAGGGGGAAAAATTTGCCCCACCTGGGAACTGTCACACTGATCAAGCGCTGCCTCGTTCATTCACCGCCGATCGCGCGCGCGCACACGCGCACACACACACAAACACACACAGACCCACGTACACAAACAGGCCCCCAATGTACGTGCGTCCACATTCACACAGCGAAGGGACACACATGGCTTAGAGTTTGCAGGACCGGCAGCGGGTCATAATGAGGTTTTCACACTCAGAGACTCCAGTTACAGAGAGTTGAGGGGGAGGACGGTGCGTGTGTGTGTGTGCGTGTGTGATTGTGGGGTGGTGGCGGTGGGAGGGTTAGTGGATGTGACAGAACGAAAGAAGGGGAAGGAAAGAGAAAAAGCCACTCAATGATAATATATGAGCTGTCCGCGGTGCTCCGCGACGGGGGAAAGGAGTGCGGTGGTGCATTTAAAAAGAAGATTATCATGTCAAGATACAGTAATACCTCGCTGAACACTGATTTTCTTTGTGTTGATTCTCTGCTCCGTCCGTCTGGGCGTGAGCACTAAGCAGGGGAGAGAGAGGAGGGTGCGTGTATACGTGCTGGCTCAAAACAGACCAAGCCGAGTGGAAACGGGAGCCGTGCAATCCACGGATGGTTTCGTCTCGGTCTCATGTACGCGCACACAATTTATGATCACCTGTATGCGACACCATCCACCCATAAGCGTTACCACAATGAAACACTAATCATGCCATATTTGCACATGGGTAGATATTTGGGGCAAAAATCCCAATTATTTCAATGATTGCGCATGATGTGGGTTTGGACAGCTTAGAACCTACATTGTATGAGTCAGATGCCGCGTGTCGAATCAAGTTGTTGAAGGAAATGTAAGTTTGGACTGTGGCAGGAGGCAGGTGAATATACAAACCTGAAAAACAAGCAGGTGATCAGCAGGCCCAGAAGCTAATAATCATTACGACGGGATGGGCAGAGGATAAAGAAAAACCTCTACCATGTGATTTGTCCTCAGTTCCGTGTGGTTTCGTGGAAATGCTGCTTCTGATGACCACGTGGGGTGTATCGGCGGTCTGTTTTTTTGTTTTTTTCACCGCAGGTCAAAAATCTATTATGCATCCTAACACCGCAAAGACTTTGCAGCGGGGTTCTCGAACTCAACTTACCTGGGGGCCGCTGGAGGTAGAGTCTAGGCGAGGCTGGGCCGGACCTGAGCTATTGTATCCCATAAGTGATAAAAAAATATATATATATATATATATAAAACGCCAAGGGCAGGGGTCGGCAACCCGCGGCTCCCTGTTGCCATGGAAAATAAATAATGAATACTCAATTAAAATGTATTTTATTTTAGTTCGTTAATTCTAAATTTGAAGATTATGGTCTTGTAAAATCGAAATAAAACGTGTTCAAGATTTTGTCGCTCTTAACCTGAGGCAAAATATTCGACCCCAGGTAGGCCTACTATGGAGAATTCTAAGAAAAGAAAGGTCTCTGAAGAAGTGTGATTTCATAAATGTAACACATTATGGTTTGTTTATACATAGCATAAAGGCAAAAATGTCATCAAGGGTTTTGTGGCTCACAGTGCGCATGCCGCATTAACTCTAGACTTTGATAGGGGGCCAATTGCGGCCAGTGGGCCGCGAGTTTGAGACCCCTGCTTTACAGGGAGTTTTTTTTTTTTCCAGGGCGGCCACACCTGACACCAAAAGTGAAAGAGTGGCAGAAGATACAGGGAGAAGAAAAAAAAAAAACTATCTCATCTCCCTCTCTTCCTGTGAATTACTTCCTGATTTGAGTCCTTTTCTAGGTTGGCATGGCTCCCTTCCTCCCCGTGTGAGTTAATCAGCAGGGTACAGCCTGTATCTGCTTTACTACGTGGTCAATTTGTCAGTTGGCTTAACACAGCTTGAGTACATCAGTGAAAACAAATGTCTTTCTGCCGCTCTATCGCTGAGTGTCAAAGTGAATACAATGTATTACGGCAATCATTTATTTTTCACTCACTTGCAAATACAGATTACTGAAACATTCGCGAAATGACATTTTTACCATTCCGGTATATTCCATTTAAATCCAACCCTCCGTGTGGTTCCTGTATAAAAGCTCTATTCTTTTTTTCTCCCCCCTTTTTTCATATCCCTTATCATTTCCCACTGTTCCGTGTACTTTTAAAGTCATTACAGCCGTTTCCTGAGCCTGCTGGATAATTCTCTCTCTCTCTCTCTCTCTCTCTCTCTGCTCTCTCCTTGCTCCTGCCCTCCCCCACGTCCTCTCCGTTGTGGTGAGTCAGTCCATCGGGCTGCATCCAGACGAGTTCTGCTCGGCTGCCACTTTCCCTCCCTGCTGTCCTTCAACCCCGCCCCCACCGCCCGCTAAATTTCTCTAAAAAGACTGGGGGAAGTCAAAGCCATAAACAGATGGAGGCTATGTGTACATTTGCCGGATCTGTGTACTTCCCAAGCCAGGAATTGTGGAGTTTTGGCGTTATGTTTGTGTGATCTTATTTGCAGGCAGCCATCCATATTTATTGATTCACTCTACCATTCAGGCTTCCGCAATTCCCAGCTGTGGATCATTGTGCCGACAGGGCACCCCAAACAAACAATGATGTTAAGTGTGCAAGTTTTACAGATTGCGTAACAGTTTGAAAACCTTTTGAAAACACAAAGACCATTCAGGGACTAGGTGCGGCTCTCATTGCACGCCTGTGTTGGGCTGTTGCGCTGACCCCTGTGCCCTTGGTGCGGTGCTGTCCCTAGTATCATGGGCCAGCATGTAGTGGTTGCGAATGCAGCCATCTCTTGCTCCTCCTCTAAACCGACCAATCAGGGCCGGGGGTATATAACGCACCTGTTGGCCCTGCCCTCTTTGGCTCCTGTCTGTCGTGGCATCGTGTGACGTGGCCGGCGCCCCCTGAGGTATGGAACTGCGTTCGCCTCATGTGCCGGTGTCGGTGTCCTCGGTAGATATTTTTGCCGACTGCCTGTGGGCGGGAGGGTGTGTGCGTTGCGGAGAGCGACCACCTGACGTTGCATGGTTTTACCTCACCCCAAGTTGCTAGGTGTAGGTGCACATGACGCATTGTGGCCATTGTGGCTTGGTTTTCACTGTGCATGCTATTACTTTTGGAGCTGTGTTGAGCGCACTGGGCCGCTTCATTCGTGTGCTTGCCCATCTTGTCACTTGATGTGTTTTGTTGGTGTACGATTATGGCTTAATGTTAATCTGGGGTTTACATATGTGGTGTGCGTCCGATGCACAGGGCAGATTATTAAACTTGTGAAAACGAACGGAAACAAAAGCTCATTCCACTTGTACCCATCAGCGTGAATTCCACATAGTTTTTTATGCGTCTTCAACCGAAGCTTTAACCTCCACATGAAATATTCCTCACCCTTTACCGTGTAGACTAATGGCCCGGGGGGGGGGGGGGGGGGGTGGTGGTGTGCGTCCGATGCACAGGGCAGATTATTAAACTTGTGAAAACGAACGGAAACAAAAGCTCATTCCACTTGTACCCATCAGCGTGAATTCCACGTAGCTTTTTATGCGTCTTCAACCGAAGCTTTAACCTCCACATGAAATATTCCTAACCCTTTACCGTGTAGACTAATGGCCCGGGGGGGGGGGGGGGAGTTTTTTGTGGGGGGGGGGGGGGGGGGGGGGGGGGGGTAATTTAGCACCTTGTCTCACCACCGAGATCAGTTACCCAAGAGTTAACCGCTTAATAAGGTAATTGTGCCCGGGCTAAGTGTAGTGTGAAAAGAGGTAATAATCTTTTTAGCGTTGACTCCGATTAAAGTTTGACTTGCCGCCAGACCTGGCCTGTGTTGGTTGTTAAAGAAGCTAATTAAACCCAGATGAAAGCTTCTCCTTGGGAGCCAGAGCGGTTTAACCCCCTCAGGTGTACTCGCTCTTCAACCGCTGCGGAACACAAATGGAACGATGAGACAACAAATGCGCTTTGCAATGTGTTAAAAAAAAAAAGAAAGTGACTCTGCTGCCTGCGTTTTCAAAGGCTGGGTTACATGTCGTCAAGATCCCAGTGATGGGAGCAATAAACTGACAGGATATATTATCACATATGTCACCTTTCTTCCTATTTGTCCTCTTTCTGTTTACCAGGCTTTTTTGTGCCGGCCCAGTTATATTATTATTATATTATATTGGAATTCCTGTGGAATAGCTAAAATCTATATTTTTTGTGCCTGTCATCAATTACATTTTCTTTCGGATGACGTGCCCACACTGGGGCAAAGTTATAGTGTGGGCATTTCCTACATCATTTAGGTAAACATGTCATGTTTCAATGCATGTTTATGTTCAGACACAGTCTCGCTCGTGAGCGCGCGCACACACACACACACGCACACACGCGCACACACTCGCCGGAATTCGTCATCCCTGAGCTGCAGCCTAGCTCCTGTTGCTGAGGGGGAAACCAGCTGCACACTCACCACCTCCTCCTGCTAACAGAACAGCCCCGTCCACCCCTGCCACAGGGACACATTTGGTACATCCCATCGCTGCCCCTTCTAGCTGCTTTGCCACCGACTCAGTCAGATCTCAGCAGTCAGTCAGTCAGCCAGTCAGTCAGGCGGCATCCCACACACACGCACACCGCAGGGGCAAACACGCGCACGCAGGAAGTGTGAGGACTTGGATAGAGAGAGTTGCCAGTCAGAAGCTCCTCACAGTCTGCTGGTTGTACCGCATCCCTGAAATGACCCTGTTCAGCCCGAGATGTGAGTAAACCCCCGGATCATTCCATCCGTGTGTGTGTGTGTGTGTGTGTGCGTGTGTGTGTGTGTGTGTGTGTGTGTGTGTGTGTGTGCGCGCGCATGTGTTGGCAGATGTTCGCATGCAGGACTGTTTCGTGGAAGCCAATTTTCCCAGGGTGCCTTTAGACTTTGTTTTGCCCTGCCCTGCCATCATCAGCCCACCCAATCTACAAGCCCACCTCTCCTTATTTTCAGCCTCATCGTGTCATCTCTGTTGCTTCACCCCCTACGGGGGTCCTTCTCCCTTGTGCCTCTCGGCTCATTTCTTTGGCTTTCTCTGCACCTCTGACACATTGGCCCGGTCTTATTCATGTCAACACGGATGCATTTGTTGACAACTTCGTAACGACACACGGGACACGCACATGGTCCTGTCACATCGGCAAGGTCAGCAGTCTCCCTGGGCATCGGGACTTGTGCGATAGAAGTGACCAGTCGCTGAATCGCGTCGTAATCCGGCTGGGCGGCGATGAAGTGAGCGCGCATTTATGGTGCCCTGCTTTCTTGGCAAAAGTAATACTGCCTAACATATTCCCAATTGGAGTTCTTTGCCCGACGTGCATCCTCTTACGACTTCAACGCCAGTTCAGAAAGGGTTCTCCGCTTCGCCCAGCTCCAGTACGGTTAGGAAAGCATTGGTCTTGGCACTACGGTCTCTTGACTGTCATCTAGTCGTAAAAACGCTTTCTTCGTCCTTTACAATGCAAACAATGTTCTATGCGGACAGGGACGCCTGTGATTGCATTTCATTTTTGCCCTGCTTCATGGTTTGCCGCCGAGCGCCAAGACTGACTCGAGGTCAGTTGCGGTGCATAAAATGTCAAAAGATGTCAGGGAGCATATGAGAGGCTGGAACATTGTACACTGATATTCCCATCTGACAAATGACCTCCTCTGTGTATGAGCTGTGTCGGATTGTGGACGGATAAATAAAATCGAGGGCATTCCAACTTCAAAGTTGTGTGCGTGTTAAATAATGAAAAATTGGCTTTCCTCTGTTCATACATTTTTAGAAAAGTCAACAGGATGCTGAGATAAAGTCGGTTAAATGGGCCTTCTGTGTGCGGTTTTGCCGATTTATTCAAAGGAAAGACACATAAGGATAGGAGTGTAAACATTCATTTTTGAAGTAGAGCCGAATAAACTAGTATGTGTGAAGTATGATCAATTTGGTTGTCATACTAAAGGTTAATGTATAATCAGCAGCATCATGTTTGACCAATGTTTCACATGTTTTCTAAAATCTGCTAAAGCCAGTGGGGTAAATCAATGTTGCAGTCTCAGTTGACCGAGGTCAAATAATTATTGCAAACGGACTCGCTCACAATGCCCTGAACGAACAGAATAAGAACGATAATAAAGACAGAGGACAGAAATCACGTTTCCTATGCAGATGATATTTACTTACGGAAAATCCATGTATCAATTAGGAAATGGGTCTTTCAAAGAATAAAAGAGGGTCAGCCTTTATCTGGTAAAGAATTCGTGGACACTACAGTCGCGTGGCTCCTGCTGAGGCCTCGGTATAAGAAAACCCTTTTCCATATTGTTGCTGTGTAATTTCGTTTCCAGGTAGTGCGATTAATCCAGCTCTACCGTTGGCTCAGTTTGAAGCTGTCTGGCACTCAGCATGACGTCTGTTGATGAAAAGCACGGTGACGGACTGTAAACTGCGGCAGGGGGGGCGGGGGCCTTCTTACTCATGGTTGATCATTTGTGACCTTGATGGGACCTCTGGTGTCAAATTCATTCTTCTTCTTTTTTTTTTTTTTAATCTATATGTCCTTTTCTTTTTCAAGGGAGACATCTGGACCTGTCCCTGATCCGTCTATAGTTACAAAAAAAACAAACAAACAAACAAAACAAAAACAAACATGCTGCCCGTGATTAATACTTTCACCATTCAGGCGAAGTGCAAAATGATTTGTCTATGTGTCCAAGGAAGTGGGGGGGGAGAGCCCGCCAGAAGGCTGGGTGCAAGGCGAACCTCCAAAAATCCAATCAATTGTTCAACTTACCATGAAAAAGGCTGCGTCGTTGATATTCTAATTGTGTACCGTATGTACATCGTGAGTAGGATTTTGTTCACAGAATAGTTGTCTGATTACCTCCTACCTGAGGTAATGCTCCTGCAGCGTGAGACAACAGCGCACAGCAGCATCTTTCCTTCTCTTCCTGTTTTCTCGTTGCGTTGTCTTTTATTCTTTTGTTATTTCTCCCGCAGGCAGCAACTCTTTGCAAATGAAACAGATGTGTTCAAAAAAGTTGTTTGTATGCACAGCATTCTTCTGACGTTCATGGTCTGGACTTGGGGAACTTTTAGTTTGCCGTCAGTGGTACATGAACACAACGCATTTGCCTGCTCAGTGGATATGTGTAAAAATAGGATAATTCATGGTTGGATGCATCCCGGAGCCTCCTTGCCCCAAATGAAACCTTTTTTGAAAAATTGTAACAAAAGATGTAAATAAAGAACCTGATGAAAGCCAAAGGAGCATTTGGGGTCGCAAGGATACGATGTTTTTTCTTTTTTTTTTTTTTTTCATGGCTTGACTAAAGCTTATGAGACGATTCGTTATTCAACACAATAATGTTTGGGAGGCGCTTCTTACACAGGCGTTGCCGACGCTTGTGTTGACACTTGTTATTCAGTGCTTGACATCAATTTAAGTAGGCAATGTTTTCTTGGACATAAATACTACCTTTGATTAACCGTTGTAATTTAGCAGCTGATCGCTTTGTACAAATCTGGCCCAGCGGGTGCCACGTTCAACAGCCGTGGTATCATTTATTCCTCGGAGTTGAGGGGTGGGTGTTGGCCAGATCCCATGTCACCTCGCGCAGTTGTCGAACCAAAAAAAACCGGGAGATGATTGCGCTGAGTCACATGTAGACACTGCAGATATCAACGTGCACCAAAGTCGCTTTCTGGGAGCACAGCTGTATGGAGAGACACCGTTGGCTGCAGAGAGGCCGTCCAGCAGGTCACTGTTGGACTCCAAACCCCTCTGGCTGTGGGGGGTAAAGGAACGTACGCGTGTCTGAGTTTCTCTTCGCACACTCAGAGCCGTACTTAATTAATCGTAGTTTCCAGCCATTCGACAGCCACGGCCGCGTGAGTGTACGTGCAGCTGGCCCAGTCACGCTCCATTCACCACCCATCTGTCCATGTCCGGCCGGCCCCCTCCCCTCTCCTCTCCTCTCCACCTGCTTGTACCCGTTGCTTTTTCCCTTTATTATTATTACCGCTGGTTAAATCAGAGCCAACCCACCATAACACGAACAGGGAGCTGCTGGCATGTCCTGTTATCAAGATGGACCGTACCGCGGTTAATTGTCCCATTGGAGTGTGAGTTTGTGTGTTTGTGTGTCTGCTGCAGAAAAATACAAAGAAGAGAACTACCAAGAAATGTGTTTGTTTGGTTTGTTTTGTTTGTTTGTTTTTTTTGGGGGGGGGGCTTTTTGTGAGCTGGTTCAGAGAGGCAGAGGGAATCGATAGACTCCGTCAGTCTACGACAGCCCTTCGGTCATTACCATGTCAAGATGGTGACGGGAACAGATGATGTTCATCTTGTTGCATCTTTGACAAGTCAAAACCGAGTTTGCGTCTCTCTTTTCGCTCTTCCCGTCCCGCGCTCTGTACCTGTGCGTGGTCGTGATGGCCGCCATGTTAATTGATTGCTCCTCTCTGCAGACACCAGCATGAGTGGAGATTTGAAGTCCAGCCGCTCCAGGGCACCGAGCAAGAGGGCCAGCAACACCGTACACGGGTGAGTGTGAACGCGCGCGCGCACGCACACACGCACACCCCCACACACCCGCGCGCTCCCACGCACTCAGAGATAATCATGCACTCTGTTATTTGCCGCAGCCCTTTATCTGCCACTCGATAGCCGCACCTGAGCGTTGCAATCAGCGCAGTATTATTCCTTATTAGCTTCATGCTGGCTGCGTATGTATGCTTGTATTGATTTTAGCCCGGGGTGCTGTCCCCATCAGTCAACGTTTGAATCTATCTGTTGGGGTAGTGCGCGCCTATGATCGGAGCCGATTGCTGTTTATAGCTGGCGGTTCAATACGGCGCCATGGAGCTACACCAACGTTTGGCTGTGCGCTCAGATAGCTGGTGGAGGGACAACAGTGTGTGGGCTTGTTGAAATCCGTGGATGCCTTCCTTACTTTCACGTCTTTCAACTGCATCCTCGACTCTGGCTGAAGCTCCGCGGGCTTGAGCTCGTCTAATGAGCTGGAAGCCCAGAAAATACAAAGTCTGGGTAAATTCGCACTTCTCAGCTCTTACCCCACAGACTCTTGACATGCGTGCATTTTCTCCCGCATGTCCTTCCCAGAAACAGGAAAAGAAAAGCACTTGGGAAGCGTCTCTAAATCAAAACGTTATACAACAATGTTATTATTTGTCGGGTTTATGAAAACATGTTGAGTGTACAGACGCAGAAAGGGCTGCATCCTTCCAGGCCCCCCTCGTTTTGCCGACAGTACATATTAAGGCAGCCTTCTGTGAACATAGTAAATAATTTTGAAACGCTTTGCAGAACATCTGCCCCTGGGACACCAAAAAGAAAGGCAGAATAGGTTAGGGAATACAAACAAAAATGGGAAATATATATATGAATTGATTGAATAACATTTATACAAACCGGCTCGTCAGAAGCATAATCAGAAAATCTGATTATTAATATGCACTTCTGCATCACTGGCTCTCCATATGTTTCCAGCATCCCACTGAAGATTAGTGTTTTTCTGTTTCTGGATATTCAATTTCTTGTCCTTGGTCCTTGGTGTCAATAAATCACAAAGTCATATGTGCAGGTAAAAAATGGGAAATATATATATGAATTGATTGAATAACATTTATACAAACCGGCTCGTCAGAAGCATAATCAGAAAATCTGATTATTAATATGCACTTCTGCATCACTGACAAAGTCATATGTGCAGGTATAAATGTTGCAGTATGAGGCCTCATATATATATATATATATATATATATATATATATACTGTATATATACATATAGTATATATATATATATATATATTTATGTCCCCAGTGTGTCCTTCAGTTGATCTGGGTCTCCGCCTGTTCTCCCTCTGACCATGTCTGCCTAACTTAAACCCCCAAACCTTATTTGCCCATTCCACCATGTAGCTGTTCAGCAGCCTGCAACCATGCATTAATAAGTTTAGTCATACAGCTTGCAAGCAGACACAGCACACTTCGACACTCACACACACACACACACACACACGCACGCACGCACAATGACCAATGCAACGCACCTGATGTATCAGCCCTGACAAAGCTTGTGCTTGTCTGGCTTTCGACTAAAACGATGTGGCCTTATAACAAATATAACTGTAATAAGCACCAAAAGGCAATGTTAGACTTTGAAAGGCGTTGGAGTAGTAGCTAAGGTTGACATGTCATAAATGAATACAGGGTTTTAAAGCAAGGTTGTTGTTTTATTTTATTTTATTTCTACTGCTGCCATGAGGCCAAAATATAAGTTATAGCGATATATATTTATTAGACCAAACCAGTTGGATTTTATGTAATTATGAAAGGATTACGGATGCATTCAGGAAGTAGAAAGGATTTCATTTGATTTTGAGCTCCAGGAGACATGAGCTAAATTAATTATGGGACAAAAAAATCCCAAAAATCTGGACCATCGTTTCCCAGAAACCGAAACTACAATACAGCTGGAGTCATAAATGTAAATCAGGGAGAGACAGCCACCAAAAATCTCTCTGTCCAGACTCCAGTAATCCTGTTCTGCGCTGCTGGCAGCAGTGTGCCCCATCTCCTGCCTCCTCCCACTGTTCACACAGAGCTGGCAAACAAACTGCTGCCCGTGGCCTAGATTACTTAGTGAAAAACTTTCTCACCCATGTCGCAGAAACCCATGTAATCCACTGGTGCCACACCGTGCATGTGGACATCAGATTGGAACGCTTCTAAAATAAATGATAGTCAAGTTTAGAGAAACCAAAAAAAAAACATATTTCAGCTTTCATCTATTCTAAAGTTAGACAAAACATGCTTTTTATTCCACACATCTTAGTTAATGCTTGTCTCATGACAACAGGCATGTTTCCACCCCCTCTTGTATATCCCACTGGTTCTCTCTCTTCTGTGTTTTCCCCTGGCTATTTGCTCCACTTTGATCCAGACATCATGAGGGTTTTGCCATCCTTTCTCCGCCGTGCATCCAGACTGTCAGCGGACCCCTCTAGCTTAGCGGGCCCCAGCTGTGGCAGGAGGGATGGAGTAAAGGGTGTAGCGTGCGCTTCACAGCCCAGATGCTGCCGCCGCCGCCGCCGCCGCCCCCCCCCGCGTGCTCCGGCGCACAATTGCAAAAGTTCACCGTACTGTGTGGCCTTCACAGGCAGGCTCAGGTGTCAAAGCGGGCGTGTTTGTGTGCATGCAATTAGATTGGGTTAACAATAGAAAGAAGCGATTATGGCTGAGTAGGTTTTTTTTGTGTTTTTTCACCCTTTTTAAGCTTTTCCCGTTGTCACAGAGGAGCCAGAACAATTCCAACAAACGGAACACCACGATAGAACACTCTCGCTGCGGACCTTTGACTACATAACGGGCTTGATTGCTACCTGTTAAACGTTTTTCTTTTGTTTTTTTCAGCAACCATTTAAGCAAATCCGTGATAAACCTTCTCTCCTATTTTGTCTCCTCGTTATACAGTAAATGCTCAGCCTGTGTCCAGGTTAGTGCAGTGCTCATTTTATTAGCGGCTTCCGTTTGCATCTCAGTGGAAAGAGTGTGTGTGTGTGTGTGGGGGGGGGGGTCCTGAACTCTGAAGTGGAGCGAGCGTATAGTGAGCATCTGCTCTCTGGTATTTTTATCTGATTTCTTCATGCCCGTTATTCATTTAATATAATCTTTTTTTAATTATCAGTGGGGCTTGTCAAAGAGAATTTCGAGTGAGGGAAACATAGCAGCAGACCCGTCTGTCAGTGTATTACAGCTTGGGTCCAAGCGACGTGGTTTTGGCCCATGACTTTTATGGCTTGTGCTAACATTGTACTCATTAAGCGTGTCTGGGAATGTGTCCGCATCCCTAAAAAGAACTGATGAGGCAAAAACAAGAAGGAGGAGGAGATGATGGTCCAATCTGAACGTCAACGTTGACACTCCCAACTTTGTCTTGACTTGTGTTTGACGTTACCATAAACGATAGAGATAATTGGCTCGAGCGCTGTAGAGATTAAAGGTGGCAATAAATCAGAATTATTCGCTTTTTTAGACAACAGCTGTTTGCATGAAGTGTATTTTAGCCACATCCACGTTGTTCCCCTCTGCCTTATTTTGAGAGGCTGTGCTATATGTGTAAAGCCTGAGGATGGGCCAGCTGACAGCTGCGAAACCACCCCAAGCAGTGAAAAAGCAAAGGGCAAGAGGAGGCAATCTGCAGCGAAGAAAAACCATGTTTGAAGTTTTTCGAACAGCCGCGATACAGTTGCGTGCCTGTGACGATACCCACACACAGCTGAATCTCCACCCGCGCCATCATGATTTTTTGTGGTTTTATTTTCTTTTTTTAAAGAGTGGTTGCATGCGACCCGGGGTCACATATCAGCAGAAATATGTCACCATTTAGTACAGCACAATTGACAACCCAAACAGAATACACGTTTAAAATAGATATAACGTGGTGGTCTCTACCCCCACTTGCTCCTCTTGCCGTGGTGCATATACGTTATGACATGAATTGTGTCATCTCACGATTCTCTCGCAGGAGTCTTGTGGGAGCGTGTGACTCGGGCTGTACGTACAATACTCAGCCTTCGGGCTAACACGTCCAGTTTATGACAAAGTGGCAAAAAAAAATCAAGTCAACAAATGTAACAATAAAAACCCGGATAGGAGAAAAATCACCCGCTGTAGTTTGGTTTATGCTGTTCATTTGTTTTATATCGAAAAGCACTTGGGACGCCGCTGCAGTCCGCGGTGATGAATTTCTTGCCATTTGGTTTTCTCAAATAGAAAGGCCATTTTGCTGAGGTCTGCACCTTGGTAAAATGAAGTTAAATGAAGTGTGGCGAGAGTTCTAGGCCTGTCTGAATAATGCATCACCGTTTTCATCGGGAGTAGCAATGTTGTTCTGGCCGTGTCAGACACAACCTGGCCCATTCAGCTCTCAGCACTCACACACAGTGCATCTTCATGTCGAACACAATGCCTCATTTCCCAACTCACCTCCATTTTTACAATAAAAAAACGATATTGGTTTGTAGTGGCGGAATAATGGTTTAGATGGAAAAAAAAATATATATATATGAATTTTTTTCCTAATTCAACCTGTTATTTTCGATATATTCGGTTTTACATTTATTGATATATATATTAGCATTATTTATTTGATTATTTATTAAGCATTTATTTGACATATTGATTTGACATATTACCAATCTAAGGAATTGACAGGTCACTGATAGGGGGGTATACTTTTTCTTCATATCAACAAGTGCTGTAAATGGGCAACCCTCCATGATGACAGGCTTTTCCCCCCTCTCTTTGAGTGTGACAGTGTCAAAGGCCGACAGCGCACCCTCGTTCAGATAACACTTTGTACTCACTACTTCATTTGAAGCTCACGGCCTCCACAGTGTCCTCACACACTGTCCCTTTGTGAGCGCGTGAGGCAACCTGAGTGGCAAGCATATCAATTGAGTGGGAGTTTGTGCTTGTGCCATGGGCAACAAGGGCAACAACCACAGCCCACTAACTATCCACTGACTAGCATGCCATACCTTCCCTTTCTACTTGGGTAGCAATGGTTGGTGTGTAACTGTTATTTTTCTGTCTCCGTTTTCGTTGTCCTCCCGCCCTTCGTTGGCTCTCTCTCACTCTCTCTCTCTCTCTCTCTCTCTCTCTCTCTCTCTCTCTCTCTCTCTCTCTCTCTCTCTCTCTCTCTCTCTCTCTCTCTCTGCATGGCTGCACAGAGGATGTGCTGTCCGCAGTCCGTTCCTATGAGAGATGACAGGGGCCGTACCATAGGTAAAGGTCAGTGCGGCAGCAGTCAGAGGTGGATGCGATGCTTACGATGGGGGGGGGGGGGGGGGAAAGGGGGGGGGGGGGAAAGGTCAAGGCACAGCAGAGAGTGCGCCTGCCGGGCTGTGGGCCACAGCCAGGGCCTAAGAGACAGGAGAGAACGAGTGAAGATAGGAGACGGGTGGATCGGGAGAGAGGGATTTGTAGAAAGGGAGAGGGATGTGGTGGCTGGAGACACGACGCTGTGTGGAGATACGGTCCTGAGCCGGCGGCTCGGACGGAGCATGATGGCAGGCGGGACCGTGATCGCATAACCGGGAAAAAAAAACGTTTTTCGATGTGTGTGTGTGTGTGTGTGTGTGTGTGTGTGTGTGTGTGTGAGTCTGTTGGGGCTAGTTTATATCCGTATATTGTCGTTGGGTGCATTAGCAAGCCAGATGAGCTATCTGTCCGGTCCTGCAGACTTGGTCCCTCTGCTAATGAAGTCGTCTCCATCCCTCTGCCGCCTCCTCTATTTTTGGGAGGAGAGAGGTGAGGCAAGCAGGGGAGAGAGGGGGGAAGAAAAAAAAAGGAGTCATGAATAAGGCCTGATGGAAAAGAGGTGCAAAAAGGCGGGGAGCCGGTAAAGAGGACAGGTGTGAAACAACTAAAAGAGAGAGGAGCAGATATTTTAGAAAAAATACAGAGAGAGAGGGAGAGAAGTAACACATGGCGAGAGTGAGGGATGAGGAAAGCAAAGGAGGGAAAGCAAGTGAGCACTGCACTGCGTGTCATTGGCCCCCTGGCGTGAACAATCCATCTCAAATTGATCTTCCAGCTCGGCCCAGCAGGGCATTCCGAATCAATCTCAAATTGATCTCTGTGCCAGAGGTCGGGAAAACTAGCAGTGGAGCTTATCAGAAATATAGTGTTGCTGGGAGGATCTGACAGGGAAACTTATCACACCGCACAACAGGAAATGGGCTCCGAGCCCCCGGGGCAGCGCGAGGACGAGGCTGCTCCCAGCACGCACACGCACACACACACACACACACACACACACACAAACAATGTTTCTGCGTGCGACTTCCAAAGCGACCTCGCTACACATGCCCCCCAGTGTTCAGCACTGTACGGAGAGGGTCTATACGACAAAGTCACGTAAACAAACACACTTGCACGGGGCTCCCCGCCCCCTCCCCCCGCACCCAACCCTCTTCCCAGGCATCAGTACACACCCGGAGGCTCAAAGAACACAAAGTGTGTCAGCGCACAATACGTCAATATATTTTTAGTTAGACAGGTAGGATATCAGGCCCGGAGCCCTTGATGACTTATAACACATTTAATGTGTCCTCAGCGCGGCTGTGTGAAAGGCCAGAGGACAGGCGATCGATATCGCCTCGCATTTCGGACGGTCAGTCAGCTTAGGTGGAGCAACCTGCCTCTCCGGGCCCCGCTAAAAATAAAACCGCATGACCAATTGTTCAAAAGTGACTTTCCCCTTCACAGCATCTGTGGGAGCTCTACGGGAGTGCGGGAGGTCCACGTGAACGCGTGTGCAGTCACAGAGTTTAGCCGATTCAATAAAGCAATTGTCAATCATATTTTCCGAAAACTTTGTAAACTCTGGTGTGCTGTGATAACTGTAAATTAGCCTGGAATACCTGAAGTGTTTTACTTTTCTCACTTGTCGTCACTGCGTGGGTCACCAGATTGAAGCTGTCAGCAGAAGTGGCGAAGAGAAGTGATTTAAAGTTCAATTTGATGGCAGACAGAGGCGCAGAATAACAGCGATGGAATGTGGAGGGGGGTGGGGGCGGGGGGGGGGGGGGGGGGGGGGGGCGGCACGCTACATGAAACGAGGGATCAAGGGGGCGCAGTGGAAAAGAGTGAGGGCAGGGCGGGAGGGTTTGGGCCTGTCAGCATTTGGGAGGCAGCAGGAGAGCCTTCGCCGTGGCCTGGACTGGAAAAGCTCTCCGTCAGCACAGAGGGGGTAATGGGGGTGACTAGGGGGAGCAGAGGGGGAGAAGGTTGTGTGTGTGTGTGTGGGGGCGGGGGGGGGGGGGGGGGGGGTACATGTAGATGCACGTCCCAAGGCATATGACCATTTTTGTCGGACAAAAGCACGGCCTCGAGATAATGCAACAACAAGGGGCAACGCACGCTCCCTCAAAGGGCTACAAATGCATTTGTTCTTTCAATGCAGGGACATTTTTTTTTTGTCAGTCTCCAACTAGGTACGACTCTTGGTTGGATGGCTCTTGGTGCAGGCGGATGCAGCCTGGGGTAAGATCCAGCCCGATGTCTCCCACTTCCCGCTTTGGTTTCTTTCCTTTTCCTTTCGTCGCCCTCCTCCACAATAGACAGGGACGGGAACGTGTCGTCGGGGAGCAGTGGCTGGTGTTGGCCGAGGTCAAACCTCCGCCCAGCGAGGAGCGCAGAGCGCAGTCGGCGGTTGACTTGGCAAATGTCAGTCCTGTCGATCAGCGTTGAGGCCGCTCTCGCGAGGGGCCCGTGTGAATGGCGGCTTATTATTTGCTCTTGAGATGCCCTAAATATTCTGATCCCCCCCCCCCCCCCCCCCTCCGAAGAGAGAGCTGGATTTGTTTGGCGGGGTGACAAAGTCTAACTCGGCACACAGCTGCACACATAGCCGCACACACACACACACACACACACACACAGACACACGATCAAACATTTGGTATTTTTGTGGCAGTGTCTTGTCGTTTTTGCTTTTCCTTCGCTTGGAAGCAAGGAAGTTAATTTTAGCCCGGTGTAACCAAGCTGCTTTGCCCTTCGTGCAACTGAGCTGAAATGACTTTCAGCTTGTAATTCTCCACTCATTTCAGGACAACAGCGGAGTTCAGGACACGGAAAGACGACGCAGGGGCTCGACAGAGTTGAAAGGGCTGGGAGGATTAATTGCTCCAGGCAGCCCGGGGTAACCTTTTAACTCTGCGCTCCGTTGGTGGCGTCTGACGGGGACTGTCACCCCGGTTAGAGGAAGGGCCTGGACATCTGTGCTCCTCGTGGGTAAAGGGTGTGGGGGGGAGGGGGTCCGCGGATGTCACGTGTCACCTGACTGCTGTCTAAGGCGGCTAATTAGTGCTAAATATCCTGAACTCTGCAATTTCCAATTACTGCTCCCAGCGAGACCCCGCGCCTCTGACGGATGGCTTGGAGCTGGAGCGGTTTGGCCTCCCGGGGAGAAGCCACGTACGTGTAGCAGGAAGTTCAGGCTCTGCAATCGCTGACAGGCAGACGACATGTTAAGCAGCTCCCTTTTCCCCAACTCTCTCTTGTCTCCACACGCTTGAATTCAAAAGTCCTCATCCACGTTGGTGGGAACAATAAAATAAATAAAGGATCCCTTGCACATTTTTGTTATGTGTGGTGGGCAGACGGTCTGAAGTCATGCGGAAGAATAGGACTTATCCCACTCCAAGCACTCTGCCTCTGGGAGGATTAGGCCACATTGTCGGTGCCACTCGGGGAAACGCGTTTCCACGGCGCCTACACTTGAAGATAAACCCAAAACATCTGAATAGATTAATGACGCGCAGGCATACCTCATACCACATTTACATTCACACACACAAAAAAAAAGGATGCAAACTGCATATGGTCTTCCAAATAATTCATAGGTTGGAGTATGGGGCGCTTCTTTTATTTCGGCCTTATTTATGTGTGTGTGTCGAACAGAGGTCGGACGAATCCAGCACCTGATCAGAGTGGAATATATGATGAATGAATTAATTTTTTTTTGTCCTGAAATATTTCAAAATGAGCAATTATTATAAGAGCTCTTTAACTCAATGAAAAACAAAGCAGGAGCTAATGTTCATCTTGGTTTAAACAGTCCTCTGCTCTCCTCTCCTGCCCGACAACACTGAGTTCGCTGTCACTGACGCATTTTTTTCTTTTTGGTGTCACAGCGCTTCAGTCTGCTTAATCTCTTGAACCTCTCCAGTTGCTGAGGGATCACAGCCCGGCTGTAAACGGTGACATCAGGTCATAACGGCTACACACTGTTGTGACACTTTTTTCCGTCCCTTGTGGGGAAAACATTCAGGAGCCCTGTCTCTTATGACTGAGTTCTGTCAAACGGACTTTTGTTTTTGTTTTCCATCAGTTGTCACAGCACACTCGGCGAAAAACTTGGGCCGATTTGTGAGATTATCGTTATTTCCACCTCTGGCATTCTTCAGCAGGGCTGGCTTATCACACGGTGACCCCGCCATGCTACGACCCGCCGCCTGCCTGACTGCCTGCCTGCCTGCCTTAGCTACAAACCCACTGCATCAGTCAGGAATGTCCACACCCTGACAGCTGTAGGAGGATCTGACTCACGCCTCTGTCTGTCCTCATCCTCCTTGTCTGCATTCTAACAGATGGATGGCCAAAGAGGAAGACGTCTGTCCTTCTGTGTGCCTCGCAGGCTCCAGATCTACTCCCGTGCCTCCTCCGGGGCATCGGGACTCCCCAATCCGCTTATCTTCACTCCCTCTCCTCGTGATGGTGACTGCAATCAAATCTGAAGGGCCGTTAGCCATTCAGATGTGCATCTGACACACATAAACCATATCTAAAATATATATATATATATATACTTTTTTTTCAGACCTGAAATCAAAACGCTCTCAGGCGATTATTTAACCTTGATGCATATAATATAGAAATTGATGAGCTCCATGAATTCAGGATATCACTCCAGTACCTTTCGCGCCTTTCTGGCCTGTAGCTGTGTATCACCGCCCGGAGGTAAATTGAGTTTATGCGTATGTGATGCAGACCAACGGGCCAAGCTGTAATGAATGTCAAGGCGCAGGTTACACGGTGATGTGTTATTGATTGGCCACTTTCCCGCGCGCCATTGATTAGAGCCGCCGAGTGTGTGATCGCTGCATGTTAAAGTAACCTCTCGGGGAGATAATAAAGATGCTCTCTGTCAAATGTTAGGTCTCCGTCAGGATGAGTTGTGAAGTTCTGCGCGGTGTGCAAAGTTATTGGCTGTATCCTGCATGATCACTAAAGACAGAAATATTTATTTAAAAAAAAATCAGCCAGGTGGTGATGTCAGATCGTTTCATCTGGAAATATCAAGAGGCATCATCATAAAATATCCTGTATATCCAATATTAGCATAAAGAAGCCTTGCTCAGTGATTTACACTATTGAGATGTACAGTATCATTGGAAGAAGGTCTAAAAACCAAAAAGAATCATTTTTTCATGAGACAAAGACCCACATATATTCTTATTGTATTCGTGGTCACTCACTTTTTTTTTTTTGAATAGAAAAAAATTCAGCCCTGCGAAAGAAATAATGAATGTGAGAGAATTGGAGAAAGTGGCCGTGGCCGTGGCAGTGATTAAATGAGAGGGTGAGCGGGAGTAGATTAGCTCCGAGTTTGTCCTCAGAGAGTGTCTGAGAGGAGGAACAGGCTGCCAGCCTTCCCTTCATCTTCCCCTCATCCCCCCATCAAAGCTTCTTCGCTTTCATCTTGATCACACTTCAAATCCCGCGGTCTCTCACTCGTCCAGGTTTACCTCTGTCTCCACTCTAATAGTCAATCCCTGGTCTTCTCATTTTAGTGTCGGGGGCAAAAACGAAGAAATCCCCCCCGACACAGTTTTAAGACGATACAATCCCTTTTCTGCCTGGACTGTATGCTGTTGTCGGTCTCTCTGTGTAGGAGGGCGTTGTAGTCCGTGTGTTCTCTTTGGATTGTTCGGCTTTGTTTCCTTTTTCTTGCTTCACTGTGACTGAGCGGGGGTGCATGTTCACTGGTGAACACAAAATGGGACTGAAACAGGCACTCACAAATTTAGGTCCATACGGATAAAAATGCGGCTATACGATGTGTGTGTTGTATTTATTACATGACCTCATAATCTCTCGCCCTGATTGGCTATTTTCCTGTTTTTGCTGAGTAAAACATTGCCAATGCTGTATTGAACAACAACCAGTCACCACTGCGCAATCATACACAGACTTTATTTCAAAACCCCAAATCACTGTCTGGGCTTTTGGTCACGCAGCTATAGGTCAGACCTTGATCTGGGTATTTTTAAAATTTTGTGTAAAGGATTTGGGATTTCGTGGCTCCTATAAGTGAATAGGGAAATGAATTATTGCTCTGTTTGCAGCGTACACATTGTTGAAGTCCATTTAACCAGCCCAGGTAACTGAAGGATTACATTCATTTTTTTCTCTAGTCAAAACTGAATGCATGGCACTCCTAAAACAATTATGAACGAAGCCAGAGGCTGAGTTGTAATGGAAATGAAAGAATAGAATACAGAGTCCATGAATTTGTGAGATCTTATGCACGATGTAACTTATTCCAAACTATAGGCGAACGCACGGGTTTCCATTTTTCGCCGCATGTGCATGGTCCAAAGCCCAAGCACCAGGCCAGTGCAGGACTTCTGTGCGTTCTATGTTTTGTCTTGGTTAATTTGAAGGCGCAAAGGGCAAGTTTTGGCTGCAGCCGTGAAGGAAAATGTGGATAGAGAATATTTTTGGCCCATATACGCTAATTATTTCTCAACTGGATAAAGAATGGCTCAACAAGTTACTCAATATTTGACGGGGAAGCGGGTGCCTGCGAGAGATATATTTTTTTTAGATTCTCACCCTCATTATTTTACTAGTTTGTCCTGTTTATCACGCCATGTACAATCTATGGAAATCCAATAGAAGGTAAATTCAGCAGATTTGTTGCGACACAACATCACGCGCGGTCTCACTGCACTGGTTCCAATGATAAATAATGTAGCAACAGTATATTATGGAACACAATGTGGAGCACATTAACTGTATTAAAAATGCCGACACACACATAATGAGACTTCGCGTTCATAAATCTGCTGACACCGCGCAGGCTCTGGAGGTTTCTCCACAGAGACACATTCTGTGACTAGATTTATCCCAAATAGTTTGAAACCATTGCTGATTAGCCGTTAAGAAGAACTTAACGGCTAAGTGCCTCGTTATTTAGGCTGCGGTGCTCCCCCTGGCCCTGTGGTTGTTTGGTTTTGGGGATTGGGAGGTTGGCGATCGTCCGCTTTATTCTTCAAGTGTGGCTTTTGCTAAAATAAAAGTTTGACTTATCCCCTGCTGGATTGAATCAACATGTCGCTAGAACGTAGTATTAGATTAGATGAGATGAGATTCAACCCTATTGTTAAAATACAAAGCCAATGAAATGCAGAGGCATCCAACCAGAGGTGCAACCGTGTTAGTATAAATTAAACGGTATATATACAGTAAGTGTGCATTTTGTGAGTAATATATGTGGTATAGGTGGCTGCATCTCATTTCACACAGTCACGAATGCGTCTTCTCGTGCACACACGCGCACAAACCACTGCGTTGTTTTCGATAGATTCTGGAAAACCGCATTTTTGGGCTGTTGAAATCTCTGGGATTCACAAAAAGAAACGTATCTTTGCCAAATGCACACCCACTGACAATCACAGACACGTGGGTATGGCGAGGCCAAAATGATTTATGGCCAGCCGTGTCTAATGGATTGCTCCGGCACTTGAGAAATTATGAAAAGAAATTAATTAGCCTTCGGTGACCCTGCTGTCCATCTGGCTCTCTCTCTCTCTCTCTCTCTCGCTCGCTCTCACTCGCTCTCTATCTCTCGCTCTCACTCGCTCTCAGTCTCTCGCTCTCACTCGC
Organism: Colistium nudipinnis; assembly: GCA_016785305.1. Taxonomy (NCBI): domain Eukaryota; kingdom Metazoa; phylum Chordata; class Actinopteri; order Pleuronectiformes; family Rhombosoleidae; genus Colistium; species Colistium nudipinnis. Next base: position 305,242 of record JAFBJU010000454.1, read on the forward strand.
TCTCTATCTCTCTCTCTCCCTTTTTCACATCACACACACGCGCACTAAGTGGGCCGTGTTTACCTGTCACCGATTTATCTTCACTAAATGACTTAGAAATACCTCTTTGTTGTTTAATTAATGAACCAGTGGTGACATTTTCAATGACCTGACTATCATTACAAAATGAATACCCAAATACTTGTCATTCAGCACTCGCCAATTTCATACCGATGAAGGACTGAAGCCGAACTTAAATAAAGAATCATTTATGAAGCCAAATTATAATGACAGCATTGACATCGGAGATGTAAAAAGTCAACCTAAAAGCTAAAGATTATGTTTGTTTGTTTTTTTCTGCTAAATAGAGTGATTGAACTAATGCTAATTATTCTGGCTGTGTCGACGCCCAACAGGCATCAGAAACCGGTAAAAGTCAGTTGGAAGGAAGCAAGCGGAGAGGGAACGTCAGCTTAGTTCTCCCTCAGTGAGGATTCTGGAGAATAGCTGTTATTTTCTATCTTTCTTCAGGCTGACTTCCCCTCGGGAGAACAGAGAGCTCAGCTCAGCGGAGGAGCTGTGGCGTTATTGCTTCTCTCTCCCTCTGTTCTCGTGTGTCTCAGTTTCTCTTTGCCACAAATACCCTTCTTTATGTCGTGTGCTGAAACGCATATGAATCGCAATGTTTCCACCGGGTTCGCCAGCATGAGCTGAGGGTGACAGGGAGAGCTCCCTCCACCTGGAAAAAGAGGATGTCGGGTGTCCATCTTTAAATAGGACTGGATTCGGTGAGTCAGCCATTCGCGCCAGCGTCCTAAAACGCCCGCCATCGCAGCGAGGGACATGGTGTCATCGGCGCTCTGTCGGGGGTGGATCAGCCACGCTTTTTTGGGCCGCATTCTGTACAATTATAGTTCAGGTGTTGTCCAATTAAGGGAAAGCGTTTGTGAAGAATGAAAGATGACAGCGTGACAAAGAGATTCAATCCCTGCACTGTCTCACGTCGAACCAAACCTTGTCAATAGCTGCTGGCTGTGGCTGCGACCGTGTACAGAAATGATCCAAATCAGCAGATTCAAAACTTTGAATGGAATGGAATGGAATGGAATGGAATTGAATTGAATGGAATGGAATTGAATGGAATTGAATGAAATTGAATTGAATCGAATCGAATCGAATTGAAAGACTGGGCGAGGGAGAAATGGAGATAGCGAGGTCCGTTCAGACAACGAGAAAGCCCCGAGCGATAAGTGAAAGAATGACAAAAGACAGATCGAGAGAGTGAGTCGGCCAGGGACACAAAGAGAGACGGAGGGAGGGCGAGCGAAACACGGAGGGATTATTCGTGGCTCTGTGTGCGGATTACGGAGGAATGCTGAGGTGTGACGCCGGCTCTGGCTCAGTGTCACTCGGCTTCCGCAGGTACACGCCGAGCTGCCAGCCCCCCCCCCCTCGTCACATCACTCACCTGCATCTCTGGTGAACGGCGCGGAGGCCTCGCATCTTGCCTCGCTCAACGCGCAACCCGGAGGTGTTTAGTGGGCGGTACAGTTGGAACATGACACCATTTTTATTATTTTTTTTTTTTTAAGAGAGATTTTTCCTGCCTTTGATGTAGCAGCAGAACAAATCCAATGTCTTTTTCTTCCCAGCTGGCTGGAGATCACGAATGCTGTATTCTTTGCAGATGAAGCGATTGCACCATATAACTCCACGCTCGCGCACACACACACACACACACACGCACACATACACAGCTGTTTTGCAAAGAGAAAATGTGTGTACCGTGCAGGATTGACACAAACACCTTACTAACGACCTCCTCTCTCTGCCTCTCGTGCAGATCCGAGATTGACCTGGACTATGAGAGCTATCGGGATGACTACCATGACAGGTACTGTCAGGGAGCCATGTGTGCGCCGCATTGCCCGTCTGCGTGTGACAGAAAGCAAAAAAAAAAAAAAAAAGGATGAGGCTAAAGCGGATCCCTCATCCCCCGCTGTCTCCGGCAGTTTCTGCTTCCCACACTGCTGTCTGCCGCGCGGCCGTCACTCCCACCACCTTTGCCTATAGCGGAGCCCGTCACTACCCGACGCCGCATTCGCCCTCGGCACGCAAATGTGCACACGTACTCACTCCAGATTCCCACATGCGCACTTGGACACCTCAGACGGTCGATACATCGTTTGGTGTGGTGCTGTTTGGAGATACAGTAAAAAAAAAAAAAAAAAAAAGCTTTTTAAAGGTCACCATATGAAATCAAATGAACTTTCTAAGTTCTAATCGTCTGTGGGTGTAATGTTACCTCTTGTTATATGCAAAATATATGTTGTGTATGTAAAAATAAATATATTTAATATCATATATATTATATTATTATTATATATATTTATTATATATTATATATAATACGGTGTTGGACCAGCAGCAAGTGGTGGCGCCAGGTGAGGACGCTATTGGTACGTGCGCAACGCGTGGGCTTAAGTTTGAAATTGAGCATATTTGTGATCGAAAAAAGGATCGTGCTGTGGAACGTTAAGTGCCGTGGTTACGTGGACGAGGTCGTTGGACCGAGTTCTGTATTATTGGTCCTCCACTGAAATTGCTCGGGGACCTCCCAGCGTCCCGCAGGCCTCCCTCGAAAAACACTCCACTCAGCACATCTGAATAAAAGCAAGCCGTCACGTTGTTTGTGCACACGTCTCATTCCATTGCCTCCCTCGTTCATGTCAACGCTCTGATGCTCGGAGTAATAACTGTCATCTTTTCTTTGCATTTTTTTTTTTTTTTTTTATGCTTTGCTTTGCTTTGCTCTGCATTTTTCTGCCTCTCTGCTCGGGGTGGCAACCTCGTCATTGATTTTTAATTGGCTTGCAACACAGTGCAGGATTATCTCCCAGGCTAGCATCGGCTCGCGCGACCTGCAGCTGTCGTGTGCATACGTGTGCGGGACACACACACACACACACACACACACACACACACACACATGGGCCTCAGGGTGAGGTGGAGATCGTGTTTGTTGTTTGTTGCAAACCCGTGTTTTGGGAGGGAGAGAGAGAGGAAAAGGACTGTTTGTGTGCGCGAAAGGAAACACGAAAAGGAAAAGTGACTTTTCAAGGCAGATCACAGTGCGGGCTTTCGGTGTGGCCTTCTAATCCGTGGAGACAAACGCTCTCCCAGACACACGCGCGCGCACTTTTCGGTAATCCTCCGCGGCCTCTCATTGTCTGAGCTTCTAGTCTCCGAGATGACACTTGAAAGCCGGTGTAACATCCCGTTGTCTATCTGCCCCCGCAAACTGCTCTGAAGGACTTTAAACTCCCGTAAGTGTCCCGGTCTCCGCACACGGACAATTCTCAAAAGCCTCTAATCTTACACACTTATGGTAGCCGAATACACTTAGGTGACTCTCTGTGACAACTGTGTGTGTGTGTGTGAGTACTGTGGGTGGGCTTTGCAGAAAAACCTCTGTATGCATCAAGTATCGAGTGACGGAACAGAAAAGCTCTCGGTGAGTCGGGCTGACTGGCAAACAGCTCGATCACTAAATCTACATTACTGTCCCACTCCGAGTCCTCGCTGCCGACAGCTTTCGTCCCCTTGTTTTCCCTAGACTTTGCTCAGGCTGTTCTCAATCCGGATATATCAAGATTGTGAATAGGTCCCGTTACCACGGAGACAATGTTTCGGAAAAAAATCCATCTGAATCTGTAACTCCTTTTGTCCTTTGACTAAAGGACTAGCATACACATACTAGCAGTGTGTGTGTGTGTGTGTGTGTGGGTGTGTGTGTGTGTGTGTCCGTTTGTGTGTGCGGGTGCAAGTGCGAGTGCGTGCACTGTGTAAGATGGACAGTGACAGTGGGTTCACTTTGATCCTGAAACCTGGGTTTCACTCGGTCAGTGACTCACAACATCATCTTTCTGTCGACCGAGACGCACGCAAGCCCAAACGCAGTTGGATTTCTGGAGCCACTACAGAGTTTGACTGTGATACGGCTCCTGTCGGCGGCACTGCGGGCATGGCGGGGAGCTATTGATTGGCCCTGACAGAACCAATTACATTCAGTGACAGATAGAAACATGGAGCTGTCCACGGGGACGAGGCATTGCACAGTGCGCCGGAGAAAGCAGAAGTGCTACAAAGTAAAAGATAAATGAACATTAAATATATCCATATTTATCTGAGTTGCTCGAACAGCTGCTTTTCATAACTTTTACCCACTTATTTTTGTTCATCCCTAACATATCCCTCCCTTATTTGGGCAAGGTCTGGGTGAAAGAGTAGTGCGCCTGTCCATTTTTACGTCCTTTTAACAAACACGCTATTCCTTTTTGAATTCATCCAAACCGAATATAAACCTATCACCTTTGTGTCTTTGAAATAGTCTTAACGTTTCTAATTTACATTAAGTATCCAGTATCTTATAAAATGCCATTTGTAAAATGGGTGGCCTAGTGGTGAGGGACACAGGCATTGGACCAGAGGGTTGCCAGTTTGAAGCCCAGTCGAGGCGGTCTCCCTCTAGGAGGCACGAACCCCTGCCACTAACAAAAGAGGTGCCACCTCTAATGCCCTCGAGCAAGGCACTAACCCCATCTGCTCCCTGAACGCTCTCAGCTCTCCACTGCTCTGTGGCCTTGCATGCTCCACAGATGGGTCAAATGCAGAGGTCAAATTGCCCCCGACTTGTGTGTTTGTGTGGGACGATGTGCAATTCTAATTCTAATATGTTTTTTCTTTTGTTTTTTTTTACTTCCTTTTGGTCGCAGCCGTAGTCCGCGTGTGTTGTCTAAGAGCCTTGCTTGCGGAGGTCAAATTCTGTGTGTTTGCATGTGCATGTTTGTGTGGGACGATGCGCAATTCTAATTCTTCTAATTCTAAAGAAGAATGCAAATCTGACTGGGCATTTCATTTCAGCGCTCTGTACTGGTTTTCAATAGCTTCAATGCTACCGACCCATTTTTCCCTACCAAAAGAGCACTAAGGCTAGTAAGGCTAGCCTCGTTTTTAGCATTGTAGGATGCTGTGTATTCATCTGGATGAAGAGTAAATTCACCGTTTGAGTATACATGTGCCACCAGATGGTTCAAAGGGCTTTGTTCTTTCCTTTATCACGGGGAACAGAGGCCGTGGACCGCTTACATCCCACAGTGTTATCACTGTGTCTCTGCTGTCCTCGGTTGCTTGTGAAAATTGGATTGCATAAAATCACGGTGCACCTTCAAAGTAAAAAAATAAAACACACACACACACGCACAACAAGCTGCGTAAAGACTGCAAGTTAAATCGGATTCGTTTTTTTTTTCGTTTTTTTTTCCCAGGGTGTATGACTACCAGCGTGTGCCGGCATCCCTGTCTCCTCCGCCCCTGGGTCCCAGTCTGGCCAAGAGGCCCCGCTCGTCCTCCTACTCCTCCGGGCACAGACGCAGTCGAGACAGAGCCCACTCCAAGAGCTCCAGAGGCCACTCCACTAGTTCGACCACAGCCAAGTGTGAGTAATGTGGATGAAGTGAGAGTAACCTGACACAAGGCTGCAAAAAAAAAAAGGAGCTGTTTGCAGGTTGTAACACATGTTGAAAAAAAGCTACGGTTAATATGTGATGTGATGAGCAGTTTCATAGCCATGCAGTGCTTCATACACAACACACGTTAATAATCAGATTTTTATATATATATATATTATTTACAATGAAGGACAAAATCAACCATGCCAGAAAACTATATAGTTATATCAAAATATATTTTTACTCAGGTCCTTTCGCCAAAACCTTGTTTAGTCTGAAATGAATATAATCAAATCCTCAAAGAGAATAATACCTCTTTTTTTTTTTCTCAAAATGTTGAAATATTTTTCCCCTGTGAATATATCTTTTGGTTGTTAAGTTTCCTAAGTTCCCCTTACGTTCTCTCTCCGTGTGTCCCTGCAGTGGGCATGGAGGAGTTGCAGGTGATTAAAAAGGAGCTGACTCTGATAAAGACACAGATCGATGGGCTGCTTGACAGTCTTGACAGGATGGACACGCAGGGGAATGACCACAAAGGTGAGGCACCCCTTCAGGCGGACGGTGCGAGCGGGGCTATAGGTGTGAAACTGGATGGAAGATAAGCTCCTCGCGCATCAAAAACACATTTTAGGGAGCACTCTGGTGGTCTATCTACGTGCCTTTCAGATTTCTGCTTGATTAGCGCCACCGGTCACAGCCCCAATCCCAGTGATTCAGGCCCCTGTGCCGCCGGGAGACAGCTGGGTGGGTATGCGCCGCACCGGCACAGTCGCCCCTGTTACACCTGACAAATCAAATATTTTCCGCCTGCCATTTTATTTTTTTTTATTTTTTTTGGGGGGGGGGGGGGGGGGGGAAAAAAAAAAAAGGGAGTTGAATCAAAGCTAAAATCAGCTGGATTTGTGGCTGCCAGCAGATTATGGAACCTGCTGAACAAACCGTTTGGTTGACATGGCTGCGACTGACTCGTGCAGTGTGCGTGCAGATTAAGAGCTGCTGCTGCCCTCGTGTGGACATTTGAACACACTACAGTAACTCCCAGTTCACAGAGTGAATACATCGAATCTTTGTTAAATTATAATAACATATAATCATATATATATATGTATATGCACATCGAAATCAAATCACTCGTAAAAACACACTTTAAAAAACACTCATTTTAAATGCAGTATCAGTAATAAATCTTGCGTGGAACTACACTGAAAGCAAAGACACTGCTTTAACTTTACCTTTACCTTTGGCCTCGAACCTCGAGGTCAACGTGACAACCGTGGCTACTGCGGTTTGTAGCTCTATGTGTACAACTGCGCAAAGACTATGTGTGTTCCCCAATCTACTTCGAATGACCTTGGACGACTGATAGCTCTTATCTTCATATTCATTTATCTCCAGCTCGTCTCGATTCCCCTGTCCATCCCCATCTAGCCCTGCTGTCTCTTCCCCCTGCCTCCTCCTTTTGTACTTCCTCTTCTGTCCTTCATCCTGTCGCCCTCACTCTCGTATCCCGTCATCTACGCCAGTGAGGTGCGTGAGAGAAGCCTTTCTCTTTGAGCCGCAGTAAACATTTCCTTCCCTCCCATGCTCAGACGAAGCGGGGGCTGAGATTCGAACCGCACTGTTATCTTTTTTTTTGTGCGGCAGGGTCTCCCCTGAGAGAGGGGAGTCCGGACGGCTCCCTGTACGCGCTGTCAGCCAGCAGCCCGGAGCACTCCCTCTCCTCCCTCTCTCCTCCCAGCTACCGCCATCGAATCCACAGGGAGAGCCCTGACCTGAGGGAGCCTGATGATGACCACCACACAGTAAGTCATTTTTTTCAGGAATGACTATAAAATGCATCTATGGGGGATTGGCCTTCTTTGATTTATTTGACACCGTGTCTCCTCAGATATTGAAATACACCATATAAGCATACAATTCTGCTGCAGTTTTGGATTCATTTGATTTGCTCAGTTCTTTGTCTGCCTGGGCCCCATTTTGGGATAAAATCACAATCATTTCCCTAAAGTTAAAAGAAACATATATAACAGAACTTAAAGACACAGACAATAAAGACAGGTGTTTCAGTCTTATGAGACGTGTGGGCATCAATACCAATGTACAGTATACCTAGTCATTATTCATTCTGAGATTGCAGTTTAATGAATTGTCTCTTTGTTTTTGTTCTTCCTCTCCCTGTTTTTTTGCCTGTCACAGATGAGCAACCACAGCTCTGACCCCGAGGAGGAAATATGAGGAAGGGAAAATCAGAAGACGAAGGAGTCGTGGATTAAGTGCCAAACGCTGAGGAAGAGAACAACAGCCACCAAGCCAACGCTCTTATCAATTATCTTCATTCCCTAACTGGGTGTACATATCTGATAAAAACGATACATTTAGTTGTATCACAGCAGCCTGGTTTCTTTGTACTGTAAAGTGCTGACAATGACAGAGGTAACTTACCCCCCCACACACACACACATACATGTTGATTGGATTGACAGGGGGAGTGAGGAGTGATCCTATTTAGAAAGACATTATAAAGAACTGCTGTGGTGAAGTGGGTTGATTTAAACTGCCCCTCTTCAGTGGGTTTGCATGAACATCAATATTCCGGTATAAATCCAAATTAGACAATATAGAGCTCAGATTAAATATTGTGTCACCAGTTTACCAGTTTATATTTTTCAACTCTTCTTGAAAACAGACAGCATAGGAAGCACATGACTACACACTTATAATGTGTGTAGCTGCTTTAACAGGTTCTCCCTAAAAAGGACACAAATAATATTAATAAATATTACGAGAAAATGTAAGCATTAACTATTTAAAATTTTAGATTATGTACAAATGATATAACACCAGAAACAATAATGAATTATGAGCTCAGGCTACATTTAATATGATTGTCAATTTCATATTAAGGTTAAAACTGGAATACTGTGTACAGGTACATTCATACAAACCTGTTTATCTCAAAATGTATACATTTTTTGAATATTTTGCATTTGAGAGCAAAACATGTGTACTCTCAGATTTGGAAGTGGTTTTTTTGTTGAAGCGAACAATTGTCCTTTATTATATCACCCAAATCATTTAGGAGAGAAAAAGACATAGATTTCTTTGCTTGTAAGTTTCAGTATGCTACTTCTGACTGTAAATCTGAAAGAAATACAATACAAATTACCTTATGTCAAGTTTTGAAGAAATACAAGTAGTTAATCTACTTTTAATGTATAAGAAGAATGTTGCAACTGTGTTCCTTTAAGTATTTGGCACTTACAGATGTGTAAAGGCCCAGGTCAGTGTGTCATAATGTGTATTATTGTAAAACTTTACTGTTAATTGTTAAGCTGTCTGATTTGGTCTTGCTTTAGGATGTTTTTTTTTTTAAGAAAACATGATGTTACTATAATTCTAATAGTGTTACATGTTTTTGTTTGCGATCTTAAGATAAGTCAAGTGGAAATACTCATTGTTACAGTAGTAAAAGTATTTTCATATTGACTCTACATGCAGTGCGTTGGGGTGTGTTTTTAATCTGAAAGGCCAGGGCCAACACGGTGTTCACAAAGAAATGAACATCAGGATTTCGGGTGAAATCGGGAAATCATCAAACTAATACAGAGCTGGAGAACACGTGCCAATAAGAATACCGCTTGTAGTGAGCAAATTCAAAAATAAATAAATTGTTCATTGTTAATAAGTAATTTGGTCATGGACAACAAACGGTTTAAACCTGAGTTTGTTTTCAATGAATACATTCCACTAATGGCTAAATATGATGTGCTTTTTAAACCCCTTGGACATTCTTTGTCCAAGGGGCCGTGTTTAGAAATGGTGCTGATAATAGCACCCTGGCCAGATCATTCACTGCCCTTCTTGAAGCTTTTGCAATTTGCTTTATCCAATAATTGCCGTGGATGCACATTAGACTAGCCCCCTTGAAACGCAATGGTATCTTGGGATAAAACGCATCATGTGCTGCTACACCAGAATTGAGTAGAAAGCAGTGGAGTATTTCTCAGTCACTGCTATTAAACACGATACAGAGCTGTGCTTTTTGTCAACTCTTATCAACAGTTATTCCTTTCAGTTTGAGAATATTTTACGGAACACTCTGACTAATTTCCTTTTTTTAATCAAAGGTTGGGAGCGTGGGGGAGGCAAGGCAGCACATCTCCATCTGTGAGTTTATTTGTACCATTCAAGTCGGAAGTTGTCGGTTTGAAAGGCTATGGCTGGTTTAAGTCTTAACACTCCAGGCACACATATACTCATGTCAGAAAATAAAAATCTTGGTTATCTACTATCAAACTAGTCAAACTAGTTGTGCTTATGCGCATAACTATTCGCCCCAAAGCGGTTCCCTGTGATCACCCATTTCCATTTCCCCTGAGTTCAAAGTCCTAATGGCAAAGTGCGACGAAAGCAACTCTTGCAAAACTAGTCCTCTGTTGACAAAAGCGATAAGCACATGTCCCATACTGAATAGGGCACTGTGCAAGACTTTGGAAATATGATACAAGTCAGATGATGTTAAATAAACCATGAAATTACATTAATGTCCTCGGTTAAAACTGCTGACCCAGTTGGGATTTTATTCATCGGCGCACATGAGTGTGCCAAGGCTTCAGCGACTAAAGGGTCATATTTTGCCTGAAAATAAGGTAAGGACACACTTCATAGTAAATGTATACAAAAATGTTATTTATTTAGAATTAGCGGTAACATTTTAAGAGATATGGCTTTATACATCCACTATTTGGTTATTTAGTTTGCTATTATATTATAAAGCAGCTGCTAGAAGACTGTGGATATATTCTGTGAGGGAGGAGTATCGTTCCATGGTCCAGTCTCTGAAAAAACAAATCATTTGATATAAATACTTAAAATTCAGACACAACCATTGAAATGAGGTGATTTGTCTATTTTCCACAATTCTTTTCAAATGTTTCTGTGTGAGGTGCTATTCAAATAAATCTATTATATCTCACTAACCCATAAACTATTCTACATAATTATGTAACCTTTTTGTTCAATTATCTTTAGGATATGACACAACAAATCACCATTTGCATGTTCAACTTGCTTTTTCAACACAATTTTTAAGAATTTAAATTAAGATGACAAAAAGGCAGCCAATACTAAATATTTAAACATCAAAATGATCATCAACATAGTTCAGTTTATCTTGACACGTTGATAAAGCTGACCTATATTTATAGAAAAAGATGCTAAAGATGTTAGAAGTCATGTGAACTAAACGTTTTCCTAAGCTAACGTCAAAAAAGTCATCTTTAAAATTGTGTTCTAATGTGATTGATCAAGTTTAAAACGGTTCCATTTAATGTCTAACTACATTGTTTTGTAGAGCACCGCAATGGCCATCTCACCTAGCCCACTGACCACCCATGTGCTGAACAGTGCCCTGGGCATGCCTGGATCCAACATGGCCCTCCGCCTCTATCGACAGGATCCCTCCACAGCTGCCTGGACACTGATAACTACAGGGTAATACAAAAACAGATCACACAGTACAATCACATTATTTAAAAACAGTAATCATAACACACATTTATATCTTGAATCTTTTGTCGACCCTCAACAGGACCACCAATGAGGATGGACGTTGCCCAGGACTCATCACACAGCAACTGTTTACATCGGGCGTGTACAAACTGCACTTTGAGACTGCACAGTACTGGACCAGTATGGGACAGACCTCGTTTTACCCCTATGTCGAGGTGAGGAAAAGGTTTCCATGGTGACCTCTTCATATCCTCAGTTGCCATTGTCAGATTATTATAGTATCATCATTATCGTGATATTAATCCGTCATCTTGAATAAAGTGACAATCTCGACTCCCAGGCTTATATTTATCAACTGATACCTGTGTTGTTTTCTCACAGATTGCCTTCACTATAGATGACCCTAGCCAGAAGTACCACGTCCCTCTGCTTCTGAGTCGTTTCTCTTACAGCACATACAGAGGGAGTTAAAGATCGCGTGTGATGAATTCCAGAGACTACCTCTATATTTGTCGAACACAGGATAAACCGAAGCATTCATCTCAACACAATACTTCATGTGAGTGGTTATTAGTTGGAATGTTATATTGAATATAACTTTTTTGAATGAAATACACTGAAGTACACCACTTGAGCTGGGATGATATTTAACATTGCAATCTTACTCAACCTAATAAATAAGGTATTTAACAATCGAATGTGTGTTTCTTTTGTCAACATGGATGTGAATCTATCAAATCGATCTACGTGCTCTCTCTCTCTATTTATGTGAAAGCCATGTTCATCAAGATAATCTTAATTAATGAACTCGAATGTTTTAGAGTAAAACCAAAAACAGAGAAGTCTTGTTGAAAACAGTAATATTTCTGATGTGACGCTGCCGTGGTCTGTGCTCGATTGCTTCGCCCTGGGCAGTGGATCAGCCTTATCGAGATTGATTACTTTTCCTCGAGTTAGGCAGGACCGTGGCGTTGATCAGAGAACACTTCGGACTCCAGCAGTTTCGCTTTTGCAGGGTTTTTCCAGTCGTTTACGTCCACAGAATTCTTGTAAAAACATGGCAGACGATGAATTAGAGGCGATTAGGCGGCAGAGGATGGCGGAACTACAGGCAAAGCACGGGGTAAGGCGAAACACGAGCAGGGGAGCGTGTCTGCGCCCACCTTATATGGAGATGCTGACTTCACTGTGCTGCTAGCTATTGTTGCTAAATCAGTCATCGCAACTCAACTAATGCTGTTTTTTCACAAAGCGAACATTAGTGTGCCCTTCCAAAACCCATACCCACTGTAAATAAACAGTTCTAACTCAGCAGTGATCAAAGACAGACCACAGAAATAACGAGCATCATGTCACTGCTAGCTTAGAAGCTACTACATGAGACAATGCTCTCATAATTCCCATATTTTTCAGTGCAGCTTTCAATCAGTGCTGTCATTTCATCAATTAAAGAGTATGATGAAGTATATATATTTTTTAAATATTGCACCTTTTGGACAGCAGGATTAATGAATTGGTCAGGCCAATAATTTATCACAGATGTATTGGTATTAAATACTTAGATTTGTATATTTTTAAGATGTTTGTAGCTTTCCTTGTATTTAGATCTGGCATTTTTCATAGTTATACATTAAGGTCAGTTGAATTTCTTTAGGTCCTTCAGTTGGACAGACAAAACTTGACATATAAAAACACTACCATGGGCTGTGTTACAACAGGTATATATCTAACATTTCTGATATTCTATAGACACACAACAGTTAAGTCTTAATTGCAAACGCAAATGCAATTGCAAATGTCTTCATTGTGGTCCTGTCTCACATTTGCTTTCAGGATGCTTCAAATAATCAACAGGGTGAGGAGGCAAAACAACGGTAAGATGTCTAAATCCTTTCAATACTAATAAAATATATTTATTTCTTCCACAAAGGTATTTTTACTCAGATTAACAGCCTTTGAATTTGACATCCATGCCACGAATTTAGCAAAAGAATTGAGAGATACTTAATGACACTTAATAACATAAAACATGCAGGGCAAAGCTGGTGCTTATGGAATGATCATTTTTGTATTTTTGTTTTGTTTTTTAACTGATACCTGTCTCCGATCCAAACAGTAGTGTGTAGAGCTGATATGTTATTTGTGAACATATTTGGGAATATTATCATTTTATATTCACAGGGAAACAGACATGAGGAACTCAATACTGGCCCAAGTTCTTGACCAGTCTGCCCGTGCCAGATGTAAGTGTGCTATCAAAAGTATATTTAAGCCCATTGAAAGGAATTTATTAGAAATAAATCATTCACTATATTCCTTTTTTTCAGTAAACAATCTTGCCTTGGTGAAACCAGATAAGGCCAATGCAGTTGAAAATTATCTCATTCAAATGGCTCGTTTTGGGAAGTTACCAGGGAAGGTAAAAGAATTAGTAAATAACCTCTGATGCTTGAAGCGCTACGTATTTGGTTTTATGTCTATATTCTTTTGGTGCAATAAACAGAATTTTTCTTGTCAGATTTCCGACTCAGGTCTGATTGAGATCCTGGAAAAAGTCAGTCAGCAGACAGAGAAAAAGATGACTGTCAAAGTAAGTTCCGCTGAACTATCTTATATATGATGCATGTTTAGTATATTGCCCATTTTACATGTTGTATCCTCTGCCAGTTCAACAGACAGAGGGTAATGGACTCAGATGATGAGGACGATTAATAACTGGAGCCCTGGAATGAGCAACGATATTGGGAAAGGATCTGCTTTTCTTGGACTTGCATCCCTAACCAGCATCTTTCTGTTAGCTGAATCCTTGAAGGCCACACTAGCGTCTGTGTTTCCCTGGACACTACACACCAAGGGGAAAAATAAGGACCTGAAGTTAACATTTTGGCATCGTGAGGGGTGTAATGCAAGCAGTGGCGTAATAATTAGGTCTTAATCATCTTTTTTCAGTAAAGTTGAATTTGCACTGCTTGCATTGTACCCCTGACAACTCAAAGCACCATGCAACTCCTCTTGTCTCTTACTGTTGTTACTGTTTTATTTGACCACATTTTCCTCCTGATCCCCAAATTTAAGAAGCTAGACAAAATGCAAAACATACCTCTGCCGCATTTTATCTAGACTGCTCTGTTTATACAATACATTATTCTGTATTCAGCGCCAGTTTCGTATTGGCCTTGGACGATGCACCTGGATATTTCTTTTTGCTGACATGTAACGGTTTACATGGTTTACACAACAATAAAAAGCCTTAAATCAATGCTAGTTTGTTTTTTAGTTATAACGGGAATACATGTGAAGTTTGGAAAGGTTTCTATGATTGTATACCAACAACTTTCACTGATTTAAACAGAGAATACATTTATGTATAATCCAATCAAATTTCTGAATAAGGAATTTATTTTTCTTTGCACCTTCTTGTTCTTGATCACCAAGCCTGAAAAGCAGCAATGCAAACTAATCCCAGGGATTATTAATAGCCTACTTATGCATTACACCAGTTTGCAATTTAAGTGCCAATTTTGATGGTGTAACGTTTAGTTTTTTGTATTTTATGAGGTACTATAATCCAGGTAGTATAATTATACTGTGGTACCAGAGTACTTTTGATATGTATTGATTGTTATTCGCTGTCACATTAATTCAGTTTTTAACATTACATGATTTGCAGAGAGATCGGTTTATTACTCCGTTCATTTTTTGGCTTTACGTTCAAATACATTAAGATTTCGTCCAGACTTGAACACACGCTGCAGGTGGGCGGGTCTCCATGCTAAACCCAGTTCGAACGACCGTGGTGAGATAATGTCCCATTGGCTGTTTGGTCTGTGTCGTCCAAACACTTCGACTCTGATTGGCGGCGGCTTGAGCCACATGATCAACACCAGCCAATGAGGAGAGTGAGGGTGAGTGTAACAGGGAAGCAACTAAACACAGGAGGATCCGCGAGCTGTGGGTTTTAAGTGTCCGGGAGCCGTTTTATCACCTCAAACGGCGTTTATTTTCGTACAGCTATGCCCGAGGAAAGGATGGACAAGCCGAACATAGTAACATGTACCGCTCCTGTGAATATAGCAGTCATCAAATACTGTAAGTACGTGTGGCCCTGTGTGAGTGGTTTGCTGATTTGGCAAGCAGCAAACTTTAAACTCTCCATATGTTTACTTCTTAAATTGCGAATTGTGTATTTAGTTTCATTTCAATATTCGTGCTGTTGAACGCTGTCTCCTTGTTTTTTTTTATGCACACTGTATTATATTGACACTCTGTTACTTTTTAGGGGGGAAGAGAAATGAAGAGTTGATTCTACCCATTAATTCGTCCTTGAGTGTCACATTGCATCAAGACCAGGTATAACGACTGTTGAGTGTGTGTGTGTGTGTGTGTGTGTGTGTGTGTGTGTGCGCGCGCGCGCGTGTGTGTGTGTCTGTCTGTGTGTGTGCGCGTGTATGCCTGTGGTTGTGAGGCTTCACTTTTGGTATTAGGGTTAGGATTAAATGCATGACTAAGATGACTGATTATATACACCTTGCATTGCAAGTGTGCCTGGAAGATGGGCTGACATCTTGAGTCTAATGTTTTTGGATTTGTCAGTGACTGTGAGCGAAAAGGCATCTAATTTGTCATTTGACGTTTTTTTTTTTTAAGCTGAAAACAACCACAACAGTTGCAGCGAGCAGATCGTTTCCAGTCGATCGAATATGGCTCAATGGCAAAGAGGAGGACATAAACCACCCAAGACTACAGTCCTGTCTCAGAGAGAGTGAGTCCCGTCTGTATTATTTCCTCCCTTTAAAATCCCAGAAAGGAGAAACACGGTGAGATTAAGAGAGTTCGGACCTCTTTGTAATTTTTTTTTGTTTCCTGTCTTTAGTTCGTCGATTAGCACGGAAGAGGCGTAATGATGGAGACCCTGGTTTGCATTCGACAGGATTGTCTCACAAAGTCCACATCTGTTCCGTTAATAACTTCCCGACTGCTGCAGGACTTGCCTCCTCGGCTGCTGGATTTGCTTGCCTTGGTGAGAATAAATACTAAATTATAATTGTCTATACATGGCTGAAATGACACAAACCAATACCTTTTACCGTAAGACAAGGGCAAGGGTTATAGTGCTTATTTTATTCCCACTATTCAGTGTGGTTAGTAGCACAAACTGGCGTATCTTTCAACCAGATACTTTTTGTCATACACAATGTTACAAAAGAAAGATTATAGAAATGTCATATTTAATACATCTCCACATAATCAGTGCCTCTGTTGTTCCTCCGCTACAGTTTACACTCTGGCTCAAGTGTTTGGCGTAGAAGGGGAGTTGTCTGGGATTGCCCGGCAAGGCTCCGGCAGCGCCTGCAGAAGTATGTATGGGGGGTTTGTGCAGTGGATCATGGGAAAGAAAGACGATGGCAAGGACAGTCTAGCCCAGCAGGTGGAGCCAGAGACTCACTGGCACGAGCTCAGAATCCTTGTACTGGTGGTATGTCGGTTATCTCCAGTGTGAAACCTATACACTAATGACAGTATGAAGCATGACTGTGAGCCAGCAATATGGCGGCACATGTGTTGTCTACTTTACGGTATATCTGTGTAATTTGTTCTGAAAATGTGTTTCAACATGTATGCTTAATATGAGAATTTCGATGTGCTTTCTCACAGGCCAGTGCCGAGCGTAAGTCAGTCGGCAGCACTTCTGGGATGCAAACCAGTGTCCAAACGAGCTGTCTCCTAAAGGTAATGTGTTCAGCCTGCAACATGCACTATTGAGTGTACTTACAGCGCTGTCAATAATGTAGACAGTGGGACTGGGACTTACTGATTTGTTGCATTTGAGCCCACTTGACCTATACTCACAAGACACTCCGTGTGCCGTGTTTTCTCTCTTTATCTAGCATCGGGCTGAGTCTGTTGTCCCGGACCGGATGGTGGAGATGATTGAAGCGGTGCAGAGCAAAGACTTCACTGCGTTTGCTGAGCTAACCATGAAAGACAGTAACCAGTTCCATGCCACCTGCCTTGACACTTACCCTCCTATTTTCTACCTCAATAATGTGTCCCGACAAATCATCAACTTGGTGCATCGCTATAACAGACACTATGGGGAGACAAGGGTGAGGGACGGCATAATTCTCTTCTTCAGAAAAAGCATATAGAGCACAGTGTATGAGCACGTTATTCAAATCGAGTTTTATATTCATCCATTTGCATAACTGCTATTATACCCTTACGCTTAAACAATAATTACCCAACCTTGGTATTAAAAGAAAGAAAATCAAATCGTTGTTATTTTCAACAAAACACTTACATCATTAATATGTGGTGGTGCCTGCATCTTATAATAATGCATTTCATAAAAGATGTTACTTATTAGTTTATTACTGCTCCTGAGTGGGTGTCGGTTCACACAGCTGAGTTACTGAGATGGTGTAATGAAGATGTGAAACTTGTGTGTGGTTTTCAGACTGGGGAACAGAACATTTCCCCAGCTTCAGAGAGAGTCCTGAGAGTTGCCATCTGTTTGTTTCCTTCTAGGTGGCCTACACTTTTGATGCTGGGCCCAATGCTGTGATCTTCACTCTACAGCAGCACGTTCCTGAGTTCGTCCAGGTTGTTCAACAGTTCTTTCCCCCGGATACCAACGGAGGACAGTGAGTTTACAGATTTCAGACTTCTAGTTCTCTACAAAATGAAATTCATTGGGTATGGATCTGTTGTGTATGTATTAAAGTTTTGTTTCAGCCTATTTTTGATGTGCCTCCTCATTCTCTACAGATTTATCAAGGGTCTTCCAGTTAACCGTGCTTCTGTTTCCGAGGATCTAGAACGGGCTATTGGGCTAGAGCCCATGCCAAAGGGAATAAGCTACATCATTAGTACCAAGGTACGCACGGACACTAGTTTAGATTTATTTCTGCATTTCATTTTAACATGCTTTTGTGAAATGTTGTGTTGCTCTACTTTGTTTGATATATATTAATTCACAGTGCTATGTATGTGGTATTGATTTATTTTATCTGAACACATAGACACATACAGAGGCCAAGTCTTATCTTTGGTAAATTTGGTCATATCTTGTTTTGTTTTCAAGGCTGGACCAGGCCCTGGTGTTGTGGAGGATCACACTCAGCATCTACTCCAATCGGATGGTTTGCCCAAGAATACCGCGTGACTCCCCGTAGCCCTGAACAAACAAAGAGCAATAATTAAGCCAATTCACCAGAGATAAGTTTATATTGGATAATCGGGTCCAAAATTCCAGTGAATGG
The DNA here is from genome assembly GCA_016785305.1 of Colistium nudipinnis. Lineage (NCBI taxonomy): Eukaryota > Metazoa > Chordata > Actinopteri > Pleuronectiformes > Rhombosoleidae > Colistium > Colistium nudipinnis. The sequence goes on from JAFBJU010000454.1 coordinate 323,504, forward strand.
GCGTGTGCCTAAATGGTTGTTAATATACAGTAAGAACTAGAGGGATGTAAAATTGAATAAAATATATTTTAGGGAATATAAATGTGGTTGCTTTTTTATTTTCTGGGGTAGTCAGATACATGTGCTTTATAAAAGACATGTAAACCGGCTCATCGAGAGACCCCTGCAAAGCTGCTGGGCCATACTCTGTGTCACCATCCTGCCTGAAGCGCTGTGCTGACCGACCGTCTCTGGTTTTTCACGGACATCTTCAACAACACACTGGGGACGTGTAACGTGCCAGCCTGCTTCAAGGCCTCTACCATCATGCCCTTGCCAGGGCCCATTGGACTCAATGTCCACAGACCCCCTCACCCTGACTGCAGGTGGATCAAGAACCTCCTGTCTGACAGAAAGGGGCGCGGGAGGCTGGGAAAACAAGTTTCACGCTCACGGGCCATCAGTTCTTGCTCCCCTCAAGGCTTTGTCCTTTCTGCCCCTACACATCTCCCTGTACACCAGCAACTGCACCGCCAGTCACCAGTCTCCACGGTGGACTCCTTCCACTTCCTGGTCTCCATTATCTCCGAGAACCTCGAACCATACTCAATATTCACAGAATATTCTTTGCAATGACAAATTACCTGGCAATTGACATGTTTCTGAGTCTTTGTACTGTTGTTATTGTGTGTGTGTGTGTGTGTGTGTGTGTGTGTGTGTGTGTGTGTATTTTTTAACAGGGACTGTGCAGATTTCAATGAAAATGTAAATGGTATGGTATCAATTGTACCCACACAGATGAATCACTAGCTTTCAGGTTATTACCATTTTAAATGCACAGTCCCTTGGCTTATTGCGTAGGCTCCTAGCACTGTGTGATAGGAGATATCATCCAATGGGCAAATGTATGATCCAGAGAAGAAATGTCGTTTTTTTTAATAACCTGTGGACAGTCTTCAACAATGAATCCTTTCTGATTCGTTTTGCAACCTGTTTGGTTTTTATTTGAACCTGTGGGTGAGGGAGTCGATGGCCAGTGCACCTTTAGGAAATGACATGGTGTGTGTGTGTGGGGGGGGTGGCTGCGGTCGCCGTAAGCCCCGCCTCCAATTCCCGCACCTCCACATTCCTCACATCTCGGAAATAGAGACTTTCTTCCTCCTCGCACAAACAACCGCAGTGTGAGAGTCGGTGTGTGGACGTCCAGGCCCTAGTTGCCCCGCTGATCAGGTGGACGCTATGGGGAAAATTGAGTGGGCGATGTGGGCCAACGAGCAGGCTCTGGCCTCGGGACTGAGTGAGTAGAAATGTCTGTGGTAATGATGAACAACTGGAGCTTTGTTGAGTTTCAGCATTGTAACGTGAAACAATTCCCCGCATCTGCTTAAATTATAAAATGGACAACATGCGCGTGTCTCCTGGTTTAGTGCCTTAAATGATGTGTTTTTGGGTTTTTTGCGTGTTTGTTTGTGTTCGATATTACTTTCAATTCTATTTAATTGTTTTTACCTTCCTGTTTCCTCCTCTCAGTTCTCCTCACTGGAGGCATCGTGGGGGTGGCAGGACAGTTCAGGGGCTGGCAGTTTGCTGCTTATGCCGTGTATCCTTGACGCTTTAAACCAACACTATTACGGCAGGGTTGAAACCTGGCCATTTTCTACTGCTGTCATCTTTCATGTATATACTTTAATTATTGGGAGTTTTACATTCGTGATTATACAAGGCTGCAGAGGTCGTTTTTAATCCCCCTCGAATTCTCACCCTACATTTCCTTTATATCAGCAACATATAGCTTTATTTATTTTTTTATCGGATTTATAGCTTTAAATCCTCAATGTCTCTGCACCTGCTGAGTGCCTTTAAGGCCCACGAGTGTTTACATTCACTTGGATTTCCTGTTGGTGTTAATACGTGACCTCGTGAACCATGTCCCATGAATCAGCCTTGACAGATGAGCAGTGCTGCCGGCGTGTTTGTGTGTCTTCTGGAGTATCCCAGAAGCAAGAGGTCCAAGGGCACGAGCGTGGAGAGAACGTAAATGACGTTTTATAATAATAATAATAATAATAATAATAATAATCTTTTTGCAACATAATGGACATGAGTTTAATGTTCAATGTTACGTGATGATCCCCAACAATACTTAACGCCAACCACCGCGTCCTGTTATCTCTCAGGGGTCAGTACTGCTTCACTGTGTGTGTGAAAGCCTTCGGCCCGCTGACCAGGAACTACTATGTCCGAGCATTTTTGCATGCAGCGTGAGTTTATCGGCCACCTTCTCTTGGTAAACCGCCTTATTCTCATTAATAATCCGCAATTCTCTAAATCCCTTTCTACCTTTTGGTCTTAGAATCTGTGTACCTGGGGGATTTATGCTCGCCACCGTCCTCGGATGCGTCTGCCTCGGTATAGCCAGCCTCATCTACCTGGCGGTAATTTGACTGCATTTACCGTATCATTCTCCAAAGTAGCAGGTTAAATATTGTTAACTCGGATAACACTGTTTGCAGTAAATTTGCCCGTCGACGGTAACAAGGAAATGTGATTCCATTACATCAACCTCTGTTGAGACATAGCCCTGTAATTGCAAAAGCTGATGGTTAGAGGTGTGACTAAATCTGACCAAGGTTCTAAATTTGGCGGCCAAAGTTAAAACGCTTTCCCGTCTGAACAGGTTTTTCACCATCGCATTTTTTTTTTAACCGTACAGTTTAATCGTGCTTAACCTGATCTCAGAGCAGCCAAGCACTGCTGACGTGTATTCTTCATCATCTCCTCGCTTTTACAGGCAGCTATCCGTGGCGAGCACTGGGAACCCATTCTTCCACAAAAGGAGATCCGAAACCCCGTACAAAGCATGAAGAATCCTCCCCAGAATCCACCTCCAAGACCTCCCCAAGAGGTGCGCAGGAAACGAGTAGACGACCAGGAGGGAGCCGCCTATGACAACCCCATCTTTGTTGGAGAGGAGGAGTAACCAGTCCCGTGTCCCACCCTATGCCTGTGGCCTTCGTACGGTTGAACCGAGTGAGTCCTCACCAGGTTCTGTGATTCTGGACAAATGAATAGTTTTCTGAAGTTTATTAAAGGTGGTGACCGGACAACATGTTCGGTCCATGCCTTAATACCTCAATACAGAGACATATGTTTCTTAGAGAAAAGTGTTTCTCAGCATGAACTGAGGAGTAAAAGAAGAAAAGTTAATATTCTATTTTACTTCCATAGGAGATACTTATTAATGCTACAGCTGCTATAGCTGCCGCATACAAATATTGTTAGATCAAAGGACTGTGTTGTATTTTTACTGATTTCTTAAAAGTTCAATTCAATTAAATTTTTATCAGAATACTGAAGGGCTACTATGCACTGTTTGCTGTTAATTGCTGTTGATCTCTTGTAAATTCACCCATTACACCCACTGAATCACCTCTGTCTTAGGTTTGTGCCTTTGCATGTCTTATTTTACAAGTTTCCCATATGTAATGACATTTGCAACTTCCTCCTTTCGCAAACAATGGATTTCATTACACCAGAATTTCCCTTTTCTCATCTCTATTGTTGCTTACATTGTTTGTCACTTTGCTATCCATTGTAAGCTTATGACGGAAAGAAATACAATGAATATGTTTCGGCATAACTGCAAGTTGCCAAACCAGTGCATGGGTGTCGTTTTTCTTTTCATTTGACACTTGTGTCAAGTATTTCTGTTTGTTAGACACGGTTGACCTGTGAAGCAGCTGGAGTGTGTGTGGAAATCACTGAGGTAAAATGGTACTTCCTCATTTTAACATGCGGGGCTGTAACATGCAAGATGCACCTCTAACAAACAGTACACATTGGAGTTACGTTTTTATTAATATACATTAATATTACTTTATACAGCCTTAAGTCTGTGTTGTGTTTGTCTTTCATTCACATTTATTTGCCAATTGAACCCAGTAAATAACTATTTTAAGCTTGTCTGTCCTGTTCAGGCTGTTTTACTCAAGTCACTCTCATTTACGTATGGGGGAATGACAATCAGACTGAGATAACATACATACATACATACATACATACATACATACATACATACATACATTACAATGTATGAATTAACATTTTTTTTTATTAAAAAATTGTGTTTTTGTGTAATATTTTATACGGTGAGGCTTTCACAAAGTCTGAAAGAAGGTTATAAAGTTGTGCATCCCAGGGTAATTGAGTCAGAGAAACATGGAAATTTAATGAGGGCCAGTAGGTGTTGGGATTGAACAAAGACCACGTACTACCAAGGGACAAGAAAATGTGATGCTTTGTTGGAGATATTGTCAAATATAGGCTGTCTACCAAAATAAGGGAGTTATGGTCTTGATGTTCCACTTATACCGTTGTTTATTATTTCCCTGTGAGTTTATATATGTATTTAATGTTTATTATTTTATATTTGAACAGTTGCAAAGTTGTTGGTGCAGTTTTTCACCTGCCCTCTAGAGGGCAGTATTAAACACACAGCTTTAACATTTGAAGACGAAGAAGAAAACGAAGCGGAAGAAGAAGAAGAGGTGCCACCATGATTGTCACCCTCAGTGTTAACCAGCTACTAACAACAACAATTTAAATTGCGAACCGTAAAGGTGTATGTGCCCCAACGGTATTGGACAATGTCTACCCGGGCTCTGCGAAGACTCCGAGGCAAACAGCGGGGGCAGGAGGCCTTGGACCTCGGGGACCTAACTTTGGGTGAGAGTCCTGAGGAGCAGGCTGAGGCTGACGAGGAGCAGCTGGAAGCCGCGGGTGTCTCTCCCCCGTGTAACAAGAAGGTCGGTAGCCGAAAGGCAAAGAAGAACAAGGCTCAGAAAAACATCAGCAACATTTATGAACTGGTAAGGAGATGACTACATGTCAGCCCGCTTTGAACGTAACGTTAGCAACGTGTTTACAGCTAGTTGTCTGTTGATAGCCCATGCTAGCACTGGCTAGCTAGCCATGACACGTTAGCTAATTTTCTTCTTATTTAAGCCTAATGCGAGTATATCTTTTGAACATATACTGTAATTTTTGCAATCAAGGTTTCTACCAAATTAGAAATTCATTTTAAGTTGCTCACTAATGACACTTACTGGAAACATTGCTTCTATAAAAGGTGCATAGGCTCGAACCTTATCACTCATCTCACATTTACAGAAGTTGATTCTTTATTGTAAGTACAGTCCACATATATTACTTTTGGACAGATGTGGATGTTCAAAAGTAATAACTATGAATCGTGGATTATTTCCCATCAACGATTGAGATGATGTTGAAACTTGGATACTAGGATATGAGGGGGGTAGACACACTTGCTGTGATAACAATTTCATAGTTTTATCAAGCTAAACTTTACTTTTTAATATGTTACCTATAGGAATTCTGAATTCCCTCGTCTGAAACATATTTTTTTTTGTAATTTCAAAATATGTTAAAATGTTTGTTTTCCATGTTTGTTCAAATCAAATGTTAAAGATATTCTCTAATGGCCTGTGTTGTATTACTTATCTTAGTACTCTTTCAAGTTTTTCAAATTTCACCCACAAGATGTGGTGTCTAACATTTATTCAGTGTATCTTTTGCTGTGACATAAAGTAAACACATTGTGTCCATGAGTAATGGTAGGTATCATATTTTTAACAATTATATAATTTCAGGAGTCAATGTTTTTTAATTATCTCTCACATCTGCTTTACCCAACACCTTTTTTTTTTGCCATTTTCACATTTTATTAGATATGTGATGTTGACAATGAGGTAGAGGAAATCTCACCTGATGAAGATGCAGAGAAACCAAAAGGAAATACAACAAATGGCTTGGAAAAGAATGACAACGGAGACCCTGAAAAACAAGATCTAAAGCAACAGGACACATCTAGAATGGTAACGATTAAACAAATAGACAAGGGAATCTCACTGGGATCCTTTAGTTTGTTTTGTATTTAAAGGGGGAATCTTTGCACAGATCAAATTGTCATTTCTCCTTTCTGTGATAGCCTATGTCTGAAGACAGAGTTAAAAAGAAGAAGAAAAAGAAAAAGACAAAAGTGACGTCGGAGGGTGTACAGGTGCGTCTGCTAGTATCTCAATATCTTCCATAAAGATCCTAGAACTACTATGCTTATTTGGTATTATAATTTCTCAATCTGAATTTCAGAACGCTCTACCTGAGGATAATATTGATTTATTGCTTGAAAACCTGGAGCAGCCCAATGGTCTGGGTTTGCAAAATGAAGATTGCGGAGGCTCTGACAGAAGATCTTTGTTACATGTGGAGCACAGGTAATGATGCCAGCATCTTTATTGTCAATTATTATTGCATGCATACTTTTGTTGTTGTGCATTAATACGTAGTAAGTAAAAACGTGTATACACAATTCCGGAATAGTAAAAATTAAAATGTCTCTTGACCTGTGCATAGCTTGGTCAGTGGTGGTCACATCTGTAGTCTTCTAGTAGTATTCCTAATTACCTCCATGTGGTGGTGTCTGACACCACATACTGTAACTGGTTACCTCAGCCGAAGCCTGTTGGAGATTGTTTATTTTGGGTAATGCCCTACTGTGAACAAACATGGAGTAACACGAGGTTATAACTGAAATGTGTTGTAAATCTGGCTGAACAAGAATTCCATTCATGTGCTTTCACTAGTTTGCATTAGTGTTATCCAATCAGCAGACATGCTCCGAAATTGACAGATTATTGTAATCATTTGGATTTATTTAATCAATTTGCCTGCTACTTTCTTTGTTTATTCATCAGGAATCTGAATTCAGAGACTGAGCTCAAGAGGTATTTTGGGGCTCGAGCTGTTCTTGGGGATCAAAGGTAAAAAGAGAACTTTTCATGAGATTTCTTGGGACCAGATGGCTCAGTTCATTTGCATACAATATATTTTTGTATACACTTTTTATTTTCTTTTGACAGACCTCGACATAGAAACAGGCAGTTTCACCGGAGCACCTGGATGACCAATCCCAAGGACAGTTGGCCTCGCTTCAGCCGTACAGGTAGATTTTCTCTTACATTTATCTCAAATTTAGTCTGCACGTGGGCTGTTTTTCTATTATTGATTGTTTTTTGATTATACAATGAGTTGCTTGGCATATATATATATATATATATATTTGTTTTCCCATGGTGAAAAAACTGGGAAATAAATAAGACTTAAGATCTCATAAATACACATGTTTTCTCTTTTGTAAACCTCTTAAAGAAAAAAATATATATAGATTTATTTATGTATTTGTTGTTATGAAATGGTTTAGTAAATTGGTATATTTAAATTTACTGGTGTTTTAGGTGTTTAGTTATTAATTGCCAAATGTAATGGGTGGGGGGAGGCAAGGAAAGCTGAGGAAATGGGCCATAAATGTTTGAATAGACAATCATTATGTAGCATTCAATGCTGCAATTATAGTCACTGCTGATATCATTGGTTCACATCAGCCACGGTCATTAAACAGCACTAACTAATTTGCCGATAGGCAGACACATCGCTACACATCACTATGTATGTGCCCCGTGACTGCCAAGTTTTTCAGGGTTTATATTATACATGATTTTGTGGTTGGATGGGTCAATGGTCTTTTGAGCGTTTTGTCAAATTATGTTATCATATCCATTTTAAACCTTTAATTCAGACACTGATGGAAATGTGTTGACCTACAGTATATAAACTCTTGTAACTGGTAAGAACCTAAACAGCCCTAAGCAGTTAAATTGGGTTATGCAACTGAAGAAGGGCAACTATTATTATTTTAAATTATGAATTACCATGACAATACATATTTTATATTTATGGATTGTAATGTAGTCTGAATGTTGCTTTTGTTTTATTTACGTCATTGTAAAGACGGCCTCATTGTTTTCACAATGAAAGTCATCATTGATATATTGTAAATTCCTACTATTAGTGAATCATGCTATGGTTATATTGGATTTATCTCACAGGCTTGGATACCTATTGAAGTAGCAAACTTGCCAGGATACTAAGTACCACATTTTCTGTCTAACCCTAGAGTCTCTCTCTTTCTTAAAGTTAAGGCAAACAATTAGATTTCTCTTCTAACTTTTAATATTGACATCACATGTTGTAAGATCTCCCTAATAAAATTAAAAAAACTGTCGCATAGTGTCACATACAGAGTTGAAATCTAGGTTTTCTTATAATACCCCCTGTGATTCTTCTGATCAACCCTGGTCCATCATGAGAGGCAATTATCCAAGTCTTCACGGTTTGACGATGTCGTCATAGTATTACACTGTCTTTAAGACCGACTGAAGTTTTCCACTTAATATTATGATTTAGTTTGACTTCATGTGTTGAGTTATTTCAAACCCATAACATTTGGCCATTATTTAGCGAAAGGGCCCAAAATCTCCCACTCAAATGAACACAGAGACTCCGCACTACTGTAATATCAGTTAAGTTTAATGCACTATAAAATGTGGCCTGTATTCTCACCTTGTATCACCCGATGGTGTCTTTCCTTATGTCATGTTGGTTGCACCTCTGCTCTCCGCAGGAATCTCAATGAGTTTACTGCAGTCAAAGGATGGCATTCAGTACTTCACCTTTGAGCACAGTCGGGACTACCAACAAATACAGTTCAAGTTCCTGGATGCGGTCGAGTCCATGGATCCCAACAACATTGTGGTAAAAATGGGTCAACTTCATACAATCGTACAATTCCATTAATTCCATTGCACTAGACCTTGGTGACTATATCATTAATTTGTTAAGATTAAGAACACGTTTATCCACATTTATTCATGTTTATTAAACACTGGAGTTTTGGCTGTGCGTGTTAATGTATGGGCAAAGATAAACTTTTTCAAAAAAGATAGTGTCACCACTTGATTGGTGTTGATGAGTTGCTAGTGATTTGTGACCTATTTCTCTCGATTTAATCAACCATCCATTGAAATCATTTTTAGACCATGTCTATGTGACTATTGAGGATTTTCTTTTCTCCCCAGGCATTGCTGCAGCTTAACCCTTACCACATTGACTCCTTGCTGCAGCTTTCGGATGTCTGCCGCATACAAGAGGATCAGGAGATGGCTAGGGACCTTATCGGTGAGCGTCGTGGCGTTCTTCTCTACTTAACCAGAAACTTGTGCAGGAGATATATGTAGCTTGCAGGAAACGGAGTCTACTGGTCATATGAAGTGACTGATGGTGATGTATTTGTAAACCCAGAACCTAATATCAACTTGAATTTTGCAAGTCTGGATTCCCATTAATACACAAACCCCCAATGTTTTGTTAAGTTTTTATACACACCAGTATTAGGCACAGACATATAATGACAGGCCCCTTTTAGACACAATAGTTTTTTTTGAAAGCCTGTTTTTCATCTTATCTAAGAGGACCGGACATTTACTGTGCAATTTGTCAATTCACCATATACTGATTAGCAGCTGTTTTCCTCCGATCTTTTTTTTTCTCAATTGTTTTTGTATTAAAACGGAGTCTGCTTGTTTTTTTTTGTTTTTTTTTTTTGTTTTTTTTTACAATTACATTACACATCATCATAAGAGACGTATATCCAAATCTTTTACTAACGCTGTATTATAACGCTGTGTATATTTTCTTTGAAGTAAGCAGCAACATAACGTCAATGCAATCATGGGTGAACAAAATGGCCCTTGTTAAAACGCTCCTGTTAAGACTTTATGCAAAGCACAACGCTTGCATTATAATAGCAGATGCTTTTGGCAAATGGAAAGCTAAAACATTTAATCTCGAAGTCCAGAGGGATGAATTAACAGAAGCCATTTGTCTTCTTTCCTGTTAAATTTAATAACATGCCATCGGTTGAACTTTAACCGAGAGAGAGAGAGAGGGAGAGAAGTAAGACAATGCTCTTTATTTTGGTTCTAATTAAGTTGCCAAGTCTTGCTTCTTAAATGGTTCTGTCCAGGAACAATTGAACACACAGTCTAGCACCTTCAATGTTGGATCTGGATTTGTAGCTGTGTTCATATGGGGGGAAAAAAATCTATGGCCACTAATAAAATTTTCTTTTTTTTTTTAGAAAGGGCCTTGTACAGCTTCGAGTGCGCTTTTCATCCTTTATTCAGCCTGACATCAGGCGCCAGCAGACTCGATTATCTGAGACCAGAAAACAGGTCCGTCGCTCCTTTTCCCCCTTTTCTGCTTTTGGTAGACACCTACCAACATGATTGTTAAGAACTAAAATGTGTTTCAACAACGCAGAAATGTATTCATGACATTTTTATTTCCCAGGGCCTTTTACCTTACTCTTTATAAGCACATGATGTTCCTGGAGAAGCGTGGATGCCCACGTACGGCTTTGGAATACTGCAAACTGATCCTAAGGTAAAGAGACAAAGACAGTTATGCTCTTGGGAAATAGAATAAATCATACATTCCCCAGAATCCTCAAACATGTATGTATGATAGGTAAAAAAAATAAGAAAAACAATATGGACATGGACTAAGTTGAAGGTTGTCGTCATTGAGGTTTTTTATGTGAAAATCGTCTATTCTATTATCTCCCCTAGCACAGTTTCGAGTAAAATAGAGGGAGGTGGAAATGTGGACAGCTTTGCCCTTTGTTGTGTGTTTCTTTATTTGACAGCACATTAGAAAAAATATTAAATACCATCACATGGTTTGCAATCCAAACATAAAGAACTGTTATTTCCATTTAGAAAAGCCAAGAATCGAGAGCAGTCATCAGACTTTGAAGACATTTAACAAAAGACTGTTAGTTCAGCCATACGGCAGGGTATTTTCACCCACAGTGCACCACATGTAATTACATTGGTTCAACAGGGCCTGCAGTGAATATATTTGAACCGCGGTTTTCTACTGGTATCCATGTGATGTAAAGGTCTCTGCAAATATGTTGTTCAGTTGGACGTCTGTTCAAAGTGTTTTAAATCTTATAGTTCAACTCAAACACAGATGTGGCCATTTGCAGTCTGCAAAAGATTGAGACGCACCCTGCCCATATTATAGTCAGTGCTTATCTATCCTTTGTGAGGCTGCAGTGCGGGAGTAAAAGCTGAACGCTGCCCCTCTGGATGGAACAAGTGATTGATTAATGGGATCTTTGTATCACACTCTGAAGAAAGGAATCACCCGCTACCATTTGATATGACTAACACTGTTAATCCACTGTTAATCAGAAACAAATGTATCGAGAGTTATTCCCCTGTTTGTTTGTTTTTTTCTCAACACAAACTATCATGTGTATCATCATGAAGGCTCAGATAGCATTTAATATATTCTTCCGGGCTTTGAGGGAAACCAGCTGAATTCCATTATTTCATTGACATCGTCGGTAGTGGTTTGGGCGCAGCAGACAAATTGGAGAAACGCCTCTACACAATTTCATGAGTTGGGGCAGTGGCCAAAGCTTACATTTTATCCTAAAAGCAAATAGCATAAGAGTGATGTTTTTTGTGGTTTGTCATGTTTCATGAATTTTGCAAGGTGGTACCATTCGAATTTAAAATGAGTGTCTTTTCAGAAGTAAGAAGTATGTGGCGTTTATGTTTCATGTTGGAGATTTTTGTTTTTTTCCTGAAAAATTGACTTAAACATTTTTTTTGTGTGTGTTCTTGTCTATTTATTTATTTTATTTTTTATTTTTTAGTTTGGACCCAGACTCTGACCCACTTTGCATGCTGCTGCTCATTGATTTCTTGATGCTGCGTTCCCGAGAGTACCAGCCTCTCCTGCAGTTGTATCAGGACTGGGAGGTAAAGAGTCCGTTGGTTCATTTTAACATGTTTTTTTTCTTGTACTCAAATTCAAATTTAATGGTTTATTCTCTTTGACTTTTTTTTAAGGAACACAGAAACCTGTCCCAGCTGCCAAACTTTGCATTTTCCACTGCACTTTGCTATTTCCATCTCAGTCAGCAGGAAGATATGGATCCTGAAGAAAGTGACAAACAAAGATGCAAAGCGAATCAAATGTTGCAGAATGCCCTCATCATGTTCCCTGGAGGTAAGGCAGGGAACCAGAATATGTAAATATGATTACCCTCTTCAATGTTTACAATCTTTATGACATGACATGACAGTACGGCTTTCTTGCCATTCAAATTAAGTAAGTTGTAAATGTGTACTTTCTCCCACATGTGTTTCTTTTAAATGTGTTCTCTACAGTCTTGATGCCTCTGCTGGATCTGTGCACTGTGCAGCCTGATGCCACAGTCACCTCGCATGCTTTCTTTGGCCCAAACAGTCAGATAGGGTAAAGTGTGCTCATTTTTACAAATTCCATAAATAGTCATCATTCTGCCTATTAATATTTGATTGTCATTGTCATAGAGCAATATTTTGCTTTATTTGAGGACCGCACGAAAAAGAAAAACACCTATTTTTCCCAATTTAATAAAATAAGAGATTAGTCATTATCGAATATTCTTGTTGAACTACATTTAATTTCAGTTTTTGTTTCATTCACTAGCTGAATGAATGCATTTTCTTTCCACAACGATAATCAAATATTTTTCAGAAGCATACATTCCTGCAGCTGTTAACTTCCTATCCATCAGAACAGTTTCTGTCCGGGATCCTTGGAACCTTGATGGTTCTTCCATCTTATAGGATCTTCAATCCTAAATAACAAAAACTTCCCTGTCTGTCTATAGGCAGCCGCCAGCTCTGGCCGAATTGTCAGCCCTGTATGTGGGGAGGACTTACAACCTGTGGAGGGAGACAGTAGTGATGCTTTGGTTGGAAGAGTCTGTGAAGGAAGTGCTGCATCGAGTAAATGCTAAAGACCCCATTGTGCTGGACTACCAAAACAAGTAAGACGGAGTGAGACGTTCTGCTGCCATCGGTCACATTTCTGCCTCGCTCTGTTCTCTCTGCGACAGAGACATTCAGATCTCATGCCGACTTGTTCATTTTTAACGGCTGTTCAACTGTAAACTCAATTGGCTCTCATCGTGTAGCATGTTTAAGTTTTGATTTCAAAGACCATGCTTCAGCTATAAATACTAATAAAACTATAATATATGGAGAAGTTATGTGTTAGTAAAGGCTATGGGGATTAACTGAGTCTTGCCACTATTTGGATCATTTTACTCAAAGCCTCCGACTAAACTAATTTGCTCTGTTTCTAGGAGGAAGCAGAGGTACCAGAGTGCACCGAGGAACATCCACCGCCACGTTCTCCTCTCTGAGATCAAAGAAGCCACCTCTAGTTTGCCTTTAGTAAGAAATGATCAGCAACCCTGTCGGCACTATTCACTCTATCTACAATGTCCTCATTTCGCTCACCAGTAAAGACTAGATGTGTGAATTGCATCAATAGGAGTTTAAAGATTGTAGTATTGCCACTAACATAATTAAAGCATCCCAATACTCTTTCTATAAGCACATGCATCAAGTGTGTATTTGTGTGTATAATAGTATCATGTTGTTAACAAGGTGTTTCTCACCTCTGGAATTCTTATTTCTATTAACTGAGAAAGTAACCCTCATCGTGGTTATTTGTTTGGTATCCCCCCCAGGAGGTGACCACTCAACCTGTGATGGGCTTCGACCCGCTACCTCCACTGGACTCAGTGGTCTCGTACACCCGACCGGAGAGGTAAATGGACCCATTCATCTCTGCACATGAAATTCAATCACAGAGTGAGTTACTTTTACGGTTTATTAAGGTGTGCGTTTGTTTTTCTGCAAACAGGCAGCATGTCGGCGCATCCAACGAGAGTACGCTGTCGCTGTTTTTCCGGTCTTTGCTGCCAAATTTCAACCTTCAGGTGAGTTGCATGGATAATATATATATATATTTTTTTTTTACAGAGGCTCAACATTTCCTCGTGAGCACTTGGTGCCAAGGGCAAATGCGTAGAAACTTGAACAGAACTCGGCATGGTTGTGTGGCCATCTTCCTCAATCAGAAGAATTTGAGTTATCCAACCAATCACCCTTCATGGTAGAGATGGTTGGGGTCCAGCTAGTCCGTCATCAACGCTGCCTGAGACATTACAAGCATCCGGTAGAGGCCATGTGTGCAGGATTTTATAGGTCTGTAACAAAGCAAATCATCAACCAATGCATGCAGGGCAATTTAAGACCATTAACTGTTGATAATAACATAAGAAAGGATCCCTTATATCATGGTTACATCTCAAATTGAGCCCCGTAGGCAAATTTCAGGAGATTTCAGGCACTACAAAACCGGGAACGGAACTACCAAGACTTCCTCCCAACAACTGGTCCTTAGACCTACCGATGAATGAACACCCCGCATTGTGGTGAAGATGCATTTCATTTTAAAAATAGGACTAATATGATCTCAAATTTGAATATTTTAGGAATTGCATTGGATTCCAAACTTCTGGGAGCTAGATGACCGTGAGTGGCAAAATATGACATTAGCATTTTTAGCCGCACAAAATATGACTGCGTGTCTGCGTGAAATTGAGCTATCCATGGCGATGACAATTTTCAGATTCTTAAGATTGTCAATGTGCACTGGGTTTTTCCCAGTCATGAGCTAGTTAAGATAAGCCAACATGAGAAGCCTGTAGGCCTCTAGCAATATGGTTAGTATTTTCAGTATTTTTTATGTAACATTGACATTCCATGGACACACAAAAATACAAAATTATTTTTGGATTTATTTTAAATTCAATGATGGACAATCTGTTTAAAGTGTTTACGTTAAGGCTAATCGTGTTATAAAACCACACCGCCAAAGAGAGCAAGAGGGAAGAGAGCACACCTAAATGCAATTATAATTCAAGGGAGTGGGTGCAAGGCAATATTTTGGGGGCAGTAGTTGAAGCGGAAGTGTCAAAGAGAGAAGAGAAAGTAATCCAAAAACTACAGGAGAAAGGAGGCATGCAGAGGTGGGATATAAATGCATGTAGATGGAAATGCAGAAGAGGAAAAAGGAACTCGAATGTATCCTCAGAACGTCCCGACATGCCTGCAGCAAAATGGCGAGGGGTTTAAGGCACGATATAGTCAGCCCTGTCTGTGCCACACGCAAAGAGGATGTCTGCCTTCTAAATCAAAACTGATTGGGGCGTGATAGCGGAATATCTGCCTGCCAGTCAAATCTCAGAGACAGTGGTAACTCTGTGGGTACGGTGAGCTCAGGGGGTTTGTTTCATGAGGGAGTGAAAGGACGGACACATCTTACAATCTCTAGGATTGCTAGAGGCGGTGCTGAATGCTAGGTTAATGTCAAGGGTTAGCAGAAATGAGATAATGTGTCTCAGAGGTGCGGGGGGCCATGTGCAAAAACTGATATTGCACATGTGATATCTAAAAAGCATGCCTGCAGATGTAGCTGTCTGTCCAGTTTTATCTTGATTTCTAATAATATTTTCAAAATAACATATACGGTATGTGGGCAAAATCGGCGTATGTCTTTTGTGTGCATAGAGGATTCATCACTAACGTGTTTAAACTGAAACAAATCTGATGAACGGGACTGTAACCACAATAGTATGGTTCCTTTAAGGTCATTTAAATGTTCTGGTCTTTTTCATACGTCATCAATAAGCCAGGTGTTAAATTCTTATTTACATGATACCGCACATCTATATAATTTGTAAACGGGAGCAGGAAGAGCAGAAGAGCAAAGAGTGGAGCTGTCATTTGGAGACAAATCACTGCGCCGCTGCTGTTGAATAATAAAAAAGAAAGAACCCATGGTGTGCATGTGGGGGCATCATATGATTAATAGCTCTAAGGCCTACATTAAAATAAAGCTCAGTTGTCCGATAAAGTGTAAGAGTTCAATGTTTGGAGCAATTGCCTATAAACTGACCCCGCTCCAGCCGACGTCATTGTAAATCCTATTTATGGTGCTGGTTTTTCTCTGAGATTTAACATGCTTCCTTGACTGATGAAACATTTCCTCCGAACCCTCATGTTTACACTAAGGGGATAACAACTGAAAAATATCAAATAAAGCATGTGACCTTGTCGGAGTAGATTTTGTCCACCATTCCTTAGAGTGTCGCCACATGGCCAAACAAAAACCACATGCTTGAAGTTGTGTTTGTGGCCTTTCTTTGGCTGTATCTTTCCTTATAGTGACACTTTAATTAAACTCATTTATAAGGCCAAATTCCCATCATTTTAGGGGGACATATTGACGTTTTGTTTGAATGTTAGCTTTATTTGCAGAAACGCAAAGCTTTCTGTTTATTATGAACTTTAACATTAAGACGTTTCTACAGTGAAGTCAAAAAAAGTAGAAGTTGAATTGAATCCAGCCAGTGTTGACAAAAGCTCTCAGAGGAGTTCTCCGAGCTTCTTTGCTGAATATAGACGGAACTGCTCTAAAATTGCCAATCACAGATTCAATATGTGTCGTAATATGTGAACATATCGGACTCCAGCATCCCTCCGTGGTTTCATTTGAAAGGACACATGTGGCTGACGGCAATACACCTAACATCCCACTCTGTATGAACGAATATGGATCAAATGAGCTACATGCTCAAACCCTGGCTTATCTATTTGTTTTCCCCAAATTCATATCTAACCCCCATTCCTGTAATTGCAAATCAATCTGCACTAATGTTGAATAGGTACATTAAATATTTAACGGGTGAATAACGCAAATGCTTTAACACTACGCTGTGCTATTGAAGGATGTTGCTGGTTTCAGTCAAGCACAACAAGGTTAAACTAGGAGGATGTTAACACTTTTTAACAACATTAAATAGTGTCTAATTCGAGGGTCAGGCAAAGACAGTGTAGATCTCAATTTTTGTTTGTGCACACGTTGTGTATTTGGAGTCGCACATGTTTTAGTCCCCTGCTGTTGTGCAGCACAAACCTACTCCTACAACATTGAGGACCATAATAGCAGGTACTACTTCCACACAGAGAACGGCTTGTAGATGAGCTACACATGCTTATTGTTAGCAGATGGGCCCAAGGCATGTTCCCATCAGTGCCGTTCCATCAATCCTGATCATGTTATCCACTTATGAAGAGGAAGAGAAACAAACGCGATAACAGAAATACAGTTAAGAGAACGTTTTATTTACGGGTAAAGTTGCAGTTCTAAAAGTTGCACAACACGATCCTGGATGAGGCTGACTTTGGTGTGCAACTTGTGTTTGAACATGGGACAATCCCGTGTGAGTGTCAAGCCAGGTGCAAACAGTGAAATAATACAGATTTGAGGTGTTTCTTTGCTAATATAATAATATTGTAATTGTTCTGCAATGTCCTTTCTCGTCTAGGGTGGACTGAGGCAGGAAGATGATTTGGAAGTGGCACGAGCGGGTCAGGAGCTGAACCAGGAGGTGAATCGTCTCATGGTGGCCATGAGGGACATGCTGGCAAACATCAGGTTTCAGGAGCCACCAAGAGAGGACAATCCCTACAGAGATGAGGATGAGTGGGACTGAGAGGAGAGAGACACATGGGAAATAATGAGTGCCAAGGAGGTAATTAGGTAAAATAAAATAATAAAAAAAAGAATGAATAAGTTATGAGAAAATGTCAAAATATTTAAAAATATTTTTAATTGTCTCGGTTTCAGCATACTATGTGCTTTAGTGGCATTGGTCTAAAAAACAATTACTCTGGGGTGATTGAGTCCGTAAACCGATTGGTTCATTAAACCTGACATGGCACTAAAGTTGATTATACATGTTATTTTTTTTTAATCATGCAAACATTTGCTGTTCCCACATCTCCAGCCCCTGTAAGTTGACACAGGGGCCTACTCATGACACACTTTTCATCCTCCAGTTTTATGAAAGAATAAAGTTCAAACACTTCAGGAAATCCCTATTTTACTCGGCAACACTTCCACACTGAAATGTAAGAATCCTTTTGGACCTTAGAGCTTTTTTCTAAATGGAATCGGAAAAGGTTTTATTCTCATTGATTCAACCCAGCACGCTTCGGTCTTATAATGCACCTTTGTGAATTTCAATTGTCTTATTCAATCAACATATCCATTTGAGCTTAACATTTAAAGATGTATTCATTTCATTAAACACATTTACTCTTTGAATATGGAAACATTTAATAGTTTAATTTGGTATTGATCCCGCTGGCATCGGAATCTAATGCAAATATGCTACTCTGCTTTTTTGGCTCCTCTACCTTTGTCTTCTTTAACTTCCGTTGCTGCAGGAAAGCTGCAAGTTAACTCAATTCTTAATTCCCTAGCTTAATTTACATATCTTTTCCATTTTTGGTAATAAAGGTTATTCACTGGACTAAAACTACTTATATTTCACTCATGAATTTAAAATGTGGGGAGAGGTGGCCTAGTGGTGAGGGAGACAGGCATCGGACCAGAGGGTTGCCGGTTTGAGGATCTATAACGTTTTAATGGTACTATTTGTTTTAACTGAAGAGAGACCGCTGTTTTGAACTTTTTTCTGCTGCAGCTCATCAGGGGCCATATTCATAAAGGGTCCTTGTAAAAAAAACAAACAAACAAACATCAAAGCTTGCGAAAAATGTGGAGGTTTTCTCAGGAATTCCTTTGAAGTTATTGACAAAGCATCTTAGCCCTTAAATTGTCAATGTCTTATGGGAAATTAGTTTGTCGTCGTGCAACTCTCTAGTAAAAGGCCATATCCGCATGCCAATCGATTCCAACTGAACCGCCCCACAAACATGCAAAAAACAATTATTATCCATAATGTTATTTCCAAACAATTCAGTCTCAAAAGATGCTTGTTGTTTGTTGAGCGGTCTGTTGTCTTTCATCCTCTTATTGCCCCGTCCCCCGACACGGTTATGGAAATACAGCAATACATCACCGCCGTTGGTCCCACTGGGACACTGCATTATATTCACATTCTACGCAGTATTGGCCAGTTTCACCGCTCCAGTATTTGATAGGTTTGCATGTACTCGTATCATAAAAAAAGATCTATAGGTGCTTTATCAATCATTGGGAAATCAAATTGAAAACCAGCTATTATCATTATAGCTGTGTGTTGACTACAAATATACAGTTTTCACAATTTAAGGCAGAAAAGAAAGATTAACTACTTCGCGTTTTTTGGGGTTTCTGTACCTGGCGTATTTTCCCGTCATCACGAACTTGCCTCACCCATGCTACCTCTTTTTTTTTTTTTTTTTTTTCTCCGTGTGATGCCTGCGCAGTATTGAATGGCTCTCAGCGTCTCATAGATAAGAGCTGTGTGGGTCAGAGGATGTCTGATGTGTCTCGGTGTTGGCACACTGCGGCACGGGCAAGTTGTCATCACTGTGTGTGTAGTCCATAATTGTGTCAACAGACACTTCATTTTACAATTGAAGAATATTTTGGTGCTACTGTTGTGCTATTTTTGGCTGTGACATTTGTAGAATGTTATTTTCGCATGCCATTATCCGTATTGCCTTGAGGGCCTGCATACAGAGGCCAACTAAGGCAGAAAAGAAAGATTAACTACTTCGCGTTTTTTGGGGTTTCTGTACCTGGCGTATTCCCGTCATCACGAACTTGCCTCACCCATGCTACCTCTTTTTTTTTTTTTTTTTTTCTCCGTGTGATGCCTGCGCAGTATTGAATGGCTCTCAGCGTCCCATAAAGAGCCGTGGGGGTCAGGGGACGTCTGATGTGTTGCCAGACTAAAAATACTGTTCAAACGGTAACTGTCTACATACTAAATACATACATATTCCTTTCACTCAGGGGGCCACATGATCTGTGTGATTGTGCTAGTTCACGTGGAGCTATGGTGGGTCCTTTTCATGTGATGTCTGCGCAGTATTGAATGGCTCTCAGCGTCTCATAGATAAGAGCTGTGTGGGTCAGAGGATGTCTGATGTGTCTCGGTGTTGGCACACTGCGGCACGGGCAAGTTGTCATCACTGTGTGTGTAGTCCATAATTGTGTCAACAGACACTTCATTTTACAATTGAAGAATATTTTGGTGCTACTGTTGTGCTATTTTTGGCTGTGACATTTGTAGAATGTTATTTTCGCATGCCATTATCCGTATTGCCTTGAGGGCCTGCATACAGAGGCCAACAACTGCTCTCGCTCACTTTCACACCTCCAGTCAATTTTACCACAATGTGCATGTCTTTAGCCTGTAAGAGGCAGTCCGCGTTTTCAGAGAAAGAACAAGGCGCCTGGTTAACCATGGATTCAAACCCAGAACCCTCTCGCCTTGAGGCAGCATCGGCTGGGATAAGAGATACAGTTTTGCTGCAATTTACATGGAAAACGCCCATGCAATTTATTCTTTTATGTTTTCTACATGGGTCACTTACGGCGTCATGTCACAAGTTTCGACCTATGGTCCATGTGTGATTATCACGCTTTGCTCAGCTGAGTATTTATTCTCTTCAAGTCACAAGCCCAATGCTTTGCGAGACACAGGCTATCAAGGGTCATCGACAACAACAACAATATTTAATGCAGAACTTGGCTGGAGCGCGTTTTCAGATTGGTTACGGTTGTTTCAGGCAAATGTAAAGGGTGAACATGGGTCGAGAAACCAGAGGAGTGAAATAAAACCCTTTGGGCAATGCCAGAAGACAGCTGTATACATTGGTCCACAGCAAGGAGAACCTGAAGCCCCCTTAATTGTCTTGCTAGGACACCACAATGGCACGTCGGGAACCCACTGATAGGGGGCCCCATTGTACTTGCGCAAAAGCTTAGTTTTTTCTTTTATGTATATATTTTTTTGTCTAGGGTGTCCCCCAGTGCCTTGAAACGTCCCTGGGCATGGTGGATAGAAGGGTTTTCGCTGTTGACTGAAATGTAACCACAGCTCATGGGAAGCCTGCGTTTGAGTAGATGTGGGAGAGGAGGCTAAAGGGCTGAGAGAACCTGGGCCCTTGCAGCCCTGAGGAGCTCTCCCTGTTGTCGTCCTGCTGAGATAGCCCAGCTGACGCTGGTGTGAGAGGAGGAGTCGCCCCCCCCCCCCCCCCCCCCCCCCCCCCCCCCCCCCCCGCCCCCCCCCCCCCCCCGCGAGAGTCCAGCATCACTTCGAGAAATGCTCAGGCACGCCACAGTCTCCAGATGGCCTTTTAAAGACGCACTGTTGACTGTCACCATGTTTCGGGGAGTAGCCTGAAACTGATCAGAGGATTTATTTTTTTATTTTTTTTTGCGCACGGTCGGGTCGGGTGCAAAATGTGGAAAAAAGGGCATCGATTGTGAGCTCAACTTTTTAATGTAGAAGGACTTATTTTTTATTTTATTTTTTATTTTTTCTTCTTTGGATATCGGCGCAGGAAGACATGTATCCATTGAGAAGATTTTGACTTGCGGTGTGGAGACGCGCTTTTTCCCCCCCCCCCGGAGAACCCCCCCCCCGGAGACCCCATCACTGCTGCGTCAACCATAATAACTCCGCTATTGAATAATATACATTTACATCGCGCTGTGTGCATATTTGCCAGTCCACGTGTTGATGCGTTTTCACGAGTGATCAGTTGCGCCGACGCAGCTGAGGCCGAAGCTGCCTCGAGGAGTCCGTTCGAGGAGTCCACATAAAACCGATTAAATCTTTTTACCTCCACCCACCGGGACCGCCTGTAAACCGGTCCGACATGGATAGGTTCAACTTGACCAGGCACCACCCCTCCGTCCTGCACGTGGAGCTCAGTCCGCTGGACGACTACGCGGAGGAGAACGAGACGCAGTCCATCGGCGGCGAGCGCGGCTCCCCGGGCTGCGTGCAGATCCGCGTCCCCCAGGAGCTCTTCCTGGCGCTGGGGCTCATCAGCCTGGTGGAGAACGTGCTGGTCATCCTGGCCATCATCAAGAACCGCAACCTGCACTCGCCCATGTACTACTTCATCTGCTGCCTGGCCGTGTCCGACCTGCTCGTCAGTGTCAGCAACGTGGTGGAGACCATCTTCATGCTGCTCCACGACCACGACCTGCTGGACGTGCACCCGGGGATGCTGCGCCACCTGGACAACGTCATCGACGTGATGATCTGCAGCTCCGTGGTGTCGTCGCTCTCCTTCCTGTGCACCATCGCCGCGGACCGCTACATCACCATCTTCTACGCGCTGCGCTACCACAGCATCATGACCACGCAGCGCGCCGTCGCCATCATCGCGGTGGTGTGGCTGACCAGCATCACCTCCAGCATCCTGTTCATCGTGTACCACACCGACAACGCGGTCATCGTGTGCCTGGTGACCTTCTTCTGCATCACGCTGGTGTTCAACGCCGTGCTCTACCTGCACATGTTCCTGCTGGCGCACGTGCACTCGCGGCGCATCGTGGCTTTCCACAAGAGCCGGCGCCAGACCACGAGCATGAAGGGGGCCATCACGCTCACCATCCTGCTCGGGGTTTTCATTATATGCTGGGGTCCTTTCTTCCTCCACCTCATCCTCATCCTCACCTGCCCCACCAGCCCCTTCTGCAACTGTTTCTTCCGAAACTTTAACCTTTTCCTCATCCTCATCATCTGCAACTCGCTCATCGACCCGCTCATTTACGCGTACCGCAGCCAGGAGCTGCGTAAAACCCTGCAGGAGCTGGTCCTCTGCTCCTGGTGCTTCGGCGTGTGAGGTCGCCTCCACTCGGGGAGAGCAAAAAGAGCCACCCGGGCCCGTGTCGCCCATATCTGCCTCTTGACTGTGCATTAACGCCAGGAGCTGAACTTACCCGTGACTGACGCGCGTTCCAAAGTGTCCACGCGCTACACTGTACATAACAGCCCGACACTGTATGTTCGATGCAAAAATCTGCACACGCCATCGTGGACTTGATGTTAAGCCATCCACGGATTCACTTTTGAAAATGTAATCCGAAGACGGGGAGGGGGTGGGGGGGGGAATCTACGACTAAACCGATCTGCTTTTTTAAGTGTGTCAAGAAAGTGTTTCCCTCCTGTAAACCAATGGGGGATTTTCTTGTATAACGGCTCGGTATTTGCCGCTCTTAACGAAAAGAAAAAAAAACATGCACAGGAGAAATGTTTCAGGCTTTAATATCTTCAAACGGAAGCGGAGCCCTCGTTGAATTAAGCCGTCGTTGCCGTTCGTCACTGCGCATCTTTCATACGAAGTTAATCTTGGCAAAAGTCTCATTTATTTCTTACGAGCACGAATAGCTTATAGGTCGGCACTTAACAAAATGGACGTTAACGTGTGAAGCTTTAAAGATAACGTAGAATTGCGTAGCACGTGAGGTTGGATTATTTTCATGGCCGGGCCCTGGGGCCTTTATTCAGCCTTGCCTATATTTACCATTATTAAAACTGAAGGATTAACCGTTATGAGAATCATCTCGAAATGACGGCTGCTGGAACACGTGATTTCATTTAGGAATAAACTGACAAGGTAGTGTATCCAACTTGTTGCGCAAAGGGCATGACATAGATTCAATGAAAAAAAAGGAAAGCTTTGTTCTGGGCCTTGGTTGGATGTTACTGTAAAAGCCTTGTTTGCAGTCGTGTGAGAATCACTTTCCCCAAAATAAATGTTTGAATGACTGGTGGGAAGAAAAGAAAAAAGATGCAAAGTCACATGGACGGCTTCGCCCGGCAGAAGGCCTGAGGCCCAGAGTTTATGAAAGAAATTATCGCTTATATTTCTGCAAGTTTCCCTCGCTCAGAGTTGAAAACAGGACAGTTTTCCAAAGAGCCTAATTTATGACATGTGATGCACTGTGGAGGTTTTTATTTATTTTATTTTTTATTTTTTTACATTTTTGATTTGAAAAACAAAAGAACGCTGAAATGTATTTATGTTTTCTGCAACTGGTACAGGTGCCAAAGTCCTGAAATCTAGCTTGAGATACAACATATTGCAATTAAAACGTTTTTCCTTTAGAAAAAGTAACATGCAGTCATATATCTGCACTTGAACCATGAAGTTAACTTTTTCGATATCCAAGCTGCTTTGGGTGCAGTTTCTGTAGCAGTTGTTTTTTTCCAACTGATGGGAAAAAGAGTTCCCATGATAACACTGCCGGCCAAAACTAAATTGCCAAAGATTTCATTTAAACTCGGGGTTAGATGATGGAAACCATTTTTCCCAAATGTGCATGTAAATATTCACAGTAATGTCATCTACATTATTAATATACTCTAATTTACTCTGTTATCAATTAGTTCACTCCTTAATATTTTTCAATTTATCTAACCTAACTTATTTCCTTTTGTAGTTTGCATAGTGGTTATTCTTGTCTTTCTTTCTTTCTTTCTTTCTTTCTTTCTTTCTTTCTTTCTTTCTTTCTTTCTTTCTTTCTTTTTTTTCTTTCTTTTTTTCTTTCTTTCTTTCTTTCTTCAGGAATCAATATATAGGATATATAATTATGTACTCATCCTCTGATTAGCTATTCATCTCACAGAGGATTAATACCTGAAATTTTCCAGCAGTTCTAGTTAGAACTGAAGAAGCCTCTCGGATGAGAGGTGAAACGTCTTCAAGAAATCTTCAACCAGTCCGGTTGCATACGTTGAATCGCACTTGATATTGCCATGACCTGGATGACAGAACCTTCACAGACAATATATAGGACTCTACACTAATAACTAACTAACTAAGACAACCATATATATTTTTTTTAAATGGAGCCTTATTGGTGTACAGTATATATGTGATCCATCAGTGATGTGATTAAAAAAAACTTTGTTCTGGTTTCAAATGTTTTACAAAGATTCATCCCGAGAGAAATATGCCAATCTTACATAACATTTAAACCAGATAACATGTGATGTTCCAGCTGATGTGTAAATTAATTGTATGGTCCTCTGGTATTTAAATCATCTCTACTAAAAGTGAGACTTTTAATGTGACTGGTGCTCAGTGGTTGCGTATTTCCCCTAATGTAAACTTAATTCTACAGATATATTAACTGCTGTAGATTTCACTTTAAAAAAAAATCTACTGCATCATGCATTCTGTGTTAAGTGTAAATAATCTGGAACCACATTGTGTATGGGTGTTGTGTAGAAGGAGCATGTGTTATATGTAGTCCTTGGCCCTTGTCTCAAATAAAGGGCTCAACACAAGAAAAGCTTGTGCCAAAAAAAATATATATATATATATAAAATAAAATAAACAGGAATAGGGTTAGAGTTAGGACAAATAGGGTAAAACCTCCATTTCCATGGCTTGGCTTTACATATATTGCTTGGATTATTGCTATTTTTAGTCCACATTTCCAAATCATCCATTCATGTGCACACCACTAGAGCAATACCTTGCTGTCTCAGTCTCAGTTCATTACATACTATCTATACTTATATCTGAAGTGGGGCCACCAAGACATACACAATCTTAATATCTTTAGAAGTAACCATATTTGACTTTAACATCTTTATTTCCTGCATCATAGATAATATTTATGCAAGACAACGATAGCTCTCAGCAGACAGAAGGCCCATTGATATGTAATAGAACAGAGTCTTTATTGCCATGCACAATTTTTAAACTCATGATCATGTTCAGTTGCCGTGCTTCAAAACCTTTTGTTTTGGGTTGCACAGATATTTATTGCATCTTATAATATCTGTCTCTGAAGGACTGTAATTTACTCTCTCCCTCTCCCTCCATCGCTCTCTTTTTATTTTCTCCAACAACTTTAAGTTTAAGTTCAGTTTTCTGCGCAAAGCAGCTCTGTTTACTGCAAAGGCAACATTTCGCAGCTCAAGTTACCATGATTCAGGGTTATCCATATGTCCTGAAACCAAGACACGGAGCCTCAGGGATTGACACCAATAGAGCACATAAACGAACTGAAATTGACCAAAAAATGACTGCATGGGCACACATGGGACCTGCCAAATAATTGAACATACTGTAATGTGAATGTTGTTTAAGCCATGTAGATGGAGATACAGTTCCTGTTTGTGGCACATTCCGCTGATTGTGGAAAAAAGAAAGGTGGGACTGCTTGGTGTCTGTGTTGACCTGTGTGTTCATTAGAGTAGAGGCTGCTGTCGGTTTACAGGTTCAGGTGGTTTTGTCTAAGGTCCACGCTCGTACCATCTCCTTGTACGGCAAAGTCTCCAGAATGAGACAATCAGACTGGCCACCAACATGACATAGATCTATCAAATGAAGTGTTTGATTATCACCATAGAGTATGATATAATATGATTACCGTATATGCACATGAAGATGGTGTTTTTTATTTGAAATTGGTATCTGAAGTCAGTCTCAGTTGTTTTTTATTTTGATGTGTGACTTTACCTATCTATATGTGACTTATAGGACATTCCTACATTTCACACATTCTAATCAATCTATAGCAAAGAAAATTGCTATATCGTTGGCACAGAAGCCTTTGTAATTGGAATAATACCCTAGCTGGGCACTTTATTGGGCTTTGTTATCATCGATATTAAAAAATAAGAAACGTCATACAAGGTGATATTTCTGTTGTGTCTTAATTGGATCACATGCTTCTCCTAAACAGCCTGTCGTGACTGAAAACATCACTAGACCGAATATCTCTTTATTCATTAAAAAAGCAGTGACTTCTATCTCCTTCCTGAGCAAAGACATGTATTATTTGCTCTGCTTAGTTTTCACTATATTACTATGCAACTGATATATTGCAAACCCATTATATCAGTGACAGTGATTGAGGTACAGCAAAATGGGTGGGGCTGCTTCTGGCCAGAAGACGTGAGCCCAGGGGATCTGCAGAGACTGACGTCTTATTATTCCTGTTCCTTACAGGTGGCTGTGTGTGTCTTTGTTCCCGGGGGGGGGGGGACACAAACAAATTGATAAAACTGTCTGGGAAATGCTTGTTGAATTTCTGGTTTTATTGACGTTTTGGATGTTGGGTGTTGAGAATGAGCTAAGAAACTTGGAACTGGTATTTTATGGCGGCGCTATTTTTGGCACTCACGTGCCTTCTCAGACGACAAGCGATCTCTGTGCTTTTTGGGAATCCCTCTTGGGTGTTGCTGCTTCCTAACTTGTCCTTTCCGCCAAAGGTAATTGCGCCTTCTTAAGATAGGGAGTGATTTGTTTAATAGCGTGCTTTGCAGAGAGTTGTTGGCTCAACTGTTTTCTGGGGTTGTGTCAGAGTTGTGCAGTCATACTTCAAAGACATGTCTACCAGTTCAGTGTCAAAAACAAATGTTGTGAGGTCACAGTACCAAATTCTAACCAGGTCAACCCTGAGTCTAAGTGTTCTTGTTGACCGCTAACGTTTGACGGTAATAATTACATCTGTCTGTCAGTGAGTGTGCTTTCAAAGTAAAAGCAAAACTCGCAAAATTCCATGTATGGTTGTTCATCTTAATATACCATTTAAAAAAACAGAATAGTCCATCATGTATGTAATAAACCCGTGTTAGAGGAAGTCTTTTTTCCCGCCCCGTTAATCACAGAGGGCGAGTTCATGGTTGTCATGAAGTCGTTGTTTTATTATTTTGAAAAACACAAGCGGATATAAGTGTTGTGACTAGGAGTGACTTGATGTTTTTTTTTTCCGCCGTGTGATGCTGATGACGGAAACAAACACCACGGGGAAAGCTGCTCACATCAACCACAAATTCTGCCATCAAACACTGTTCGACATCCCCACTGATATATCGTGTAAACTACGGGGTAAGCTTTCAACCACGGCCACCTCGCACATTCGCCGAAATCTGAATCTGAACAGCAGACGGGTGGCTCGTGTTTTAGGCTAGTGAACTAGCTAGCATTAGCTGGCTGTTTACATCTGTCTTGTTGACGTTGACGTGCTCGTTTATATTAAAAGCTGATATACGTGATTATTTGTTATTCCATGCTGTTGTTAAGTGCAGTCCTGGGAACATAGTCTGGACAATGACTCACCGGAACACGCCCGGTTAGAAACGTGTTTATATTTTCAGTCGGGCTCTGCTGTGTTCCCCTGATTGACTCCCCGTGCAGAGCCCGTGCCGATTCGTGGAATATCAATGTAAATGTTCGTTTTGATCATTAATGCTAAAAAAAAAACCCAAAACTTCCCGTTTTGTCTTGTCCATCTCAATAGAGCACAGGAGTGACAGGACTGTATTTTAATGATCTTTTAATTCACATGTTGATCATCACCCCTTTCAATTTTCGTTTTGTTTTTGAGACACTGCGTAACATGCGACGTGCATGTCATTTTGTTTGGTCCTCTGAGTAAGGTTCGATTTAACGTCAACAAATCCATGGTCAATTGAAAGCGGTGAGATTTAGTTTTAAATGTGATTACTTTGCATGTTAAACATTTATATATATATATATATATAAACAGGAACATCTGAACACCTCTCGTTGGGACTATAACGTATGCTGTCTTCCTCAGATGTAGCCGATGAAATGGAGTATGATGAGAGACTTGCACTTTTCCGCCAAACCCGCCTCAATCCCTTCGATCGGGGAGAGGAAGAAGACGGTTCCCATGGAGGCAAGACACCTCCGCAGCACGGTAAAGTCCGCAGGAAAAAAAATACGAACCCCAGAAATGAATTGCAGACATGTCCATGTGCAGCCAGCATAACCGTGAGCATATTACATCTCAAGGCCTGTCTTTTTGGTGTGCAAAACCAACACAATGTCCCTGCCTGTAATCTGCCCTGAAGAGGATAAAATACCCAGCTTTCCTTGGGTTGACCTCCTCGACGTTAGAGGAGGAATCACGTACAGATCTGCCTCATAGATTTGGGACGGTAACTCCCCTGAGAAAGCGACAAATGATTTCCTTCAAAGGATTTTGACACAAATAATTCAAAAAATACCCAACACTTAAACACCCAAAACTATGATATGTTGTGTGTACGTGTCCTCACAAAGAATGGGAAGTTGGTAATACTGTGGTTGAAGAGAGGAAATGAAAAGCCTACGTGTAAGCAGTACGACGCTTGCAAATTTATATCACTTTTTGTTTGATTACAATAGTTATGACACGCAAGGCTGACGGAGAGTAAGCTGAGCCGATTTCACCGTCTGTTTTTTTTTTTTCTTTTTTCCATTTGTCTGACGCCTGAGAAGCTGAATTATCTCAACATGTTTTCTCCGGAGGTGTATGCAGGTAAAACCGCTGTTGGTCATAACAATCTGGTGAATCTGGTTGTTTTTCCGCTTCTTCCTCTGCAATGACTGACCTTAACAAAACGTCCACAAAGGCAGCTAAGCTCACCAGTGCTCATTTAATCACAATTGCTCCCAGAGCCCGATCTGACGAGCAATAGTTTCCCCTCGTATAATGATATTATGGATAAAATAACTTTTGATCTTGCGCATCTTTGGGAGTAATTGCAAAATGCTATTTTACTTAGCGTGTCATCCTCAAAGACGGGCCAATTGTCAAAGACACGTTACTAATAAGATCCGAATCAGGACTTTGCGCTCTCAATGCATCAAGCGCACACAGGCGCTTAGTCTTTGTGGTATCAAAGGTGCACACTTTTCTTTTTCCACAAAAACAGTTGGGAGCAGCAGCAGCAGCAGCAGCAGCAGCAGTAGTTGTCCAGGTTGACGTTTAGAAGGCAGATAACATTGTTATTAGGTCATTTAGGATCAAACAATATGAGTGGTGACTGATTGTTCCCGTGTAGACGTCATTGCGACACCAGTAACGATCGGCGCATCAAAGGTCACTCTGCCCGGTGACCAGCAGTTTGAAAACGCGTTGTAATGTTTAATCTCGTCCGTTGTGCTCGTCACACATTAGCAGAACCATGTGACTGTTGCTTGTCTTTTCCTGAGTTGTTCTCCATAAAGACTCCTTGAAGGGGTGCGTCTTGACTGTTTGGGATTCTTTCCGTGTCACTCGAGACAACCTCCCACGTTCAGCAGACTTACAAGGCCATATTGCGTGCGCTTATGATTATGATTCTTTTTTTTTGATAGAATCAAGGCCCGAGCTGTTCTCTGGGAGCAGAACCCACAGTTCCGATCGGACCATGGACCTTGGTCTAGCCGAGGATCACTTCTCACAGCCTGTGGTGAGGAAAGCATTGTTTCCCCTTTTTTCGCCTCGACTTCAAACAACCTGCTACATTTAATTGAGCAGATTCGCTGTGCTCTTGATACAAATCTTTGTATTCTATTTACTGTGCGTGTGAACTCGGCAATTTTTTTCTCTCTCCCCCATTTGTTCCAGGGTTCTTTTGTGGCCTCGGACATCGAACAACTGAAACTGGCCATAGAGGAGTGCAAGAAGCTGATCCTGGAGCTGCCGGAGCACTCGGAGAGGCAGAAGGACACCGTGGTAAAACTCATCCACCTCCGGCTCAAACTACAGGAGCTAAAGGTACGGTACAACTGACCGAGTGGGTGGAGAAGTGGATAGAATATTGCCATTCCTTTTTACTTGCACGTTTACACATGTGTGCAATGCTCAGCTGCACAAATGCTGGTGGATAATTGTTGTGTTTATGTAAAGCTGGCAGACAATTCTTAAAATGAGTGCTGCTTCTCAGTGAATTTGTGGTACATAGAATTTGGGGCTTAAATATAACTCCGTGGATGCGATAGCCTTGTACTTTTGGCTTGTTCATTGAAAAAGAAAGTTTTAGTTATTTTTTGGGGAGTTCGTTGTTGTTTGTTTTTTTCTGTATTGATTTTGTTCTTTTTTTAATAAGCAAGGCTTCCGTATATATTTTTCTTTTTCACATTGTTTATTTGAAATAACCTTTAACAGGTGCATTACTGCCACGTGCCGAGTGTTATTTGATTCCTTTCTATTCCTCTAAATGTTGACCATTTCTCCGCCTTTACAAATCCCATCCTATGACTGATAAAACTTTCTGAGCAGCTGGCTGCCAATGTGTGACTGATTCGTGTAAGCCAAGCCCAGTATGTCACAGTCAAACTGATGCACAAAAGGAACTTTGTCTGATATTAGGCTGCACTTGAAATATGTCACCAACAGTATACATACATTGGTTCAACGAATCATTTTTTTTTTTCGAGCATCCGCATCCCTGTTTTTACTGGTATTTTGTAGTTTTGAATCATATAATGATAAGCAGCTTAGTGTCATGAACAATGCTGAACACGCTATGTCATTTTTTTCCCCGTGTTTAATCATAAAAGTGTTGTTTATGGATTAATTGTAGGAATAAAATATACATTCTAACACCCACAGATGTTTTATGCCTGACAAATTGTTATTGTGCACATGCTTTGCAGTTAGGCATTTCCTTGAAATCAGAAAAATCAGCTTTATTGCTGCAGCTACTGGATTTTTTTTGATGCACTGTGTTGCTTTAAAGGACCCCGAGGAGGATGAGCCTAATCTGAGAACCCTGCTGGAGCATCGCTTCTCTAAGGAGAAGAGCAAGAGTGTGAAACAGACATGTGACAAGTGCAGCACCATCATCTGGGGCCTTATCCAAACTTGGTATACTTGCACAGGTGAGACCCGTCAATATACTAATGCGGTACCAGCCGTGTCTAGTTAAATAAGGTGCTATAGCTGACTCATTGCAAAAGGATTACGTGAGTTCATACGTTGTACACATGCAATCATGCACTTGCTCTATTTGTGTCAACTTCATATCCATTTTACAACACTCCCTGCAAATGTGCCGCACTTGAGAATAATTGACCAGAGAAGTTTAGGTTTGTTCATTTCATTTGTATATTTGAGAGACTCGGCAAATGGCCAATTTAAGCGCTCCGTTCTCCAATTGTATTCGTTATTTTCCACAATTATCTGACTTGAACTTGTGTGTAAGCGCCAATGCTACTGGGCCACACGAAACAATTGTCCCACCGTGTGATTATCCATTTCTCAGGTTGCTATTACCGGTGCCATAGTAAGTGTATGAACCTGATTACTAAGCCCTGTGTGAGGTCAAAGGTGAGCCACCAGTCGGAGTACGAGCTCAGCATTTGCCCTGAAATTGGACTAGACCGGCAAGACTACCGCTGTGCAGAATGCCGCACGCCTATTTCACTGCGTGAGTATGAATGCACTCTGTCTGTTGATGTGTGGAAGTTTGACAGACAAACTTCTGTTCCTGCCATAAATCTCTGACTTTTTTTCAGTAAATTTGACCTCTTTCAGATATTAGATGTGAAGTTATTTCTAAGACCACCCCAGGCGCTTGGCTTTCCCCCTTCTCAGAAGTCTTGTAGACACAGTTCCTCATCCTTGGCAACCGCCACGTCCTATCGCTGATTGGAGTGTTGTGCTCTTTATTTAGCCAATTATGGATCCGCAATGAGGTTGCGTCTCTCTCTCTCACAGAGCTAGTCGTATGAATCCACTGCTCCTGGTGGTCCCTTTTGGTCTGCCTGATCACCCTATTAATACGGTGTTTGCCGAGCGTGCACTGCCCCTTTAGAAACCTTTAGTCTCGGCAGGATTTTATGCTGAAATTGGCACTTGAACCTCTGGGACTTGTGCTTTCCGGTCAGCCTGTGTTTTAAGGAGAGCGTTTTTAAGTGCGAAAGCAAGTAGCGCTCCTTTGTTTCTGAGTTTGACCGTACTGGGCGGTGCTGTGTTTCTTCTGTAGGAGGAGTGCCAAGTGAGGCCAGACAGTGCGACTACACCGGCCAGTATTACTGCAGCACATGCCACTGGAATGACACCGCCATCGTCCCGGCTCGTGTCATCCACAACTGGGAGTTTGAGCCACGCAAGGTAGCCACACAACAGCTACAGCAAAATGGTATACAGTATGTGTGTAAACGAAGACATCCCAACGTCTTAATGACACTTTTAATGGCCGTTTTGTTGAAGCAGGATTTGGATCATTTGCTGAGACTGTTGTCCGTTCTGTATTTTTTTTCACTGCTGCAAGAGACTCGAATTTGCATACACAGAATTTAGTATATAATAATATATAATATAATATTATATAAATAATTTTAGTAGCCAACACAGCCTGTGAAAATAACGGTTTCAGTGGCTTCAAGAGCAGCTTTGTCAAGTTTACCCAACGACGACTCAGCTTCTTGTTATTCAAAAGTCCGTTACATTAACTTAGAACATTAAACTGCGCATCAAAATGTGATTTGGGAAAAAAAAAAAACACCTTCATTCTAGTTTAGCCCAGACCAGGAGGAGATTAAATTGGGGCAGATAGTCGGCATTGACCTAGCCAAGCTGTCCACCAACCCATGTCGTGAAAAGGTGCCGCCTTGTGTTTCTGTATTTATATTTGGCCATTCGGCGGTCCGCCGCGCGTCTCCTCCTCAGGTGTGTCGCTCCTCGTTGCGCTACCTGGCTCTGATGATCCCGCGGCCTGTGCTGAAGCTGAAGGAAATCAACCCTTTGCTGTTCAACTTCGTGGAGGAGCTGGTCGAGATCAGGGTGGGTAGCTTTGCTTTTCCGGTAAAGACCCAGAAAACTTGAAGGAAATGTGTTTCGAGCTGAATAACGTGAAATCCGGTTGTAGTTGTTTTAGGGTCGCTTTGTATTCACCGGGAACTTGGTCAATATCATTTTACTTGCGACTCTGCGTGAAAGGCGACTTAACGACACGGCGTGTCCATGCCTTTTCCTTTCCAGAAACTTCGTCAAGATATCCTGTTGATGAAGCCCTATTTTATCGCCTGCAAAGAGGCAATGGAGGCTCGGTTGCTACTGCAGGTGGGCGTGTATTCCGTGTATTTACTTGTGCTATTAAAAGTCATTCGCGGTGGGCGCCTGTAACCCAGAAGCAATATGTTACCACAGCACCGCAGTGTGGCGGGAGTGGAGAACTTGCACGCAGCGGAGAGTTGACTTTTTGAGGCACCAGAAGTGAGAACGTATCGGCTCAAGATGAAAAAGTATCTTCAAATGATTTCAGGACCTGGCCACAAGCATTTGTTCAATCGTGAGAAAGACTTAATGGATACCGAAATATACAGAAATAGAATGGTAAACTATGTTTCTCACAAACGCGTTGACCTTTATACCCACTGTGGTTTGACCTCATGAAATATCCACAGGTTTTTTTTTTTCTCTTAGCAAGGTTAGGTCTCACAGTGTGCTTGCATTCATTTCACAGTGGACCATTTCTCTCTCTAAAAATAAAAATAAATAAATACATAAGTGTTTTCCTCTGGGTTCCTTCTCCAGCTACACGATCGCCAGCACTTTGTGGAGAACGACGACATGTTCTCGCTACAGGATTTGATTGACATCTCCAGTGGCCGACTGAGTTGTTCCCTCACGGAGATCCACACTACGTTCGCCAAACACATCAAGCTGGACTGTGAGGTGAGTTCATCCACGGAGTGTGCTTTGTTATCATAAGCTTGGGGAGTAGAGATTGTGAGGTCTTACCAAAAAGATTTCTGGTCTGGTTGTGTGTGTGTGTGTGTGTGTGTGTGTGTTTAGCGTTGTCAGGCCAAAGGATTTGTGTGTGAGCTGTGTAAGGAGGGAGACATCCTCTTCCCTTTTGACAGTCACACCTCCGTCTGCCATGACTGCTCCGCCGTCTTTCACAGGTAAGTCACCAACCAGCCAATAATGATATTATTATGAGTTCAAAAGGATCCTGTCAAAGCCTAACCCCTGCAGTTGCTACTAGTAACCACAAAGATCTCCGATTGCCGGGCTAATTTAGTCTTAAGATCACCCGTTGACCTATGTTCAAACTGCTTCCAGAAAAATATGAAATGCATTAGTTCTCAGTTAGTGGCACAACGGTACAGAATTCTCCAAACGCTGTCTAGCTGTCACAAAACAAGATATGAGATAACAAGTTGCTTCAGATTTGTACAAACTGTGCTGGCGACAAAAATGCACGTTAACTTTGATCCAAAAATTCCAATTGAAATTGTGGGTGTTTTGTCATGTCTCTTTAGAGATTGTTACTATGACAACTCCACAACTTGTCCACGATGTTCCCGAATGACCGATCGAAAGCAGGACGAGTAAGAAGTGAACGATAAATAACACTGGAGAGGACCACCTGATGTTACTGGATGTTGCACACCATTTCATGATGCTGTCTAATTGAAGATCATACTTTGCGCCTTTCATTTTTTGTTTGTTGTGTGTTTTAAACTGTAGTGTCAACTCCTGTGCACTACCTCACGAAGCAGGGTACCAGAAACTCCATCTGGAAATATATATATATATATATATATATATGCAATACATACTATAATTGGATGCGTTGAACATTGTTAAGGTATTCACATTAGAAAGTCTGCATGGATAAATGCACCTAATAAATGCTCTACAGTGGAAAAACTACCTTCTAAGTAGGTGACTATGCATGAGTTGTATATTAATCATTCAGATGCATTCACTTATATTACCATCGTTGCTGAATATACATTTTAGGGTTGCTCTGAACGACAGTGGCTTTGAAGTATAATGTTATAAAGTTTGCCAAATTACATAAAGCAGAAAAATTCACATTTCAGCTTTATGTGAATATTATTAAAAACAATACCTTGCAATCAACATTAACCAGAACTATCAATTCCAAAATGATATCCGTGTGACATTCCTGGTTTCCATTCAGGCTCATAAACAGTTGAACATTTCTAGTTCTACTTCTAAAAACATTTACCCGTAAAAGCAGTATTTTTTTTTTGCATCCTGTTTCTATCTTGCCACATAACATAGGACTGCACTGAGCCAACCCCAGATACTGGGGAAAAAAACTGGCTTGTGATTGGTTAACAAGCAGGATGCATATCGGTTCATTAAAACTATAATTTGAAGTATGAGTTACATACTGTATATAATGGAAGCCTGCATTTCCAGGAGCTGTCCTTAAGATGAGGATTGTGTAAATGGTAAAGAAAGGAAATGTAGGAGTTAAATACACTTTTCATTGTATTGAAAACTGTGAATTCATTCCAGACAGTGTGATTTAATTTGGGTGCAGTGTGTCGTTAACCGATGTGGCTAAACATTGTGTGCTTAAAATTGTCGAGTAACATGCAGCTGTTACCTATCCTGTTAATGCCTTCTCAGTCTTAAAGTAGCACATTTTTCAAAAGATGAAAAAGATGTGAAGTGACACCTTTGGTAATATGTAAATGTTAAGCCTATAATGTATTTGTTTTAAAAATAAGAGTTTTGGCTGTGTTCTCTTCAGCATGTGCTGTATTTCTCAGTCTATAAGGACACGTATAGTGTTGATAATAGCCGTGACCTGTTCTATGGTCATGAGTAGAGCATGAATAAAGGAATTAAGAAATATTACTGTTGCAGCATTGTGTTAAAGTCGGGCTCAACTTTCATGCCGTGGTGGAGGAACCAATGTTTATATTTAGCTCCGATAGTGTTTACAGCAGTAATGCATCATATTGAGTTTTTTTGATCATGTACGTAAAATCTAAAATCTGTATTTATTTATTTTATTTTTTCCAAATTGTTGGCAGGAAATTGTTTTGCCATTACATGAAAATACTAAAATAATATTTAAAAAAAATTGTGCATACACTATATTAGTTTTCGAGTTATATATCCCAAACTCACTTTCTTTTGTTACAGCTGTGGTTCTTGGTATTGGGTACAAATCCTTGAAATAGACTGCAGTGCTTTAAAAAAATTATATATATATATATATATATATCTGATGCCTGAGTCTCTCGAGA
Organism: Colistium nudipinnis; assembly: GCA_016785305.1. Lineage (NCBI taxonomy): Eukaryota > Metazoa > Chordata > Actinopteri > Pleuronectiformes > Rhombosoleidae > Colistium > Colistium nudipinnis. The sequence goes on from JAFBJU010000454.1 coordinate 359,899, forward strand.
TGGGACTGTTTCACACTGAGTTTTTAGGTCATGGTCCTCAGTTTTGTAATGTTCGGTGTGAAGGAGTCCCATTTAACTTGTATCTATTCATTGCTATTCATTCAGTTACATTTGCATTTAAAAACAGTTAATGCAAATCAGACATGCAAACAATAGATTGCTGATAAAGAAAAAATAACTAAAAGGTTCCCGTATTTATTTTATGCATAATTAAACCTGCAGTACGGAATGTTTGTCTCCCCCTTCTGGCTGTAAGGCTAAAAACAGATTTTTTCACCATGCGATTTATTATTTTTCTATTATTTTTATGTATATATTCTATGTTAATACACGAATGTATAACAATACCACTTTGCTGCTCAACTGTTCCATTTCAGTGGGGATATTTTGCCTGCAGAACTAGGTGCACATTGTTCTGTTGTGCCTGCTTTAGGAGCTTTTGAGTTTCAAGCTCGACCTCACTAACCTCACTTTTTACTGGACAATTTCCATAACCGTTAGCTTCAGGCCTATTCGATTTGCTTACGTGTTAAGTTTTATGTTTACACCTGTTCACTTGTAACGTCATTAAGCCTGTGTTGCACACGGTGCACTTTTATCCTTTTTCTGCCTGCTAAGATCTAATTTGTTTTACAGCAGCAGGCCTGGACCACGGAGGGCAGGGCATTTTTCTCTCCGACAAAGAAAACTGGGTCACAATGAGAGAGCGTTTTGTAAAAGAAGGATTAGACAACTCGGGGGGGGGCACCGTGAGGGGACGGACACACCGCTTCTCTCTGTGTTGTCCTTAATATATTTTGCATGTAAACTGTGTTGTTCAGATTGTTTTTTGTTTTTTTGACATAAATATGTTTCTAATTTAAAAGTTTACTCGTCGCTTCAACACTCCTTTTACTGCCCCCTCACACCCTCTTCCCCTACATTTGGGTAATCACTTTGAGACGCTGTCCTTTGTCCAAATCCCAGGCTTGTGTGATTGTGGTGACGTTTCGCGTGTCTCAGAATCCGATATGACACAGCTCCGATGGCTGCGCCTCACCTCGACCAGCATATCAATACACAGCGCTTTGGACAGGCTCATTCGAGGTAAGCGATGAATATGATATTATAATACTCATCGAGAGCCTGCGGGTAACACACTTCAATTAAGTTTAGTAATTGTCTTTGTCTTTGAAAAACATGTATTAAGTTACGATATACCCGAAACTTGGAAGTGATCCATTGAAGGTTCTCGATGAGGATCTGATTGGATATTTCCAACCTGCTTACTGTTTGATTTCATGCGTTACTCAAAAGATTATGCTTGTTGCGTCGGCCATCATCCCATTGAGGTTTTAAGAGCTCATTGAGGCTGTTAACTTCCTGCTTAAACAAAACACACAGTGTCCTTCATTTCCCTTTCTCTCAGGTCTGGAGAACCGTGTCATGTCATGAGACTGGAGATGCTGTGATGGGCCGACTCCTCGAACATACGGACAAAGGTACACAAACCAAATGGTACCTGTTTTCTCTCACATTGTTGCTCGTCTAACCCGTCGTTTCATCATACACAATCGAAGCAGGACATCGCCGAATATGTATACCGATTATTTCGTCCTAATACTTTCCCCTTTTTCATTGGGAGTTGTAGAGTTTGGAATGCATGGCGCGATGGGTCAAGTTTCCTTTGACCTCACTCGGCGCGGCACAACGCGATGACTTCGAGGCCAGGAGTCGGGCTTCCAGTGACGAGAAGGAAACGGCAGAGAAGGTAAGAACTGTCGTCAGGGCGTGAGCGGTTTATATATATATATATATCTCTTTATATTCACACCCCTCCTGGCCACTGTCGCGCATCATTTGGGATTCATCGGAAGCTTGCGTTTCGAAATGACGAGTTCAGTTGTACAACTTGCATTTGGCACGCTTTAATGTTGCTCTCTTCATAGCCATGTGGTGTGCTACAGTGTCGGTCAATTTGCCCACTTTTTTTCCCGGCAATATCTTTTTGTGCAAGAATCTATTTCATACATGGGACACCTTAAGAGATTAGGAAAAAGGTTGTCGTGCTTTGTCCTACCTCCAGTGTTGGATCTCAACACATCCGTTTCCCCTCCCCAGACACCGGGTGTTTGACAAAAAAAAAGGATTCTGCTCACTGCGAAAAAATCTGCGTGATTTGAAGTTATACGTGATATGTCTATTTTAGCAGATTGTCCCATTTAATAGGGTTACATCAATGTTCGTGCACCACAACTACTTATTGCAGAGAGAACTACTGGTCTGTCAATTTAAGTGTCTCTAAATACTTGTCGCCACTGCAGTATTGTAACTTGATAAGTTACAATAAAAGTAACAGACTTTTTCAAAACGTTTATTTATTCTTCTACCATCACAGTTGTGTCTCCAATCTCCACAGCGCTTTGTCAGCACCATCCCAGTGTCGCTTTTGAACCATTGTGTCGGAGCTTTCAGAATTATTGGCCCACCTGGTCGAGACAAGCGTAACATGAGATAAACAAACCAAGAATTCTGCCATTGCTTTTTGCTTAAAAAGATAAGAAATGATGCGTCATCTCATGAAGGATGATCGCAAAATTGTTGGCACTTTGTTGTATTTTTGGCATCCGCGCAAATCCACCCGACTATGGTGCGATTCTACCTTTATTATACGGCCGCCAATCAACTTTTGGATTTTTCCAACTTAAGTCAGTTGAGCAGCGGTGATTGTGGCAGCCATTATTTTTTAAAAATCATATTGGAATCTTGCCAAAGTGGGGGAAAAAGAAGTAACTGCTACTTGGTCTATTTTTCTTTTTGGTCATCTGCACCAAATGCCAATCATTCTGGAGGGCACTGTAGATACAGGGCACAGTGAGAAAAGTGCAACGGATGATGATGATGACTTGGCCTCGCTGAAACCCATGACCTTGTTTATAGGATACAGAAAACGGTCGTGTAGTCAAGCTGCACATTCGGTAGCGGCCTCAGTGTGATCATTTACTTTGAACTGTCGTGTTGATTAGCGGTGCGGCTGACATCCTGGCAATCCATGTGAACCCCGGTGTCTGAACGTCGGTCTCTTGCTGTGGACACAACGTTGAGTGCCAATCTCGGGGTCGGTTATCGTTTCCCACCCTGAGAGGCTGTAAGGATGGAGGTCCCGTTACTCTGCTGACCTCATACCCTGTATGTTTGTCAAAAACCAAACTGAAAAAAATCGCCTTGCCAGGGCGCATCGGTAAAACACCTTGCATGAACAACATCATGATCGTGTGTGTAAGAAAGAAAGAGAGAGAGAGAGAGAGAGACTGAAAAAGAGGAGAGGGAGAGAGATGATGTGTGTATTGCACATCTCAACATCTTATAATACAGAGCACAGTGTCAAGAGTCCGACCTGAACTCGTCTATTCAGCACCATGAAACGTTACGCGAGTGCACGGTGGCAGATGGGGGAGGGGAGGGGAGGGGGGAAGGGTGGGCCTCTCGGTCCACTGTGTGTTCCGGCTTGGGCTTTCCTCTCTCTGTGGTCCCGCCGCGTCACGGGCCGATGTCACGGCTGCTTCGGCCTCTCCAGTTTCATGAAGGTCTCCGTGGTGTCAGAGTCGCTGTGGTGTTTCCTCTCTCGCGGGGACTCCACTTTGCTGCAGCGCGTCCATGAGGGGCTGCGCATGTACCCGCCCCGGGGCAGCACAGGCTGCTGGGAACCTGGGAGCCAAACACACCGATGCATTGTTAATGACAGGAACTCCAAGTCTGGGCAGATATACAGTAAATACAGATGCGGTATTTTGATTTAATATGGAGATGGAGACAAAGAAAGACCTGTCTTGACCGCCATACACACTCCTACTTGCTTAAAAAAAAAAAAAAGGAATACTGCCCTGCTGTTAAATCACAACTGAGGCCTTGAAAGATACAGCATCTTCTTTCGTTTCTTTTTCTTCAGCCACTTATTGATGATAACCAGGTAAAATGGGGCAAAGAAGCATTTCTTGATATTATCTGACATAATCTATAATGACCCACAGACATAATACGAGCAAAACATATATATTGACAAAAAGGGAATCTCTTTGCACATTTCTTTTTTAAGTTTTTTAGCATATTATAATAGCCACCGGTTTTCAGTTGTGGGGACAGAGCCCCTACTCACCACTTGGTGGTGGACCGGTGGCGTCCAGCTAAAGCCGAGGCAATGGAGGGAATGACCGAGGGGAGCGAGCCGAACGCCTCACGCCGCCTTTCACCGCTTATATCAATTTAATGTTGGCTCCCCTGAGTGAACGTTATCGTCAGTACCTGCCTTATACATCTCCCCAAAGCCACATCCATATCCTCACACGCATTAGAAACCGAGAGACAGCGGGAGAGAGAGGCAGCGAGAAGTAGTGGGGAAGGGAGAAAAGACATATTGATCTTAGATGATCGATTGCGACTCCACTGGGGTTTAATAAGTGGGACAACAACCTCCTCGGCATCTTGAGAGGGGTTTACTGCATCGCGTTAACCTGCTGGCTGCAATCACACAGTTCTATCTCTTTGATAAATTCATAGAACTGTATTTATATAAACGTGCCTGTGCAATGCACATCTCGCTCCATTTATCATTTCGTGCGCATTCTTTCAGATTGTTGTTGACCTGTTGCTGTTAACATCTGATTATACTTATTATTATATTATCTTCTCAAAGAAATGAATTACATGAAGTCTATTAACTACGTCTCCTACTTTATTTCTCTCTCTCTTTGGGCTTGCTGTCACATACACGGAATATACTCTTAAGAAGCCATGTGTGCTGGGCTTGAAATCGTCTGTGCTGCTGGCCTGCAGCCATTGAGATTCATTGGTCGTCTTCTTTTTTTTTTGCTGCTGCATAACTCAATGTCACTGAAACACTAGACTTTCCCACAGAAAAGCTGTGAATGCACCGACAAAACAAGTGTTGTGAATGCACAGACCCGTGTGTGTTTATGTGTGCATGTCCAAACAATCTCCTTCGTCTCATTTAAGCAAGACAACTATCACTTATTAGGATTGCATGCTAATCCTAGCACAGCCCAATCGATGCCGGGGAAGTGGGGCAAGTATTTTTTTTATTTTTTTATTAAAGATACTAATACGTCATTTTAATGAAACCCTGGAGTGGCCCCCAAGGGCAGCAAGTTAAGCTGGAATCTGACCTTTGACATTCAAAGGAGCTTTTATAGAAAGGCTCTAAAATCTGGTCTCTGGATCCCAAAGGATAAGCCACATATGAGACAGAAAGCTGCCGCACAGTCTCTCGACGAGCTAAAACTACCCAGCATGCTTCACTTCCGGATGCATCCAACGCAGCCAGGTGTCGGGAGATTGGAAACAAAACTTGCTTTGGCATCACTGACCAGACCGACTCATTGTTTTGCCCCAGCCCTTCTAATGTTTTAGCTCTTTGTTTTGGTGCAGGGTCGTGTTTCCAAGAGAATAACCTCTCCCTCCGGTCCACTGCCAACCCCAAACTGCATGTCTCAAATTTGTCTGTGGACTGAAATGAGACAATACCATCACATGACCGAGCGCATCTGACACGCACCTGCCGTGGTGGCTCTTTTTTTTGCATAAAAATACAACAAAGCACTAAATTGCGGTGGTGTCCATCAAACAGACGCACAACAGGTGATAGATTGCGATGTCATCAATGGCATCACTGCTCAAACAACTAAGAATCAAAAGGCAAAAGCAGTGGCTGTGGCAGTTTGGCAGGTATGTGGTTCAACTTAATGGTTCATCAAGCTCATTTGAGCCTGAAACAAAGAGCAAACCCACAGGACAATGTCAGCCTTTTGCTCAAGGGCTCTGGAGCTGCTACAGAATTGAAACACTTAACTTCACACAGCATACTGGATTATAGCAATGAAGTACAACTGATTGTGCTCACTAGTTTTGCTTGAAGGGCCAAAATGGAATTTGATTTTTAAGCTGGAAAAGTGAAAAGTGGAGGAGACAAACAAGACAAAACGAATAATGTGCTGGTGTAGTTACTCGGCTTATGATATGTGTTTTTGAAGGACTTTTATCTGCGGGGAAAGGTGAATTATTCAGGAACCTACATTTAGCATGAACTCACTTATCTATCTCATGTTCAGCTCCCCTCCTCTCAACCCGTACATTAAGCCCCACGCGCTCTGCACTTTGTCGCAGGGCTGAATGCTCACAACACAGCGAAGTACTCGTCTTTCTCCCCCCACTCAATCAATGATGATCTTACGAACTATTGAACCAACTATCTTACTTAAACGGTCTTTGGCATAATTAAGTTCTCCGTTGTTCACTCGGAAAAACAAGGCAAAAAAATGTGCATTGCGTACAATATTGCCCAAATAATGGCCTTGGGAGTTCAAGGCAGCATTCACTAACATGCGCCACAAGAGACGTCATTGTTCTATGAGGGTTTGAAAACGATGAAATAAACGAATGCTTTAAGCAGCACTGTTATAATATTACATTAAGTGTGTGCAGCATCATTATATGTTTTCTTCTGTGGTTTCACTGTAGCACTCTTATAAGATCTTAGAAGCAGAACACTTTGCAGTTGGCTTCATTATCTCTCTGCAGGTTCTCGCTGTCGTCTGACTGCCTTTTTTCTGGCACTGGTATCTTTCGTCTGTAACCGCCATATCTGAGGAAGACGTAAAGAGAGAAGATGACAAAGCCAAGCAAAGAGTCTGAGAGGGCTTGGGAGAGACAGCGGGAGTAGGACAGTGACGGTGATGAGTCTAGGACAGGAGCAGGTCAAGTGAGAGATTTTTGGAAGCAAGTTGAAGAAGGTCACACCGCAAAACGTTACATCTATCAGGAGGCCCTAGATTTTGCAGGAATAAATGTTTGCTGCATTCTCAAAAGATGGACCTATTTTTTACCTGCGATTCACGCAGGTATAAATAGAGCCGCGAATAAACTTTCACTGTGAATGTGTCGCTTGCAATAATCAACAATAAGCAAACTAATAAATTGGACATGTCATTTTGAGGAGGCAAACATTTAAGGGCTGCGTAAACGAGATAATTTAGCATCATAACAATGGTTTACAACTGTCCATCTGCTGAAAGTAAGAATTTATCCCGATTAGCTGGGCAGCAGATGTGAGCCCATGGGCAGGAAGCCTCTTGGCTGCTATGGATCCTGCACCTGTACTGACTGAAGCGAGGACATGCGAAATATGTTTGCTGTGGTCAATTTTGTTTTTGGCTAAAGTTTTGCCATGAAAAGACATGAAATATAATTACATTTAATTGTTCTTTAAAAACTAGGGTTTTTACAAATAAACGTTTTCTTTTTTATTCCTGTACATTAAATACACCTCTGCAATTACAGTGCTGCAACCATCTTTCCTTCAAATAATTGGCTGTGGAGCTGAAGACAGCAGCATGCAGTACAAATGGCTCACTGGGACCATATCTCACACTTAACAAGCAGTGTTAAGATATTGCAATATTGTTTTAAAAAGAAGGAAGGTAGAGAACGAATAACTTTACAGAGGGAGCAGATGGGATAAGATATCCTAATAGGTCTATTATAGTTTAGAAGAAGTAAGTACATTTCTTCAAAATCTACTTTGTTCAACACTGTGTCCTACAAACATTGGGTTCTCAACTATCTCAACTTGAGGTCTGACATTTTAACCAAACAAAATGACATGTTACTGTTTCTTTTCCTTGCACTGCCCATGGAGAGAATGTGCACTATTTTCCAGACATCCAAAATATGTTTAAATCTGGAGCTGCCCTTGAATGCTGTGTGCAGGGTTTTTTTTTTCTTTGAGGGGTTCACTGTCTGCATTCATGATGAGCTTCCCAGATCATACATAAAACATGGGAAAGATATTTTGCTCGATTTTTGCAAATCCGGAGACAGGCGTGCTCTTCTACACCCGCTGCTACACGCATGCAGACAGAGCTGTCTCATTAATATGAAAATGTGTATTTGGTTAATTGGGCTTATATGCGAGTAGTGCCACGCGGTCCTAGATCAACATACTCCCGTTTACCAGAATGAAAGTATCCTCTGCTAAATTACAACGTATCCATTAGTAATTGTAACACAATAAAAGGTTGTGACACAAAGAAATTCCAAGTCATCATTGCCTAGTAGGTCTCCGTGGTATCCTGCTGGGCCATAATGATATGACACTCCTACTCTTACAGGTAATTGACTAAAGCCACAAAGTAAAAAGACTGCGGTGAAGCTAAGCATTGTGTAGTAAAAAGAGGTTCCCCTCCGTCGCATATTTGTGAATCTCATTTAGGTTTAAACATGCTGCAGGTCCTACCTGTGGGGAACTCATTGTGGTTTTCCTCATCCGAGTCTGCAAACACTTCAGCCAGTTCCTGGTCAGACATGTCAGTGAGCTCGGTCAGGTCCAGCAGGTCAAAGTGCACCTCTAAAGAGGATACACTACTCAGTGGTTCTGCGATGCAAAGACAGAGAACACACTTTTAGCCTGGAGAGAAGTTTTTTTTTTTTTTTGCTGACAGTGCAACAGAATATATTTAGTTTGAGGGAAGTGGGGGATACGTTGCATTTATTGTGAACACAGAGCTCTTCATTCCCTGGTGTAATGCCACTCTTGAATCTCCACCGACTTAAAAATCAGATCAATAGCTTACTCTTCTCATACTAATTTGCACAAAGAGTCCCTTCACTATCTGCCTTTGAACTTACCACCACCGTCACATGAGGCGGTGTGTTGCATGTGTTTTGTGTATTTCTGCACAAGCCTCTGATCCTTTTGGCAGGCAGAGGACATACAGCGGGGTCAGTGGCACATATGCTGTGCACCAACAGGCCAGGCCGAGCATTTTGACCAGGGTGACACCGACGCTGAAATTGTAATGTGATGTATGCAAAGTATTCACACATTCTGTAACGCATGCAAAACACCTTGCCAGGGTCCACCAACATCTGCCTGTCTCGGCATCAAACTACAGCACAGAGCAGGCACAACTAATGCAGAGGATAGCAAGGCCATTAAACATACCAAACACTTCTACAACAGGACACAACGCTATGCTTACTGCACGTTATGACAGATTTTATAAACTGTCACGGATAAAAACACACTTTCCTGACTTCATTACCCGTAGGTCTTTGTCTTCACCACACAGCTCTCAGCGACTGCAGCGGCCCCTGGAGGCTAACCCAATTATGGCTGCTACACATCACATACACAGCATTAACTGCGTGTAACCAGTTTGTGGTGGACTACAATGACGTGCTTTTCTATTATACTTTTTTTTGGCAAGACTCAAGTCAGCATCACCACCTAAAGCCCCGACTTTTTTGGATTAGTAAATCAGCAGTAGCACGAGTAGCGGTATCGACAGGTTAGCTTAGCCTGCTGGCTTCTGTATATTAGGGACGTGTGTCCTTACCTGTAGATGTTTCTTGAAGTTATACTTCGAGCGATTTTTTTTTCTCACAAGCTGTGGCCATAATTATGACGGATAAGCCATTTGGCGAATGTTTTAACGCCCCTTACGTTGAGTTGTTAATCTAACCGAGGACTCCCTGGCTGGTGTCACCTGTTCATTGATTGAAATGTGTGCGATCGACCGCGCGCTTGTGTCTGTTGCATAGTAGTATATCCGGTTTAATTTTAGAACGTAATGAATGAAAGTTGTCCCCGTTTGTTTTATTTTATTTTTATTTTTTTTACAAATATACCAATATTATGAATTATTATGAATGAATATTACGTATTTTTTTTTTTAGAATGTAACAGCATTTTTATTTATTTTTTGTATTCTAATTACATAAATCCATTTATGTTTTACGAGGCAATATTGCACAGAGCCCATTCCACTGCTGCTCTTTGTCTGCCCATTTATATACAAGTCCCTGCATCGCCCTCCTAATAGAACGAAAAAGGAGCATCATCATGCTGAAGCCGTGGCGGTTTATTGTGTCACATTTCAAATAGGATTTTAGAAAAATATATATTCAGTGGACAGTGGAAAAAGTCAGTGGACACGCAGAATAAAAAACAAGGGAGAAGGGACTATGAGAGAATTCCAAAAAGAAATGAGCAATGGGTCCATGGAGTTTAACGTACTGAGGAAACTATCTTCAACTTAAAGGCGATCCACCACAAACACCCACCTCATCTGCTTTCCCCCTGAAGCATCTTCTCAACTCATTACAAATGGATTCATTCCCATGTGTAGTGTGACTGAAGAAGACACGATAGAATAACAGTAAGGATGACAATAAACGGCATCATAAGAAAAGGGCAGGGCCAGCTCAAGAGTAAGAACTATTTTACATCCAAAGCTTTCATCTTTTTACTGTTTCCTATTGCCTTATAGTGGTTGTTTATATTCAATGGAGAAACAATGCAATATGGTGACAAGAATAATGAACACGGTTTATTTTTTTATATATATATTTCATATTTTTCATTTCTTCAGGATGCTGCAAGGACATTTATATGCATAAATTTTACTTTCCCTGAAGGCTGCAAGGTGATTGCTTGAAGTCTCTTTTTTTTTTTTTGATCCCCTTTTCAGGGAGAGTTAAGAAACTGAAGGCAATGAAACAGGGAGGCTGGAAATTGCGGAGGAGGAGATGAAGACACAAGAGAGAGAGAGAGAGGGGCAGGGAGAGATTTTTGTGATGCAAGGGGGCACACGAATAAAAAGGGAAGGGAAGATAGCGAAAGATGAAAAGGGAAGGCATTTTGTTAAGAAAACCTCCCCTGCACCGTTTTCTTATTTTGATCTGCACAGTTATAATTGTATTCTCTATTGCACTTGCTTTTACCACCTCTCCCCCCTCTTTTTCCCCTCTCCCGCACACTTCTTCCTAAATAATTGATCAGTACCTTTTCTCTCCCAGGCAGACACGCTGAAACAACTGCCTCCATTTCAAAAGCCAATCAGGGGAGTTCTGGGACGTAAGTGGGGAGGACTGGCAATAGAGAATTCCTTCTGAGACTACAAAAAGGACTTTGGGACTAAAGTAGATGAATATTGTAAAAGACCACTACCTTTTCTTACAGCAAGCATACAGCCCGGTGCCCCTGTAAACCAAATGTGTGTGCGCCCTGATCCATGGAGACGAGACCATCTTTATAGATTTTCTTAATCACTCGTAATATTCGTGCCTTTGTAATTCATTACATGAATGAAAGTAATTGCATTTATGTTGTTGATTCAATGTGCTATGAAGAGGCTTTCCCTTCCTTTCATTTTCAGCCATTTCTTTTTACTTTCTGTTCTTTGCTCTCTTATCATGTAGAAAGGTAGAGATGCATTAACTGAAAGGACAAAGACACATTTGGAAGAATAAGCCGAGAGGAGGTGCCTTGCATGTGAGCTGTGTGTAGATAATCCCTCTCCCACTGTTCTAGCCCATCAGGCATCTAAGGTCAACAATCCAGCCCGAACAGCTTGTAATGATGACTGAGCTCTGATAGATGGAAAACTATCAGCTACTTAGATATAGAATATTAAACACCCAATTACACTATATATTCTCTATATTTCTAAATCAAAATTCTGTTATGCTTGTTTATTTATCAAGAATAACAGAGCATCAAGCAGCTGTCAAGAACAGACCATTGGCCATGATCCTGTTTACTGTCTGCGAATCAGCACCTGACACATAAGGGGGAAATCATTTCTAACTTTGAGAATAAACTGAGCAAGGAGCAGATCAGCGCTGCAGTGCTAATCTGTCTAAATGAAAACACGTCCCGCAACTCTTCTCTTCTGCATCATTATGCTTTATTCACCAGCCCGATGAAGGTAAATTACCAATACACAAATCACAGTTTACTGGAAGAGATATGTGTGATACCTTTAACTCCCACTTTCTGCTATCAGAGATAAATGTGAACAGATGATCACTGTTTGGCTCTCTGGTGACTCCGCAGCAGTCACCATACATTTTGAATGTTCCGTTTCGACATATTGACCGGTGCAATTCTCTCTCTACACCGCCGTTGGTGTTAAACTGTGTGCGTTTGTCCGCTACTGTTGTTTTTAAGTGGTTCAGCTTCTGCAAACAAATTGACAGTTTGTTCCTTGCCGGGATGTTGAAATGTTCGACTTTCCAAGATAGGTTGTTTGAGGTCGTTTGCTCTGGACCTAAAAATAAATGCCGCAGATGACCCTCCTGAAGATAAAACAGGAGCTCTAGGAAGGGAGTTTCTTTCAGCCAGGATGAGGCTGCAGTGAGGTTCTGTGTCACTGCGGACTAAGACCTGAATGAATAATCTCTTCATGATTTCACAATGACACTGAATGAGGAAGAGGGCTGATCATGTTCACTTTATGCTTTTGCAAGACTTTTACCAGCATTCTGAAAATATTTTCATTATGTCGCTCTTGGCTCATCTTTCTCTCCCACATTCTATAAGCTCACCTGCCAGGTGGCATTGCTATCGGTTTGGTTATAGTGGGTCACGTTAGCCTCTGGATGAGTTGTCTCTGCAAAAGAGTTAGTGAAGCAGATAAAGGCTGCCTTGTCACCCATGTAGCCCCAGTGTCTGTCTCTGTGTGTCTGTGGCCTGGGCTCAAAGTACAGGGAAGCCTCTGTATGGGACTGATGCACAATGAGTCCACTCAACCATGGCTGCCTTTGAGAATGGGAGAGCCGACCAGAATGCCTAAAGTCGGCATTGATTGTTCGAGATCAGAGAAGATCCACCTTGGCCGCGCGGATGTAGGCAGTCCTCGGCCGTGTGTTTGGAAAGAGATGATAATGCGCTGGTGCTCCACGGCTCACTGCCGCAAGATTAATCACGAGTTACTGAATTTTAGTGCAGAGCCAGTGGTGAGTGTCCCTAATAAGACTCTTAAGCAGAATCAGAATATCCACTGCCCTGCTTCGTTATCTTCTTTATTTATTGAATACCCAGGGTACTGATCATCCATCTTGCTTGAGGCATTTTTCACCTATTATAACCCCATAACCTCTTTACCACCAGTTAATATTTATTGTTTTTTTCTGGTACTCACGTCTCTTCTCAGTGATGTGCAGCAGGCTAGCAGTGTGCCCTGACAGGCTGCCCTCCTCCTCCCCTGCCGGGTGCTGGAAAAGCTCCTTGGATAGGTCTCCTGAGCTGGAGGGCTTCAGCAGCTTTTGGATGTCTTTATTGGGCTCTGTCAGCACAGAGAGAGTAGGCAAAGAGACCAGAGACAGTAAAAGCAAAGATGGTGATCATAGGGTTTGCGTTTTTTTGTTTTTTTGAATCAAAGAATACATTGTAGATGTTGGGGTTAGAGTTAGGTTATTTATTTTTTCTTCATTTGTTGCAGATCTGACATCTAAAGAGAATATACTGATGATCCTGACCTGACATTAGTCCCCAACTGTGCAATGTGACTTTTATATTATATTTGGATTTTAGGATCAGTTCGTCATTTTTCCCCCTTTACTACATTCTGTGCAACATTCATACAGTCTATATACAAATCAACACACTGGCGTTCGTTAGGTCCATACGGATTGCTTGTTCACATGTACAGAAGATTGTATGTCTTTTTGTCTCATTGAATTCAAATTGATTTACATGGCAGTGGGCAGGCGTCCGTTTTTTCTAGGAGCCAAAAATCCATTCAAAAATACAGAGCCACGTCCATGCAGACTATTAACAAAGTCTGAAAATTGAAAACACTCAAAATAGCGTCCCTTCAAATGCAAGAGTGTGCACAAACTCTAAATTGCTTAAACCTGATCAAGGTTAAACGCTCACTTTTTAAACATAGCTGAAAACAAAGTGTGATGAGGGTGGTACGGAACAGAAGCGGCCTCAAATGTCCAAATTGCAAAAATACAATGCAAGACAATTCTGTTGCGGAGCATGTTGCATCAATAAGCAATACGCTGACATTTAACGGGGAAAAATAGTCATTTTTATGATCACGTGCAGAGTTAATGGAAAGTAGTGTGGGCGTACAGCTTCCTGATGAGCATCGCCAGATGGCTGGTACCATTTCTACTGGCAGCATGTTTCCAAACCATTGCGTTTATCATTTTAGATGAGAAGAGTCTTAAATCAAAGGCCAAGCCTATGTTTAATGGATTTTAATTCCACCCAGAGAAGCTCATTGCTTGGTTGATTGATTTCCCCAGCGAGGAGCCAAACAAACTGAAAGACCTTAGCATTACCTCTGTTGCTATAATGAAATGTTTGCTCAATATTTCGACTGTCCACCGGCAGCTTTGGTTTCCCCTGACCTCGCCTTCTTTTCGCCAACACTCAGTGTAGAATCTCTGTTAGACAATTTGTCAGTGTAGCACAGTTGAACAGGACTTATCTTTGTGCCGTAGGTCCCATTGTTTAATGATAATAGATGATAGACATACGTGCATTTGCAGACATGCTCTCACCACAATCGCATTGAATTCTGTTTCTCGAGCAGGCCTGTGTGGATAACACTGGCTCTGACAGTGCAGTCACAGTGTTATGTGCACGTCGAGATGGAGAAGTTTACACAGATGGCCTGATCTAGCCACCACCTGCTGAGCTGGCTGTGACGAAGGCCAGAGTTAAAAAATTAAAAAATTTAATATAAGATGCTGCTGATAAAGGACAGTCAGCTATAACATACAGCATGTGCCCATTTCAGGCTATGGCTGACCCTGTCTTGAGCCTCCCAGCCGTGACTGCCTGTAAATCAGCAAAGCCTAGACAGACAGATGGGAGAGATGTAGAGACAGAAGGGTGTGTGTGTGTGTGGTTGTGTGTGTGTGTCAAATGATGTTCACATGAACATTTGCCAAAACTTAAATCAAACTCAGTGCCTTGGTTCAATACATTTATTGGCCTTAAAGTGTGTGGCACAGACAGGAGGATTTAACGTCCTTGTGTCTTTGTACTTGTGCATCTCTCTGTATTTTGTATCCAGTTTATAGTGAGTTCGACGCATCCTCTAATAATATTAATCAAGAATATTTCAGGCAGGGCCTCTACCGTTCTGCCGCAAGGTAAATATTGCCATGCAGAGGTCACTCGTTGTGACCCTTTTCTGCGATACATCATACTAATGATCTTCCCTCTAATCCAATCTCATTTTAATGAGCATGCACTACAGGCCTCTTATCCAGAATGCCTCATGCTCAGACGCTGCATGTTAACAGTGACACAGAATAAATATGGACTGCTACCTTATCTCCTGTAATTGCAACGTATGCTGGTTTGGTTGGAGGGACATTGTTTTACTGCAATACATCTAGAAAGTCATATTGCAATAGTGGCTGAATGCACACTGTGACAAATGAACTACCCGTTTTCTGCTCTGCCTCACTTTTTATCTGATTTAAAAAAACAAATCTTTTTTTTAATCTATGTCATATGTCTGAGAGAGCTGACAATATGCTTTATATACACCGTTGAATACAAAAAAAACTTTGATTGTTTAGATGTTTCAAAACAATGGAACTGAGATATTGTACCACATCAGCACAGGCTTCTCTGGATGCTCTTACACAAAGAACAAATGTGTGCACCATTGTGTTTAATCAGGCCAGCTTTCGCGTGGCCTACGCTATCGTGTGTAGGTTTAAAAATAACCATACTACTATATCGTTGCTTTAACATGAATGTGGGCCAGCCGTTCAGAGTGCCTCTCATTATGGACATATGAAGAAAGATACTTAACAGCAGTCACGCGACACAGAAATCAAAAGGTATATTCTACAAGCACCAGGCTTTCATAATGTGACACAGTGAAAAAGAAGGAATGGAAAATGGCTCTTACCTGGGCTCCCTGCCCCTCCCTGTGCCTCCATGCAGCTAAGCAGAGAGTGTCCTGCTGCTCACCACAGCACCAGCATCGGAGAGTGAAGGAGACCGAAGGGGAGGGAGGAGAGGCAGGGGAAGAGAGAGAGAGAGAGAGAGAGAAAGAGAGAGAAAGAGAGAGAGAGAGCATGTGAAAGAAAGCAGGGGTGGGTGCTAGACACAACGAGACCTCAGCTGCTTTCCAAACACCCTCCTCCTCCTCCTCCTCCTCCTCCTCCTGTGATTGATTGTTCTTTTTTGTCTGTCCTCTGTTGTTCTAAATTTCCCAGACAGGTGATGCTGGTCCCCCTGGTCTGCTCTGCTGTGGCATCAGTGCTGTCTGAGTGCTGCACTGCCTCACTGAGCGGCTGCACCTCAGCGAGCGGGGTCTGGGAACAGCGACATCACGGCACAGCTCTGAGCCACTTGGTTTGGTAAGCGCAGCATTGTGAGGCTGGGTGTGTACAGAATACACAGAGAGTTATCCAGAGCAAAAGAGGCTGAGGGAGGGAGGGAGCTGGCAGCTCGCCCATACTGACAGAGAAATGGGGTGTCAGGGAGAGTGATGGACCACTGGAGGGGGGGGGGGGAAACTGTGTGCATGTCTCTGAGTAAATGAGTAATCCCCCTCCCCCTGTGTGTGTGTGCGCGTGTGTGTCGTTGGGTGGGTGTGTCGTTGGGTGGGTTTGTCATTGGGTGGGTGCGTAGGTGTGTAGGTGCATGGATGAGGAACAACAACATGTGGACATACCTGCAGATAAGCTGTCAAACCAGTGGGCTTAAGGTGCATTCGAGAGGAGAAATAATACATTTACCCAGCTTTAATTTACTATTGTGTGATATTTTTGTACACCTGAACCCTGCCCTGCATCTTTCGGTTGACGACCATCTGTTGGCTGAGAGCGCACTCTGGTGGTGGGACCTCGGGTAGTGATGGGATTTTGTTGTGGACGCAAGAAAAAAAAACCCCACCAGAATCCATGAACTACACCACTATGAACAACACCTACGAATACCACAGCAAGCAGAACATAACCAATAAAAGGACGTGGACTTACAAATCATTAATAATAGGCTGATCACCATGGCTGTGGGAAACACAGCTTGAGCCCCGTGAGGAATTGCATGCAGAGGGTTTGCTTGGCGATTTCAAATTGATTAAGCCTCACTGTAGAGATGGGTTGGCGTCATGGGGAATGCAAAGCCACACACCATGGTGCAAGTTGTGTGTGCGGAGGGGAAAACGGCCCGTCCTCACGTTCCAGCTCTAAGAGCCTCTGTTCTGGACGACTGCAAAATCTGTTTGGCAGCGCAACCACGCCGTTTTTGCGTCAGCTCCCTCACAGATGCCACATACCAGCCTGTCCTCCAATTTCCCATTCCGTCCATTGCGTACACCATCAGCTGCCGTGTGCTGTGCTGAACCTAAAACCGCGTGGTTATGTGATCCCGCGTTATAACTCCAGTTGAAGCAGTGACATATCCGACTCTTACGTATGGCTCAGTTTTGATATGCGCTGTTGCGTGCGCATCGTACATAATGCATTGACATAAAGCCAAAGACGCAGCGTCAAGACAACGTGGCACGACCGAAAGGTCACAAGCGCTGCACCCGAAATAACCACGATGGGTTTCGCGTTCGGTCGAGCCGTGTCCCCTCCGCGCCGCCGTAGCGCTGATAAACACTGACATGCAGCTGTCCCGTCAGTTTTATGTTACACAGCTCACGTGTGAGCGTTGACCGTGCGAAGCCACTCGTCCGAACCACTGAGAGCGCCATGGAACCCGTCGTCAAAATGAATCCCGGTGAGTGAATTGTACCGTATCCTCTATTTCTGCCGTCAACAACTGAACAAACAAAAAAAATAAGGAGCTAAATGATGCTAATGGTACTCGGTTGCCTCCCCGCAGGAGCATCCAAATGGGACATTCGTCACAGAGTGTGGGATTACATCGAAGAAAACAACCTGGCCAACTTCCCGAGGCCTGTCCACAACAGGATCCCGAATTTCAAGGCAAGTCACACCAGGTCCGCGAAAAAATACGCACGTGTTAACGCAAATATACTGTGCGTGCGCGTTACTGCCAGGCCTGTTATTCAGGCTCTGGTCCGTTATATCCGACGTGTTCGTCACCCAGATTTTAATTCACTCCGGTCTGCTCGGTCCCACTTTGAATGGCGTTGGCATGGGGCCCACGTGTGAACTGGAAACTATTAGCGATGATGTTACAAACGTGAGTTCTGAATAATAAAACTGGCATTTAAACGAGCAGATTTAACCATAACAGGATACACGAGAACTAAGAACTACACCCAGAGAAAGGTGCCATGTAACTGAATTGCAGTGTGACCCCCCCAATGAGTATAAATAAGTGATATTAGCGGTTAATTTACAATGAAACAATGTTTTTTTTTCATCATTTCCACTGCTTTCAGCTAAAATGTTAACCTTTTTTTTTAAATAAGAGGTTCATTATATACTTAAAGCAGATGTATATATCAATGTGATCTTCTTTGAAACGGGTAACCTATATAAATAACGCAATAGCTGGTAATCAACAATGACATCTCCCATAACTGAAAGACATAGCAATTGACAAACTGACTCTCGGCGCTGTGCTGGCCGTGGTCTTAATGTGGGGAAAGTATATGAGCATGTTCATTGAAGTAAATGTAGGTCATCTTATTCTGACTGATTGACTTGGATTTTGAAAGGCTGATGGCTATCCTATACACCTGTGCATCTCTTCTGCTGTGCACTTCATGGCCAGGGTGCAATTCAAGCATGCAACAGGCTTGCAGATCTGCAGGAGTTCAAGTCCAGCCAGAGAGTCAAAGTAAACCCAGACAAACCCCAGCAGCAGGCGCGCTTTGTCACTTTGGAAGTAAGTTCACTGTGCTTATATACGTGTGTATCACCAGCCCTTGTGCCCACCTCCCCTTTCCCCCAGGATGCCTCCGCAGCCTGTGCCAAGGTGTCTGAGCTGCAGGTGTTCACAGAAACACCTGAGGTGAAGGTGGATCCTGACAAACCCCTGGAGGGTGCCCGGCTGGCGGTGCTTCAGGTAGCACTCCACTGTGGTGGTGGTGGGGGGGGGGGGGGGGCCCGAAGGGGGGGGGGGGGGGGGGGGGGGGAACCGCAGTGCCTCATGTTGGACTCAAGATTTACTCTCATATTTATTTTTACCGTGTCTGTTTCACCTGTGTTCATTTGAGAAAACTCTCCCTGGTTTATTGTTGAATTGACCTATCGGGCTTATACGTTTATTTGCATCTGCTAAATATGAAAATATTCTTCCAATCTAATGTGGATCTACAATTATGTTAAATGACCGCAAGTTTCCGATGGGTTCTTTTTTGGATAATTTTTGCAGGCAGGAAAAACTTTATTGGTGCCAACTCCTCGTCTTCGTACTGGTCTTTTCAATAAGATTACTCCTCCCGAGGATGCCAGCAAGGAACAGCTACGCATATGCTCTTCCTCGCAGGTTTCAACACATTTTGAACAAAATTTCATTTTCCATCCGAATTTTATTATGATTAATAAGTCCGAAACATATTTTCATCCTATTTTTTTTTTTCTTTTCCCCTATCCTCTGTCCTTTTCCTCTAGGGTGTGAAAGACTTCAGTGTGCCCGTTGGCCTGGATGCAAAGATGAAGGTAGACCTGGTGGTGGTTGGCTCTGTGGCGGTTTCGGAGAAAGGTAACTGTTATTTAGCATTTTCCCCAATGATTCAGGATGGGCCTTGCAATGTTGATGTGCAGAAAAAACGACTCAAGATTCACTGTCTGTCACTAAAACCTGCCTCGGTGAACTTTGAAGATTTTAAATGATAAACCGTGAGGGTTGTTTATTTTACTGTGGAAAATGACGGGACGTCGAAAGGACATGACAAAGGTCTTCGGTCATGTTAAATATCGTGTCGGTATCATTGTATCACCAAGACATCCTTTCAGATCGTTTTTTGACGAGGAACACAAACGAGACGGGGAGCATGTGTGTGTAATCGGAGCCGTTTTGATCCCCGTGCGATCTGCTGTGTTCGGCTCCCCTTCTAAGTTGTCTCGTCACTCACCATGCGTTTTGGTCCTCACCAGAATGCCTGGAGATAACAGACATGTTTACCATAATGTATACATATCCAAACAGCTCTGAGTGTGTAATGCCAGATGGTTCTCATTAAAGGTTTGTTGCACAGGGTTCGTCCATATTCCCATCAGACGACACTGAATGAAGTTATTTTCATAAATTGAAAACATTACCACAGCTCCCTTCAACAAGTCAGTGTGTAATAATTCAGTGGGGTTTTCACATTAAAATACTTCCTGCACAATTTTTTTTTAACTGTTGAATGTGGTGCACGTGTTTATTTTTTCAGCTTTAGTCACATTGTGCGTGCGTGCGTGCGTCTCTTCGATCAGGAGAAACATTAATCAGGCAAACGAGGGAAATGATTTTGTTGCAATTCCAGAGCACATAAGAAAACATAATTAATAAGTTTTAAAACTGCAAAAAAGACAGTTTGATTGACAGTCGGCCAACATTTTTTTTTTGTTTTTTACAAATGCCCAAATGTACCTTTAAAATGCTGTTGCTGCTTTTGCTTCCTCTTGAAGGTTTTCGGATTGGAAAAGGAGAGGGCTACGCTGACTTGGAGTATGGCATGATGGCATCAATGGGAGCTGTGAGTGAGTCAACTGTGGTGGTTACTATCGTCCATGACTGCCAGGTGAGTCTGTTGAAGTGGAAATGACTCGACAAACCCATTGTTTCCTGGAACTTGGTAGTTTTTTTTTCTCGGTTGTCAAGTGAACATATCATTTGATACACGCCGCAGTATCTGCGGTCGGACTGTTTATCAAAGGAAAAACCCGACGAACGCTTTAACAAATGAGTCTTTCATTTACACAGAAGCAATTTCACTAATAGTTAAACTTATTTTTTTTATGGATTTGATGAAAACGCATCATGAGCCAATGTGATGTTGATGGTCTCAGGTGTTGGACATCCCAGAGGAGCTGATGGAAAGCCATGACCTGACTGTGGACTACATCCTGACACCCACCAGACTTATTAAAACAAATTGCCACTTACCCAAGCCACAGGGAATCATCTGGTCTAAGGTAAAACATCTCTTTGTGTTCTCCTGCTCTAAGATTGCAACACAGCTGTTTAGGTTATTTCTTTATTGTAATATGATACTGTCTCTGTTGTTAAAATAGATTAACACTGTGAGAAAATGTGACGCGTACATCCTGTAAAGATATGCTCCCATAAGAATGTTCATCTTCACTGTGTCGAGACACTGCCCTCCAGTGGACAGGATGCCCCATCTCATCTTTGCTAGATTCCTTCAGATTCATTCCATCCGTTGTAATAATGATAATATTAGTTGTTAGTTTTCATTTTTTGACTTTCCCATGCATATACAGTATATTGTGACGCACAACGCGATAACCGACAATCAATAATATTGGAGTATTGATAAACAACAAAAACAGATCAGATGAGAATGATCATGAAAACAAACGCTTAGAAACTTGCCTCTGATTTGCTGACCGTGGCAGAAACATATCAGTATTTTGTCTTTTATTGGACTTTATGGGGGTATTATTCTTATCATGTAGAGAGTTTGTGTTGAACCTTTGGGTTTCCTTCAGACACGCATGTAAGTAAACAGGACCCAGTGACCTCACATGCAGGAAGGCCATGTCTGATCATCAAAGGCTCCTCTGCCCAGCCAGCTTGGCTCTGCAGGGGCAGGGGAACGACAGGTCAAACAGGCCAGTGTAAAAACAATAGCCCCGTATATCCTTTACAGGACTGGTCAGCATCAAAGGCTGCCAAAACACTTAAAGACCCAACAAATCAAGTAAAGTATTTATTTTTAACTGCCTGGGAAATTAAATGTCACGCTGCTATAAAAAAGTCACCATAGCGTTTGTTCTAAGTAGGATGGAATAATACAGATAAATTTGTCAGCTTTTGCTTTCATTATTAATTGAATTTATCTGAAGCAGGGTTGTTGGCTCTGGACAGGGTTCGCTTTGTGTGTGTGTATGTGTGTATGTGTGTGTGTGTGTGTGAGACACCCCTCCCCTTTCAGACATACTCAGCCTGTCCAGTTTGTGTCTTCAGCTGCACACCGACAAGCTGGAGAAGATCCCCATCTTGAAGACACTGCAAGCTCTTGAGGAACAGGCCGGAAAAGACGTAACGCTGGGGGCGGTGCCTGCTCCGGCAGAGCCTGGCCTGCATGCCGCTCAACCCAAAAGGCCAAACAGACGGAGGCCAAGGCAGAACACGCAGCAGGATGCCGAGGGGGAATCCAAGCGGGAGAATAGGGCAGAGGGAGAACAGAGGGCCAGACAGCGCCCCGCTAGAGTGAGGAAAGAAAGCAGAGGAGAGGACAGGAGAGGTGAAGAGGGAAATAATGTCAACGAGAGGGGAAAGGGAAGAAGTGGAGGGAACATGAAGGAGAAGGGTCCGGAGGAGAGGGGCCGGGAGGTCACGTCTCAACCTAAGCTCCCCCTGAGCGTGACCACGGTTTACCTGGGGGGCATACCGGCCGGGGTGCGTGTAAGCGAGCTGAAAACGGCCCTCAGAGAAAAGGAGGTGGCTCCAATGAGGCTCACCTGGCAGGGAGCTCAGCACAGGGCCTTCCTTGACTACAGCGACCCCCAGGCTGCGGAGCAGGCCCTGGAGGCGCTGCAGGATCTCAGCCTGAATGGTCACAGTCTGCAGGCCGAGCTGGCCAAGAACCAACGCAGAGGCAAGAGACCCGGACAGTCCAATCGCAAACCGAGGCCGTCCACCTCTCCCAAATCTCAAACGGATACCAAGAGTGACCCCGCTGAGGAGACTGAGCAGTAAGAAGCAGTCCACTGCTCACAAAGCGTTAAGTTAGGAGCGACCTCAGACACCTTGGAAAGGGTCACGTTAGGTTCTAGATTTGTTTTCAAGACGACCTCAGTTATATGGCCCGTAGATATCTAAAGTGACTGCCAATGAAAAATAACAATAGAGTAGAATGAAATAATTGTACTAGAGAGTTCATTTGTTGATAGAATTTTTTTCACAATATGTAACCAACACATGTGCCTTGTTTCCTCCTCGCACTTCGTTCGGACCGTGTGTCTTCCCATGATGGGCCAAAGAAGACCTAATCCGTTTTTTTTTGTTTGTTGTAGGAAGCGCCACCTTGTGGCTGTTTACACAATTTTAACACAAATATTTTCCATACTTTTATACGTTTAGCTTTTTTAATTTTTTTTCGCAAAACATACATTTTGACACTCCACACCTAATCTAAATCTGTCCAAAAAGGGGCTTTTTCAGTTACACTTAATTGTCCGTTTGACATAAAGTTACATAAATCCTGAACATATTTTGCAGTTTCAACCAAATTTAGAGGATGGGAACACGTAAGCAAAACGTTATGCTAGCTCCAGATTCCATTTAATGAAACGGCAATATAGTCGGTTTAAATAGCCATATATATATATTTTTTTTTATGTCTCAAACTCAACATAACACACCATTATGCAGATGAATTTTATCTAAAGATATACTATTTTATTTAAAAGTGACACATTTGGAAGATTGTAAAGCCTTGTTGAGTCCAAGCTCCTTGATTTCTAATTTGATCGATTTCTACTTGCTTTGTTATTTTTCTGTATCTTTAGGAAGTGAACATTGAGACTTAAAACAGATATTACCTTTTAATGTTAAAAAAAAAAAATCTCGCCTTGTATAGTTGGATTAGTTTGAAAATGGTGCCAGCATCATCATAGTGCATCAATGAGAGATGCACTGTTTTTTTGCATCTGTTTGTAGCTCATTAACGTTATGTACTAAAGCGACTGCATCTGTTAAATCTCGGTGTCTTCTTTGAACAAAGCATTGTGCAGTGTCTCACTTTGATAGAGGTCGTATCACTGGTTACACTTTTCAGAGGACAAAACATCTTGCGCTGTGAGACTGTGAAGTTGTTACAAATTGCTTTACCTCAAACTGTCATGAAAAATTTAAGGTGAGATGTTAGATCTCACATGTTGGATAACCAATTCAGTTTTGATATAACTTTTAGGCTTAATGGGGGGGGGGAAGAAATCGATGAAATTCAACGTTTAATTGCACTAACTATAAGAGAACTGATTTGCCTTGTTTACGAAGCAGCTCTAGCTGCCCTATTTCTGCTGACGGTCAGCCAGAGCGACATGTTCATTTACAAATACCAACTGAGTGACCCCTATGCAAACCACTTATCCTGACTTTAGTGCCCTTTCTGCCTGTATCTTGCGCCCCTTTTGTTATCTTCACAGGCAGTACCTGTTGAATTGTCACTCCTGTGTCTGTCCGTTCCACCAGAGAGGCGTCCTGTTTTTCTCTGTAGTCGTAATTGTATTGGGTCACAAGCTCATGGCATGTCTGTCTGCACAGGGCAGGCCTCCGGCTTTTTATGGAGCTGTCAGCCGAGCCTGGCCGGGGGAACAGCTGTGGAGCCCCATCTCTCTCCCTCGGCCCCGCCAGAGCGCCGAACCTCGGCAAATGTCATCAGGTAGTTAATGGTCATGTGCTGCTCCACTGCTGTTGAGCCTGCTACCCCTGTGCTCTACATGGCATTTTACTGGGGTTCAACCGGTGGTCAAGTGTTGGGAGTTTGCAAAGCTCTATGTGCTATCATAGCACAGGTAGTTACCCACGCGTATGTCTGTACACAAACCTCAACAGCATGACTTACAAATTAGAATTCTCAAGTAGACATTTGAAATTACAACTCGGTTGCTTTATCTGACTTACAGGAAGTGTGCATCACTGTAATCCGACTGAACTATGTCGATGCTCACAGATACACTCCGACTGCCCTGTTTAGCACCTGTTTAGAATTCAAAATGTTAGGTGTATCGAGATTTGTTTTCAAATAATATATCACCTCCACTCGCCTTAAATACAGCAAGTTGTACATGCTAGAAGCGGTTAAAATTATTAATTGTATTTTGGAACTTGACTTTTTAAGAATAAGAAATCCGAAAAATGGTAGATCATCTTCCCATGATGGGATTAGACACTCACTAATTTGCTTATTTGTCCATATGTTGAATCACATCGTATTCATGTCCCTCTACTGTAATTGTTATGGTAGGGTTAGTAAAAGGAGTATTTCTTTTATGAGAGGAGACATCATCCCTCTGTAAAAAAAAAAAAAGCAATTCTTGTTAGTTTTGTATTTTTATTTTCTAAGAGCCCCCCCCCCCCCCCCAAGTCATTACTTACAAGAATTAAGTGAATTGTTCATTTAGATCAGAACCATCCACGCATTTGGTACTATAGACTTCTTTCTTTTTTCTTTTTTTTTGTCTATAAGCCACACAACAACCAGCAACCACACACGCCAGTGAGATCGCTGCGTCTGATTTTGTTACGCCTAAACTCCATCCTAAATACTCTCGCACAGAAGGCGTGTTACAATGAACTTTTCAAACCCTTTATTTTTTTCATCTACATCAACGAATGGCTGTTTTGTGGGAAATTCGATAAGTTCATAAAATATCAATTCACAATAACGGGCATGCTGCCAGGTGAAAACAACAGAATGCTGCGCTGATTGGTTCAGACCGCAGCCATGGTCTGAAGTACATTATACGGAGACCACTGTGAAAATCCTGTTACATCGTCTTGTAGTACTACTGTTATAATACCGTGGGCCTTAAGTAAGACTTGGGCTTTAAAATTTAGCTTCAGTGTTGCTGATCTCCACACTAGAAATACCACCTTTCACATCGACATAAATTCGTTAATATCAATTGAATGTATTTATAACTAAAAATGGTGTTGAAATGTTAGGACAATTGTAGTCTTTCCTGGGAAAATATTACAATAATCAGACTGCCGTTTAAATACTGTTCAGTTTGTAATCACTGTCTTCAAATTATTTTTTAGTTGCATATTTGTTTGTAGTGCCACCCATCCCCATCCCCACTCCCACCCGAGATTATAAGTGTGTGATAAAAATCGAAATATGCCTTTTCTTTGTGGATTTAGGCTTAATCGGCCCAACAGATATATTTTATTTTATAGAAAAGATTTGCAATGATTTTAATGTAACCTAAAGACAAGCCCTCACTGGTGGACCCTCGCTAACTTCCCTAAAAATATATAATAATATATACAGTGCCGAAAGTAATAGTCTACACATATCTAACACAAACAACGTAACAGTGCTTACAATATATCCTCAATTTTCATTTTAAAACAAATAATAAGCGTTCTGACAAATATTGCCAATAAAGCATATGCCTCCTTTGCCAATTCGCCTGAAATTAAAATATGTAGGCCTACAGAATAAATAACAGGTTTGCGCTTATAGGCTATTCAAAAAGTGCCTTCATCGTTTTTACACAGTATATATGGACCTACAGTATATGTGTAATGTCCATAATAGTTCAAATTCAATGCTGCTATGTACTTCAAAAAGGGAAAAAAGGAAAGAGCCTCGGTCTAATTTGTCAAGAAAAAAAAGTAAAGGTAAAAGTAAAAACTTTAGAGAGAGAAAAAAATGTGTGTGCATTTGTACATTGGCCTACTTTTAACAAGAAGAATAAACAAGGGGAAAAAAGTGTGAAGTGGTAGGCTATAGTCATCCGCTCTGCAGGACTAAGTACCAAACAGCAGCAGGCTTTCATCGCGCCCAGTCTTTACCCCGCTGGTCGATGTTGATGGTATGGCAAAAAAGTAAAAAAAAAAAGTGTTTGTTTTTTTTCTATTTATTATTATATATTATTATTGTGTGGTTGCGTGGTGATTGGCCTGTCTCCGTGTTCTTGGCGGCTGTGTAAAACCGCGCAGGGGAGTAAGTAGTCCGGCTCTCCTGGCCCGGGGCATGTCTCCGTTGTCTCTCAGTGGTTATTTACTCGTTACAGTTCACTGCATGGCTCGAGTGCGCGACGCCGTCCCCCCGGTCCGCGGAGTGTCCTGCGGAGGGCATCACATGACGCACGGCTTGATGTCCTGGTAGGAGACCTGCTGGTGGTGGTAGTAGGAGCCGCTGCTCGGTGTGTGCATCGCCGAGGACGTCATGGCGTTGAAGGAGAAGACGAACTCCTTTCGGTCACACATGCTGGGAGACTGGGAATGGTACCGAGGAATACCTGCGCAGAGGTAACGGAAGCACACGCATTTAACAGCTGCAGTCGCCACAGGTAGGTCTACCTAGATATATGCAGTATATATTTTTTCTATGTGTAAAAACGTATGATATGCTTTTTTAATGTTGTTGTTTAAAGTTGCCAAAATTAACCAATCCCCAACTAATTGAAATGAAATTATTCACACATTCTACAATTGCTTTCGTGTGTGACTGTTCCAGTTTTTCTCAATTATCAGCAATATTAGACATGTCGATCCTTGATTCTAATTTAATTCGATTTTAATACTGACGATAATTAGTAGTAGGACGACAGTATACGTATTAATTGTATAACTTAAAGGAAAGTGTTCATATACTCGAAGTGGCCTCATTTTTTTTTACAAATCTCTCGTGCATAATTGAATCTTTATTCTCGTCACGCACATGTTGTATTTACGTGGTAGAGACGGCCCTTTGCTTTGACTTGAACGCATGTGGGCATTTCTCACAGAGCCGCAGTCCATTTAAGAAGCGAGATTAAGATTGGGAAAAGTGGAGGCGGGCTCGCCGAGCTAATTGACATTGGCCCTCTTGCACGCCAGTCCCGGAGGACTTTGGGCCTCGGGGCAGGACGTGATGGACCCGACCGCGCTTGTTTTTCTTGCCCGGAGATTGGCACGGATCTAAAGTGTCCCGGCAGACTCTTGCTGCCCTTCCGTGCCACGTTCTCCTTCACCCACCCCCCGAACCTCCCCCCACAGGAATTTAACCCGAGCGAGTTGGAAACTCTTGATATCTGGGTCTTATTTGCACGAGCTGCTGTCTGTTTCACTTTTTTTTAATATGGGACCAGGGCAGTGCTTACCTTTCCTGTGAGGAAATAAATGTTTGTTTTATAGTTGCATCATTTGACTGCATTGTCTTCATTTGAATTCGCCTTGCATTTTTTTTTTGTAAGGTGATGAGTGTTTAGGGATTTCTAAACTGGCTACGGCGCAATTTCAAAACGACAACAGTCAGGCTGAGGCTTCTCATTATTTCCATTATGCTGCACTCTGGCATCGGACCACGCCAACCTGTAAACCAGCAGGCCCGGCAATATTCAAACTATGGTCTTGTAGGCCAAATGAATACTCTAAATGATATACAATGCATTTGAGTTTGGTTTGGTGTTATTCTTTTTTTCTTTTTTCTTTTTCTTTTTTTACCCCCGTTAGTTTATATTCCCCACACGTTTCCTTTTTTTTTAAAGCAGCTCTGGTTTTTACTCAACACTTTACAGTTTAGTGGAATAGTTCATTCGAGCCTACCTTGTAGATCTGTGGTGCTGTGCCCGTTCTGGTGCAGGTAGGGCTGGTCTAGGGAATGCGTGGGCAAACTGGGCTGCAGCGGGTTGGCCCCCGGGTTACACGGAGACAGGGGCTGCTGCTTGATGTATGAAGCCCCGTTGTTCAGGGAGCCCGTGGGGGCCGGAGCCCACGCCGAGGCCGGGCTCGAGTAGACGGGGTGAGGCTCCATGACTCCCCCGCTGGTGAGCAGAGGGGAGCCGGAGTTGTCGTGGTGGGAATAGTCATTCCCAGTGGATCCCGTACAACTTCCCATGTAGGAATGTCCACCGTTGGTCGACAAGTGTGACATGGAGTGCCCGGACAGGCCCATCCCGTCCATGTTACCTGCCAAGTGTCCGTTCATCATTCCTATCCCGCTGTCCAGAGACAAGCTGTTGGGCGCGCAGGACAGGCCCCCGCCGCCGCCCTGGAAGTTGTAGGACTCGGGGATGTGGTTGAATCCCAGGCCGTTCATCATGCTGTACATGGGCTTCAGCGCCTGGCACTTGCGCCTGAAACCCCTGGGCCTCCTTCTGAAGGAGCCCTCCTCGAACATGAACTCACTGGCCGGGTCGATAGTCCAGTAGTGGCCCTTTCCCGGCCGGCCCAGGCCTTTGGGGAGCTTTATGAAGCACTCGTTCAGGGACAAGTTGTGACGCACGGAGTTCTTCCATCCCTGGTACGAGCCTCTGAAAAACGGGAAGCGGCTCTGGAGGAATTGGTATATTTCACTGAGCGTCAGCCGCTTGGTCGGAGAGCTCTGGATTGCCATGACTATCAGAGCTATGTAGGAATACGGAGGTTTCTCTGGTCGGCGGATGCCCGCGTTTGTCTTTTTGGTTTTGGTCGTGGAGGAGGCGGTTTCCATCACCGCCGTCTGTCCGTGCGGCTTCTCCGGAGCAGACATCGGGCTGCTCTGCGCAGGAGTCTGTGCTGGGGGCTGCTGGATCTCTGCCGTCATTAGTTCAATTTCGTCTTCGAGATAAGGAAACCAAAATAGCGTCTTTTCCACCTATAAACGCTGGATAGTTCGAAACTTATTCGGTGGCATAAAAAGTGAAGGGAAAAAAAAAAAAAAAAAAAAAAAGTTCAAAACAAATAAGCGAGAAGTCAAACTTTGCGCACAAGCCGAAGGCGAGACGTTCCTCTTCACTGTGTCTGAGGCCGATCCGCCTTGTACGCAGCGTCCGAAATGGGATAAGGAGCAGAACAGGAGCCGCTTTCCACTTCAGTTGGTGTGTTGTCGTGCGTCCGCGGAGCTGACTTTTTACTTATCTGTTGCCATCAGCGCATTGGAAGCTGGATGTCTTGGCCATCCTAATGCTGGGACCCGCCCAGTTCCCTCCTACTCCAGTGGTGGGCTGTGAGCATGCACATCTGTATGCGTTCACTTTTCAGGGAAATGTTTTTCCCCTTCCTTACATTTAAATGGGAGAATATGTATCCCACAGATCCCATAGTAACTTTTATGGCGTATATCATTTGAAATAGCGCCATCAAGGGATTTACATCTCATAAAAGGTGATTACACAATATTAAAAATAACCTCACTGGAATTTACATGCACATTTTGACTTCTCCGTTTTCAACGTTTTACTGTTCCCCCTTATTTCTTATATTTTACACTGAATATTCTGAGATAAACTGGGCTCTGTGTATACATATGCACGCATACCACACAGTAGACGGCTCTCCGCTCCAGGCCAACAAGGTTGTCGGTACGGCAAATGGGCCGAGTCTCGAATTGTTATTAAACTTGTGAAATATTTCATAAAATATTTTTTTCCCGAATGAAAATAATTAACCGGAGAACATGCCCCTTGTATTCAAACCCACTCTCTGGAT
Organism: Colistium nudipinnis; assembly: GCA_016785305.1. Taxonomy (NCBI): domain Eukaryota; kingdom Metazoa; phylum Chordata; class Actinopteri; order Pleuronectiformes; family Rhombosoleidae; genus Colistium; species Colistium nudipinnis. The sequence goes on from JAFBJU010000454.1 coordinate 389,945, forward strand.
TTCTGTAAAAGAGAGACAGGAACATGGGCAGGATGTTTATACTGCAGAATGTAAACATTTTCCCTGACCTTCTTTAAATAAAAAATCAAGCAAAAGACCCGTTAGATCAGCTAATACTCAATCTGATGCGATATGCACGCCTGTTCGCAGCGTCCTGTAGATACGGGACATTTTACACACGAATATTGTTTGTGTAATGCAGTCATAATATTTACGCAGGGACGCAGGAGGAGCGAACACCGACGTGCCGAGCTGTGAGCCCAGAGACTCGGACCGGGGTTTTCAGATCGACTCCTGCAGGCAGTTTTTACCATCGACGGATCCGGGAATCAAAGTAAGTTGAATTTAATACTTTGCTGTCATAATAACCCCAGAGCCCTGGCCTCTTGCAGTGCCACCATGGAAAATCTGACATGCTTAGCTTGTTTCATGTGACATAATACCTTATGGGGATAATAAGAAAAACGTAGAGCAAATTATACCCCAAGCCCTGCCGAATGTTTTTGCTCGAAGCAGGTTGTACTTCGCTCGGGAGATCATGCGCACCAGCTTGTTTATCTGTTTGTGTTTCCAAGGTCGGAAAGCTTAATTTTAGTTCCATGGCTTTTCTACAGCTGCGCGCGAGAGCTACTGAAAGGCGATCAGTCCACAACCTAGAACTGTTGACAGTAGGTTGCTTATTGTTCCCTGGAGATCTCGATAACTGCTGCCTGCAACCTTTTGCCTCCCGGTGTGTTCAGTTAGATGCGCTTGCTGTGCTTTTGATCTCTGTCGGCGTTAATGTTACTAGCGGGTGCATTATGACGACTGTTGGCTTTGACACTATGGAATATCACACCACACCACGGGAAAGAGTGGGTGATGATCTTTGCGGATTTTGTGCTTGTGCGTAAAACCAGATAACGCTTGGCCTGTGCGTAAAAAAGCTCCTACACTATTTTAGCGTAAACAATAATTATGTACTCGTGTATTACATGTGAAAAAAAGGCTCACCAAAATTAATAGTAGAGCACCCGGAACATTATTCTTTATTTGAGTTTGAGTGAAGTGCCTGTCCCAAAAACACAAACGGTCGACTGTCGTTGTTTACCACAGAGGAAGCGAGAAAGCAATTCATGGTCAATTTTTCTTTGCCAATCCGAAGGTGACAGACGTGTCACTGTTAGTTGACGCTGTTGTGTAGGACATTTAAACCTTTGGATAAATGAATGCGAGTATTGTTTTAACCGGTGCCTGTTCGGCCACTCGCCTGGAGTGAGGGCCACACATTTATCAGCGCAAGGGACCACCCAGCGCGCACCAGAGGCAGGCGCGCTCCCGTCCTCCCTCTGCCCACTGCATTTAATTACCGCTGATGGCTTCATTCCATTAAGGCTCTTTTCTGCTGCACACGCTAATTTGCCCCACGCTGTGTTCCCTTTTTAAAAAAAATGTATATGTAGACCTGCATATTTTTTCACGTGCATGTCCATCCGGACCCGGTGTCTACAATGTTTATGCGAACCATCAACGTTGAAGGGGATGCGCTCTCCCCTGTTGCATTCTTCTTTTCTCTGTAAAATACTGCAAACTCCGTTCTTTTTTATTACTTCGCGTGCCACTGAAGTGTTTATGTTAAATGATGCGAATGCAGAGATCGCTGAACAATATATACCCTCATAATATCCTATTGTGCCAGCATCAACAAAAATCCGTATATATATATATTTTTTTTTTTTCCTCTTCAGAATAATGCTTCTCCTTCATTTGAAATGGAATGTAAAGGCAGGAGAGGTTGTCATTTGAGAATTGGTGTCGAATTGTGTTCGTCATGACTGAGGGCTCGAGTGCCGAGGTCAGAGCTTCCCTGTTGCTGCATCGCAGACGAAGTCATGCACTTTTCCATGACGTCTCATCATGAAATATTTGACAGCGCTGCATCCTCAGGAATGCTCGGCCACTTAGGTGGAGGTACACCGCAGGGTGCACAGCCCTGACAGACTTACCGGACAGTCCTACACTTATTGAATGCCCAGAAACCAGTTTTGGACCCCTCGCGACCACGGTGTTGCGATATTATGTGGGTCAAATTGTTGTTATTTGGTTATGTTCTGACCCCAGTCGTGTACAGTGGCACCCAACATCAGTAGGCCACCTAATTTAGCCATTTTCGTCCTTTAGGCCCTACAACCCGAACATCACTGTATCTGACCTGTCTCAGATTTTGAAGTGAGTTCAGTGAGGTCTGGTAACGGATTATTTTTTTGAACATTTGTGCTTTCATGGCATTTGCCTCAATATGCCGAAGAGCTACACTGTGCTACTTCATTTGAGCAGGTCACATTATGGTTAACTTCAAAATGATGGCTTAATCGTGCCAATTAAGTGAAAACACCCTGTGGATTATAGTCCCAGCAGCGGCAGCAGACAGAAGTATAATTCGATTCGGTCTCGGGGGGACAGATACATTGTTGGAGAGATGAAGTGTGGTCCAAAGTGATCTGGGGAAAACACACGTAGCATTTTCTATACAAATGACCATCTATGAGAAATAAGACAGTTTCCCTTATCAGTGGTGAGAGGGGGGCCGCACAGGGTTACCAAGAGGCCCCCGGGACTTCGTTTTTAGCTCGGTGCAGCAGAGTGATCGATCAAATGGCAGCTATGTTAATTCGACTTGAACTTGAATCCTGTTTTTGAATGAAACATGCTTTAAAAATAAACAGTTTAAAATGTTATCATTATGAATACATAAAAACGAAAATTGAGATAAACCAGAGTTATCACGTAAGAATTTGACGTTATGTTTTTAAAAATCTCCAAACAATCCAAGACAAAAAAGTTCAACGTTTTTACTAATATTATTTTAATCTAATTAATATTGATGTTTTCTTTTAAGGCATACACTAGGTACAAAATTAAAATAGAAATTATAAATAGTGTTACGAATCACGACCTCGGTACGTATTCATTAGTTATGGCTGTCGAATAATTTCGATTTGATCGTGAAATACATTTATAATTACACAGAGATTTGTATGATATATGAAGATATGATATGTTATTACATTTTTTTCCTCGTGGTGTTTATGACTGAAACTGTGATGGAGAAAGATGCAAACAATGTAAACAACTCTGTATCGTGTCAATTTGACAGCTTTACGTGTTTTTTAGAGAACAAACCTGTGCAGCTGGTTTCTCTCGTCATATCCGAAGTTTTCTAAAATAACCACATTTATAGAGAACCTCTCTCTCTCTGTTTTTTTTTTAATATTACTCGCCAAAAATGAAATAAGAAATAAAATGACATATGGAAATGTGTGTCTTTTGATGATATTGGTGGAATGAGGTGTCTCCGACTCGTTGGAATGCACATTGCTCGGAGACGCGTGCTAATTGGTTTCCTGGCCCTTTGTCTCCGCGGTGTCGCCTGCAGTTCACTCCGCGTTGTCGCCTTAATTGAAAACAGTGTAGCGTAGAGGTGGGTACCCCCTCATCACTTTCCCTGCGCTGTAGGTGGCCGTGTATATTTTCGTTGAAGTGGTGTTTATGTGAACGAGAAAGGACGGGATTGCTTGCAGACCGCTGATTGCGCGCGCGGGGCCGCACCGCGGGTCTGAAGTGCGTTTGATGGGCACCACCCTCCTCGGTAATCAGCTGCAGCACAAGTGCGCTCGACGACTTTTTAATTCTCCTGGCGAGATATCAGTCCCGCGTCCCGTTGTGTGTGCACGAGCCCGTGGGTTCGCAATCCCTCCCGGGTTGATTCATCACTACCGCAGCACAGTGCCCGTGTTTGGTATGGAAATATGAGAACTCGCATCAAACGACTGGTCCGCGCTACCGAAGGGCCCTTGAGCACGGCACTGGCCCCCAAGCACTCGGGCACGTGGGCCCCTGCCGCCCTTTAGCTTTTGCTTGAGTTTAAATGCGGTCAAGAGCTAACTGTCCTGATTGCAGCCTGGACCTCTTCGTCGAAGGTTTTGCAATGTGACTGGACGCGGAAAGCGGCTTATGAATCCATTCATTGATACTCCTTTACATTTTTGGTCCATTTGTTTTGTTTGTTTAACATTTCACACAGGTGATTTCATCTGAGGATATAAGGAGACACTGCCTTCTCCAGGAGTTTATCGCAAATAGGCCTTCCAACAAAAGGCCCTATATGATGAGCAAACACATTAGGGGTTGTCTGTCATTTTTCAATCATTTATAATTTGAAATAAATCTGCAGTATGTTCACACATATCGTTTGTAACACTTTAATAATTGCCATTGTTTGGTAAGATGCACGTGGTACATCTCAAACACACTGAGATGCTTCGCTTTGAGTAACAAATTAAAATATACCTTCCACTCGTTTAGACAGCATTTAGATGCACTTTTAATTTCACGAAATGATCAAATTGTGCATATCAAATGTATTTATAATTGGAAAAAAAGTTTCATATAAAATGTGAAATATCTATTCAAACAATTTAATATCTTTCTGGGATCCTCTATTTTAGAAATAATATCATTATCAATGGAGTGCTTTGGAGTCCAAGCCACATTGAGGACAATGCTAAATATTTCTTTCTCTTAAAAAGCATCTAAGGCTCCGCAGAAAGAGAGCTCATCATAACTACAAATGAGTCACTGATACAAACATTATTGTAAGAACCCCGGCCTCCACGCAACAGTCTCTGGTGTGCTATACAGATTGAACATGGCCCTCTCTAATAGTCTGACTGCCACTTTCTTATTTTTGTATTCATTTATTTGTAGCATGCAAAAGAAGATTGGGTTCCGGTTGCAAAATGTATCCATTTTGACAGCCTTATGGCAAAGTGAAAAACTCTCAGACAATGGAAAAGGAATGAAGGTATAGTGTATGTTAAATGTTCTCTGGTTTATTTTGTGATCATAGGCAGTACCACATAATTTGACATGAAGGACAGCAGTGGGGAGGATTTGGCCGGTCCAGCGGTTTTACAAATTCCAAACTGTCCATATGTGGTTAGCACTTGCAAGGAAAATGTTCCATAATTTTAAATACCTGTTCACAGCGCTAGTTCAGCGAGTTGGCAAGTGGATTTTTGTGTCAAACAGCACGGAGGACATACAAAGCAAAGAGAAAAATATTAAAGCGATCAAAATATGAGCAGATTTCAGTAACATCATGCCTAGACTTTTTCCTTGAGGAAAAATGTGTCTGTGGGTTTAGTGTAGGTTTATATGTGGCTGGCCGACATGGTTTGTCTTTATGAAAGATGTAACACATTTCTGAAAATGTAAATTATTGAATGTTATCCTATTAAAAGATTCCATTTCAAAAACATAAAATATACCACTGGCAGGGATTTAATGAGAAATTCATCTAATTTCCACATATGAAAGTTAATGGAAGTTATTGAAACAAATCATTATGGCTAAATATTTGTTTTTTGGTTTCCCTATTTTCAATTTAAGTGTTCCTGTGGAACCCCCAATTATTATTTGGTGCGAAAGTGTATAATATTGGATTAGTTATTTTCAGATCACAGAAAAATATTTTTTAAGCTTCATTAAACTTTTTGGTTGACTTTTGGACTGCTTAATAACTGAGACCATATAGATTTAGTTCTCCAGAATATTTTCTAATAATAATGAGGAATATATAAATTGTTCAATAAGTGAACTAGTAAGTCGACATTGAGGGGATTTATAATGATAAACTGAATTTCTGAAACGGAATTTGTTTTGTCCACTTAAAAAATCGGGCCTGTTTTCTTTGCATCCCGTGATCACCGCCTCGGATATGACAGCAGATTGATGAATGACAGCGGATGGGTATGAATAAATTACGCTGTGCGTTGCTATAGCCGTTCCCATATAAGGCCAAAATACACGGAGAGATTTTCCTTGGCCCTCTGCATCACCGCGTCTCAGTGTTTTACTGTGGCCTTAAGATTGAGTCCCTCACAGTGAGTGGGAGCCTGTTTGGTGCCCCACCCTGCAGCCCTGCACACCTCCCAGGGCCGGTCCATGATGGTCTGTCTGATGCAGGGAGAGACATCAATAATAAGAACTGAAGCAGAAACCACAAGGGAGAACACAAAAGAGACGGGGAGTGCAGACGCAGGCCACAACCGGCTCCGCTGCAGGTTAGCCCCTTTGATAGTGCCTTGATGGCAGTTTGATGGGTGCACATAGGGCGACATGGGTTTAGACGTATGTGTTTACATGCCTGTTGACATAATATCTATGGTGTTTACTTGCCGCTCACCCACTCTTTTTTTGCTTCGCTCTGAAGGGGGATTTTCCTGTGGCAAGCTGCTTCGGAAAAAGCAATTAAGAATTCCCAAACAGCGCACCACAATGGGAGATATCGTTTGTGCAATGTGTGTTCCATGTCCCATGCAGTTTTTGTCTGGACTGAGCCAGGCTATTTTTAATCTCCGCACGACCGAACCCACCTACAGAAAAGCCACAAATTGAAAGAAGGGGGGGGGGTGGTGAGTGGGCATTGTAATTGTCTATTGTGGAGCTCCAACTCCTCTGGTCTGCCATAAACAGCTCGGTAGTTCTCAACGTGATACCCAGTGCTGCAGCCGGTTTAGAAAGAGGGCATATCCTCATTGTCTGTGGGAACCCAAAGCCAGGTCAGCGGTTGGAATCAGTCAGGAATGCTTTGGGATGGTAACTGGATTCAGTTGTAATGCCCGGCTCTCCACAGCGGAACACTAGGGTGGGAAAAAGGCCGAGAGCATTTCCTGAGTGGAGGGGGTCCCAGTGAAGCATCACATGCATGGGCATCATGTGACAGTGATCCTGCCAGATTTAGCCTATGATCCCAAGTGAAGAGAGAATTGGAGACGAGTACAGATGTGGGAGAGGTGTGGTGGGTGACGTGGGCAGTGCCAGGCAAAGAAACAAAAGGGAAGAGGGAGGTTAGAATGGAGACGAGGGTCACAAACACTGGAACCGTTAATGAAGTGCCAAGTAAGCGCTGGTTAAATGTTGGAAAGGAGGATTGGTGGGAGGTTGTTGTCTGTATTTGTTTACTTCACGAAAGTTTAGTTCATCCCAGACCGTTGGTTTCATTGTTCTTTCGGCTTTCAAGACCGTTTGATATCCTTTAAGTTGCATTATCGCCACCCTCTGGTTTCCTCCCTCGACTGTTTCCTGTCCTGTCCTGCATCATCTTGACATTTCTTCAGCCATTTCAAATAAATGATAAGTGTAAATGCCCATGCAGAAATATCAGATGCTCGGAACATTTAAGCCCATTGGGCATGCTTCAGTAAAGAGTCATTTAAACTGATTTAAGAAGGTTAATATATATATATACTGTATATATATATCATTTTTCATATTTTAGAAAACGATGTTTCGATGTGCTACTTTAGTTGCATACTCAATTGCTATAAAATACATTTGAATGCCTTCGAAATAGTAGTAGTTGACTGTTGTTTATTATAGGAAAGAAGACCTATAACTGTGCATGTAATTTGAATTGTTCATAATTCAACTGTTGGGCTTTTTTGCGTGACTATGATGGTGCTGAGTGGCTGCAGATACGGACTGTGACGACTGGTCCACGTATCGGTGCATGTGAGAATGTTGCACCACACACCGCACATTGCTCCCTTTGGCTTGTGTAAACGTTGTGACGATTTTGGGAGGAATCTAACTCTGTAGTTGTAAAAGGGATTTTTATTTCCACCTGCTACCGGCCTCTTTCCGCTGGTCTGCTCTATAACAATGGTACTGGGAAAGCTGTGGAGTGCAAAGTGATTGATGTTGGACTGTATTTGGCCCTTCTTCAGATTGGGGCCCGAAAGGAAGTGGCTATCCCTCCCTTCCACTGACTGCCCTGCAATAACTCAGGGCTCAAGTGGACAAAATACTGATCGGGACTTGGACATCTCATTTTTTATAAAATGCCAATCAGCCTCAAAGACGAGTTTTGAGCCGAATGTATGCAAGGTTTCATAAATTGTAAATCAATTTGCCCCAAAATAAAACAGAATGAAGGGAATTTATGCCATGCTCTTGAATCCAACTTTATCTTGTCCATCTTGTCTCCAATCATCACTCTTTTCGTGTCCCGCCGGTGGGTAAAAGCGATAACAGACTCATCCCGACTGCATTCTTTCCACTTTGGTGAAGAAAAAGTGTGGCATAGAGGGCAATCTATCATCCAAATTGTCTATCCTTCTCTTTCTCTATTTCTAACTGTGTTTCTCTTTCTCCTTCCTCTAGGCTGGAGTGGGCAGGCGTGCGGCTTTAGCCACAGGAAGCTGTGAATTCTTTGGAGAATGGAAGATGTCTTATGGAGAGACATACTGGCCCCCCACCCACCCACTCACCACCTCAAAATGACCCCTGACCCCCTCTTGTGTTTATATCAGACCATGGAAGTGAGAAATAGTGATGAGTCACTCTGGATGTGTGTTTATACTCCAGAGTCACGCAAGGAAGGAAATCAGCCACGGTCTGCTAAAAGTGGCGAGGTGACAGAGAATAGCTGCAGTCCCTGAGCGCTGCTGTGATTTACCTCTCAGAATTTAGTTTAAGTTATCTCTGCCGCAAAGACTTTCGGTTAAGAGAGAAATATAGCAGCGTTTGCAGATCTGAGGTCTGGTTTGTAAGGAAAAGGCACCTCTGACAAGAGAGTGTATGTGCATACACTATTAAGCAAGTGCACCTACTTTAGTCATAAACTCATTTTTTCAGCCGACAAAACAGCATAATGGAATAGATAGAGACATAGATTGATGGCTTTCTAATCAAGGCAGAGAAACCAGCAAATACTGCCATAGAGTGGAATCATGCATCCATCACATGTTCCATATATCACTAAAGACTGGAGTCTTGCGCTTTTCACGCAATAGCAATGGTACAGGTTGTGACCCTTACTTTTCTTCAGGAGCCGCAAAGCCGCAAAGCTGGGTTCTGAACTCACAGAATTTTGTGTTTAAACACAATATTTCATGTTTATTTATTTTATTGTAAATATTTTCATTCAAATACGGCACCAATTAATGGATTTACAATTCTAAATCATTTATGAAGCAAAAAACAAAAACAAAAACAAAACAAAAAATCTTATATTTTGTCTGACACAGGCCTGTCACAGATACATAGGATAAGATCATAATAATAATGATGATAATAATTGTTCATTTGTCCCATGGTGGGCAAGTCTGCAAGCAGAACTGCATTTTAAAAGGTCAACATGAACTCAAATTGTGTGTGTAATTTTATTTAATTAATTTCTTAATATTTCTTTCTTAATTGACAATAAAAGTAAGGTCAGAATCCAAAACACCATGCAACAGTTTGTGTATTGGTTTGTATTGACAATAATGCATACACACATATATATATACTGTAAGTGTTTTACCATGTCACTTTTGCATGAACCAGATTGCACGCACATTGCATTGTGCTCTGCAGGACTTTGTGTTCACTGTAAGGTCTGCTGTGGCTTCGATCATTGTCATCCCTTCCCCTGCGCGGCTCTAGGATTGCACAATGGTTGTTTTTCGAGACACAGCTCTAGTTACTGCAGTTGTGCTCTGTAAATAAAAGTGACACTCTATTTCTTTCCGTCATTACGTCGGTGTAAGTAACTTCATTGCGGACTGTAGCTTGTATCCTGTTACACACCCCCGTACATGCCGCCACAATGAGAGAGTCAGCAGCTCTTATTTTGGCTGATCTCTCCTGAATTGTAAGTCCTGTCAGAGGCTTTGATTGATAGTTGTGTTTATCACCATATTATTAAGTAATCAGGCTCACCACAGCTGGGCCTGAAGCTCCTTAATTCCAGCTCCAGCACACAGTTTCAAGCTAATTAAAGGTTTGGTGAAAGTGTTTATTTTTGTGATTTTTTAAAATATAGTTGTCTGCGTTTTTTATGAGAGCGCGCTGATTGTTGCATTTGCATCCCCTCTGGGACATTCGGCGTTGTATCTTCATCGGAAAGGTCGCGGACGGGAGGAGAGAGGATCCCGCCGCGCAGCGCAGACCGAGACTTTAGCCTTTCCCCTGGTGCACTGTTTTACATTACTGTAAAAGCTGCGAAATGACAAATGACGATCGCACGCTGCGACGTAGAACATGAGGGGGGCTTCAATCAGTCTACGCTCTGTGTATCAGTGGAGGTTTCTTCTCGCTTCGTTAATAGAGCCTGCGGCAGGCTGCATTTGTGTATTGCTGAGGTAAACACAGTCATGGCAAAGTGGACATGCTCCTAAGTGTGTCCTGACTGGAGACAGAGCACTGTGGCACTGTACTGACGGAGACACTGGCAGCTCTCTAGAGGTGCGGCTAATGTGATGAATGGCCATTTGGTAATGGGCCATGTACTGTATTAGAGAGAAATAGCTCTTTTGAAAGCCCGAGCTGGAGTCTTGGCTATGGGCAATTTGATTCAGGAATCAATCAGGTGGCAGATGTTTCATGTTGGATCAGTGAACTTGGTCCTGCTCTCTCTTTGAACGAAGACAAAGGGGGGCAAGCGTTGCAAAGCTGCACCTATGGCGCCACATTTAAATGAAAGCCTTACAAAATGTTGGAAACGAGTCCATTGGTTGATTTCAAAACAATGTAAAAACTGTAAGTGTGGGTAAATGAATCAGGTCAATCTTTACCAGTAAGCGAAGCGTAGTTTCTCTCCTGTACAGCGCTACTTGCATTCTGTTCAAACAGCTGCAGACTCTGCCGACCAGCTTCTGGCAAGCTCACAGTTATATTTTTTTAGTATACCATCTAGAGTTGCAGAAATACAAATACCTCAACTTATATGTGCGAAAGGTAAATGCATAATGTGGACAGTGACTCGTTTTTTTTTATACAAATACGATTTCATTAATTACTATGGCTTTATGGAGGTTCAGGTATAAATGCAATTGTGGGTGTATTATAGGTGAGTTATAGCTTTTCTTATATTGCATAGTGTAAAATTATCTGAACAAAAGGGCTCATTGTTTTCGGTGATTTGTTTTCAAATTTCCCATTAATACAATTTGGACCTGTAAATACTCATCATCCTGGTGCTCTCATCCCAAATGATTTAAATCGAATGAATTGCATTTCCTTAAGCAAGAAGGGTGCTGAGAATACAGTAGACTTTTAGCGTAAACATGAACATAAAGCTAAACATAAAGTATGTTTAAATATGTAAGAAGTGGGCCTAATGTAATTAACATTATGCAAATGACTTGATCTATGTCACCACTTTACGGTAGTGTAACTCAGCTTCTTGAATTTGGAAAAGAAAAAGGATGACATTTTAGAAACCCACTTGAGGACCATTATGAGGAGTTCTCTGATTTTCTTTGGCGGGTTTCAGGCTCATAAGATAAACACTGCCAGAGACAAATTCGGCGATGTTGGTGGTCCTGCTGTTTACTTGACATTATTTTTCTCCAACTGGTTGGGAATCACTGTATTTACTGTCAATTTATCTAAAAGAGTAGAGGCTGCAGCTGAATAATAATAATAATGCTTAATCAATAACGACTACCTGTGATTTGTTTCTCAAACGTTTGACCACAGAGCTGTGCTTGGCTAAAAGTGGATTTACGCTGTGCGTGTGTACACTGTTGTCTCTAATGGCAGTATTTGGATGTTTTATTGGTTTTGTACTAAAGAGAAAGCAAATGAATAAAAGTAAATTGGTTAATGTAAAAGGCAACGCTGGAAAATTCGCAAACATTGTTTCTATTTGGTTTGTTGGATACGTTTTTTGCAATGATCAAAATAATTGATATGATATGAACAGAGGAGCCGCGGAAACATATATATTTTTTCAGATCTAAATGAATGAAATCGTAAACTATTACTAAATAAATAGTACATTTCCCGTCTTGCTCATTATCACTCCCCTCGTTAGTGTTTGGCATAGTGACAGACACTCAAGAATGGACCCTTTGGGGATTTCCCTCATTTATCTGTTAATAGAAAAAACAGTTCTATGCCATTTCTCCGTATCCAAAGAGCTTTATCGCAGGTGCTGTAAGGACAGACAGACGGCCACATGGTTCCAATTTGATGTCCGCTAATTCCAGGGAATCAATCCTAAATGACACCTATGGGATACACAGAGAGGATTTCTCTCTGATGCAGACTGGTGGTGGTTTGCAGATGAAAGACAGTAAAATAAATAAAGCTGTGGCGAGCAGGCAGAGCTCTTCTGTCCGCACAGTACAACCATAATGGGATACATACTGACACAATGCTGGAGGCCTGCTCCTGTTTTCACCACTGTTGCCGTAAAAATGGTGATGCTGCTATTCCTATGCATGCGCTTTTGGAATCTGTTTTGAAAATGATGATGATTATTATTATTACTACTATTAGTATTATTATAATTGTTCCTTTCTAAGGCAAACGCAAAGTTGCCTAACAAGGGGAATATTAGTGATATCAGAAAGTAGCTCTGTTCTTTGTCAACCCCTGAGCTGGCTACTGATGCTGATACTGTTTTAATCCTAAAACACATAATTAAATCAAACTCAGCCGTATCGAATGGCTATTTAACCTGCTCCAATCAATCTTTTCATCAGCTGCAGTGTCTGTGGCTGGCCTGCAGTCAGAATGGTAATGGTAAGACAATACGGGCTTGTCTCATCCTGGCTTGGATCATGCATGATACTCCTCAAAGTTACGCCTCCTGCACTGCACCGTGCCAGGACAAATACAAATTGGTTTTGTGCAACATTGCCAGTTTTATACGAAGCACTTCCCTTTTATTGTCGAGGAGGCTTCATGCTCCACTAAAGATTGCTTATTTTTAGATTTGACTTTCACCATGGAGAATGAAGAATGACTTTGGCACAACAATATTTTTCTGTGCTATTTTTAAATATGCATCTTTATGCACAAGTATGATTTTTCTATGATCTCAACCGAATAACTGTCAAGTATACATCCCTCAAATACCGTATATGATTTGGAAAATTTCATTTTAAAAATGGAACATTCTGTAGAAAATACATATCACACACCAATTGTTATACCAAGGAGAGAATATATATATATATATATTATATTAAAACACTGATTTTGTTGTGGATATTTTAAATAAGAATTAAGGTGAAAGCATCTAAAAACGTATTTAAACACCCATTTAAAGGCCCTAAATAATTATCAGTTTGTCACTGGTGCCACTCAGGTGATTTGTTCAGATTCTGGTTGACTCCCGTCTGATGTGCTTTAACAAATCACCGCCTGAGGTCTGGTGAACCCCACATCACACTCCTCTCTCTGTCTCCCTCCCTGACCCCCACACAGCCCAGTGTGACTGGGTGTAGCACCCAACACAGATATCAACTAGGGGCCATTTATAAAGCTCAACTAACCAGATGTCAAGCCATGCTGCCCTCTGGACTCCCAGCGGCTTGATCATGATGAAATGTCAATTTTAATGTCACTTTTTGGACAAATTATTTTCAAATCCTTTGGTGAATCAGAATGTTTGTGCCATAAGAGTGTGCCAAAATGGAGGCATACGCGCTTTCACTCTTCAGGTAAACAACATAGTTCTGAGATTATTTATCACCCTTTTTAGAGAACCGAAACCTGTAGTGTTTCCCAAAGACTCGCCCCTCCACTCAGAGCATATACCTGTTTGCAGTGGAGTAGAGCTGTGAGATGTTGCAATGATTAAGGAGTTTCTGACCACCAGAACTGCCGTGTGACCCAGGGGCTCAGGGTGATAAGACCTCCATAACTCTACTTTATCCCCCTGCTCATTATCAACCTCAATCCCAGATCTGCCCTGAGCCCCTGGGGCCGCAGCAGGAGGACAGAGAGCTCTCAACCTTCCACAGCGCTCTGCTGCCTGTAGATTATTGTGGAGACACACAGGCTGAGTTTAACTAACACCAAACACATACATTTTTTTTTTTTTGGAAGGCTTAAATAAGTTGGATTACCTCGCTTAATAAAGGAGGATAATTCAACATTTTCTGCCTTTTTTTTTTTACCCTGAATTATGAGATGAACCAAAATTTATTAATTTCAATTTTATTTGTATTCTTTAATGGTATTACTATTTTTATTTATTTATTTTAGGTTTAAAAATAATATTCATGCACACCCATGTAAAATGGGGGTATCAGAGAGCTCAGATGATTTTGAAATGCGTTTTCTTGCTGTAGTTTATTTCTTCAAATCCTCAGATTGGTTTAACTGTTATTTATAACTGTGCAAAGCTGAATCATGTTCGGGGCCACAGATCTGGGCGCGGACCAGCACTGCGATTCAGATCGTCAGGTTGACGGCTAGGCTGTGGCTACGCTCAACTTTGGCTTTTTTGAGGGAAACTTGTAGCAGTCAGTGGCTAAAGCCAAGGAGATGTTTTAATTTATGAATACAAGAGTTGTTATAACTTCATGCTGTTATTCCTGGCCCCCAGTATCTGCAGCATGGCCACAAAGTTGTCATCAGGTCCTTTAGCAGCAAAGCACAGGACTGCTTTTATTGGTTTCAACCTTAATGTAGGTTTGTTTTTATGAAACGAACCATTGACCCATCAGTAGAACGCGATTCGTATTTCTCATATTAACCAAACATTAATAATGTGACTCTTTTGAATGATGATCACCCCTAAATGATTTCTTGAAATTTCCTCTGATTGTCCCACGTTAGGGTGTTTTTCCTTATATACAGTTGTTTGCACGGTTCATATCAGAATAGTTCCATTTCTGTGCGTTATTTTTGTTACGGGGGTATGAAGATGTATAAGGGTAAATGTTTTTCTTTGCTCGCAATCCAACAATCTATTGCATACTCTAAGCTGGATAACCACACCAACACCGAACTCATGACAAGGAGACTATAGTTTAATAATTTGATTATTTGATAAAATATGTTTTAATGTTTTCAAAAGGGCAATCATTTAATATATAATAGGTATATACAAAAAAAAAAAGATCCCAATGATCAATTTATGTTTTGGAAATATTTGTGAAACCAGCAATTTAGAAATTGAGTTTTGTGGCAAAAAAAAGAGCTTCCGTTTAATTTTTTAGGTATACTTGGTATTGTTTTATTTGTTGTGGATATGGCAAAAAAGTGGACTGTTCCATCACTAAGGATGTCTTGAAAACAGTTTTTAAACCCAGACACAATATGTAAGACTAGTTTCAAAACAATATGAAAACCTGGGTCTTCAGATTTTTCAATTTGTAATATTAAATCAATAGACCCACTGTTGTTGAAAACAAAGTTGCTCAGTCTCAGCATGCGGTGAAATTACAGTTTGTAGTTATATGTCTAAGAGAGTGTCAGTCTATGTCGGAGAGAGACATGTAATTGGAGGAGGCTTACTAGAAAGTGCTTGGCAGGCACGGCAGAGCAAAGTAAAACCCCCGGACAATATTCCAGCTTCATGCCTGAAAATCAATAACCCAGACCCTGGTGGTGAACGCACGCGAGACAGACCCCACACAGCGGTGAGCTTTTCTCCCCGCGCACCCCCTGGTTTTTCCCCTTGCTCCACATTTGGCCCAGAAAACTCCCAACTGTCCTGCATCGCGTTGCCCTCTCTTTTTCGGTCGACTGCAGAAGAGCAGGGAATGATGAAGGCAAAAGCTGTAAATCGATTGGTCATCAGGCTGACCTTTCCCAAAACACGCGTGCATTTTTGTGCCTGCGAGTGCACACGCAAGAGAGAGGAGCGAAGAGCGGGGAGGGGGGCGGAGGCGTGCACATTTCTTGTTTTAATTTCTCAATTGGCCCCTTAACCAGGGGGTCAAAGGTTGGCTTAGCACAACAGCTCTGACAAGATAAGCACCTGTTTCTCTGCTGGCAGAGGCCAGAGTTATCCTATTACCCTCAATATGTAAACCTCTCAGAGGGACCTGTACACAGGCGCGCATAAATACGGACATAAATATAGGAAAACACACCGGGGCTGCTCTCAACACTGTCAACACCTTCCACCCCCGTAAGTTCAGACACATCCAGCCATCACCTGACTACAAACTCCCCGTCAAGAGCTTTGTTTGGAGCTCTGTTTGATGCTTTGTTTAATGCTTTGTTTACCTTGTCGCTGGAAAATCTGTAATTGAACGTTTCAAGACGCCCTTTACTCTTCGCGAGTCGAGAGAAGGTGCGTGACATGAAAGGTGCTGGCCCAGATGCCACCGTGGGCACGCAGTCCTGTTGGGTTGGCATGGCCTTATTTTTAGGCAGTAAACAGATGCGGGGGAACCACCTTCCTCTGCCGCGTTTTAGCACCCGTAATTTGGCAGACGTCTTGTTTATCCCGCCCGAGGCCCGTCCGATGTGTTTTTGTGCCGGTGAATGATGAAGGTGTCACCATAGCCGGACAAACACACACACAGAGGCTGGAGAACGGAGTTATCCACCTCCCATCTATTTCTCCATTCCCCCTATCCACCACAGTGAGTCAGGACTACCTTTACCAAGTTAACAATTCGAGCTAAAATAGCTGCTGCAAGTGGAAAAGTACGGCATCTGCTTGGCTCTGATAGAAAGGGCTTTGTGTTACGTTGTGAAATCTAATTTGTCTGAGGCTGGTTTGCGTGTTCAATTTTCACACTTGCGAGAGGAGCTCAGCCAAAACCTCAAAAAAGCCTCAAATTCCAGACGCAGAGCAATGTGCGGGTTGTTAAGGTGAAGCTTCTTTTTTTTTTTGTTTTCGTGCCGCAGTGAGGACATCTCTCACTTGTGTCGGAGCTTTCTTCGAACCTTTTTATTTCCTCGATTTTTCTCCTTCCCAAATCTGATCGCTCTTATTATGTCTCACGCTGTTAACATACTGTTTAAAAAAAAGACGCTTGAAGATTCATCAATCGTTAACTGTATCGTAAAAATGTTTCTTTATCATTTGGTCCTTGGACAGTTTATACATTTTTCATATGTGACCCGTCTGTATTTTCGTTTCTAATATCCCTTTCTCGAATGAGGTTGACTGAGCTGGTGAGCTGCAAGTTGCTTCGGAACCACAGTGGTCACTGTGCGCGGCACTCAGCCAAGGGGCAACTGTGTGTATTCGACAGGCCGCGCTGTTGATCTATGCATAAGTTCGAGGTCATACTGCTCAATAGTCTTTCTTTGTGCGAGCTTTGCGCCAACTGTTTTTGTCATTGTGTGTTTGCGTGCATGTACTGTACGTGTCTTGCCTCACCATTCGTTGTTTGATAGGCGTGGGTAAGAGGGTATCTTGCAAGCTGGCCTGATCAGACGCAGTGCGATGGATGTGAAACCGCACGGGGACCAGAGGAAGCCTTCTTGGTGGTTGGTGTGTGCCTGTGTGCGTCTATTGTCACTCCGAGCTTGTTGGGAATGCTCTCCGGATGCTGTGGCCCTCCGCTAATCCTGGGCTTTTCTACTGCCCAAATCAGCCTCCACAACGTTGATTTCTTGGCCCTCATGTGCGGAATCTGAGGCCTTGACACCCGATGCTGCCCTCTTCCCTGTCCACGAGCATCAAGGCGGCATAGTTTCCCACAGCTTGTGGTTTGAGATATGTGCAACTGCATGAGAAGGAAACCAAAAAGAGTTTATATGTGTATGGTTGAGAGGAGAGGAGAGAAGCTGGCTCAATGCATCTGTGTGTGAAAACCTAAAACTGGCAGACCTGATAAGAAGGGTCGGTCCAAATGAATGGGGGGGTCACCACTGTCGTTGTGTGGTAGGGATCCCGTCTCCGTAAGATAGGCACACAGGGGCCCGGGGGTCCCGCAGGTCACTGAATCACACAGACAGGGTGTGTAGCCGTATATTGTTCTGAGGCGAGCCTGGCGGTTTAAATGACGATGTGTCACGATGAAAACACTTTCTCACAATTGTCTGTAAGAATGTGTGTGCTCATGAATTTTACGCTCGTGTGTGCTGCAGTATTACAGGTCTGTCACAACACACAGCAACTGACAAAAGAAAAGTATATATAGATACACAAATATATATATTCTATGTTCTATTTAAGGAGGCACTGTACAAATCTATCAGATAATGTCATAAAGCATAACCAACGTATATTAAGGAACGATTTGCTTGCTCCTGTGTGGTGATTCATTCTAATTTGACAAACGGTTATTACATTCAAACATTTGAGCTTGGAATTATAGCATTATTTCCGATACCATCAAAAGTTGCCTTAGCTTTTTTTTCACCAAATATGTGAGCCCTGATGGTGTTGTAAAGTCCCCTGCTGAGATCCTTTTGGATCAGAAACTAAAAACACTGACGTGGAATCTGTTGGACTAGGTAACGATAGGTAAGTGTACCGTTAATGGTGGGGGGGGGGGTGTTTTCTTTTTTACACACAGGGCAAGACGGTCAGGGTGGTAGTGCTGCGAGACCAGCGCCGTGCTCTGCCACAGAGATGCTCTTTTTGGGACCCTCGTGCCAATTTCAGCTCCGAACCGTTTTGCCCCTCATACCCCTGTTCGTCTCGCACGGAGCCTCTGCTCGGGCGCTCTTGTTACTGGGGGGAATGTGTCCGTGTGACGCAGCACTGGTTTGTCTTGGCGGCTACTCTGGCGCCATGGAATACAGATGTTAACGGTCTGTATGTGTTTCCCAATTAAAGCATTAATCCAAATCAACCCACACGGTCGCACACGGCGTGAGGACGATCAGGGAGGCCCCTCTTGCTCTCTTTTTACTTCTCTTTCCTGCTCTCCCTCGCGTCCCTCCCTTCCTTTCTTCTTGAGTGTCCATCTTTTGGCACCCTGTGGCCTCCTTAATTGTCTCCGTCACCTCTTCAGTTCATCAACGTAATCCACCTCTCTCCTCTTCCCTCCCACCCTCCCTCCCTCCGTGATTACTCACCCTGCATTCCTTCAGCATGCATCAAAGCAGCCAACGCTAAATGTGGAAAAACTGAACGTCGAGAGACAATAGTGCAATGAGACTCCGCACCGTCGTCCATTTCCTTTCTCCCCTATTTTCTAAGACTTCAATGTGTTTATGTTCCTTTCTCCGCAGCAGCGAGGCCCTCCTGTATATTACACGACTATAGGAGGTGTATAATTTAGCGCAATGACAGATTTCGAGCTCCTCGTCGAGAGCCTTTAATTTAGAGGGATAATGCGACTTTTAAGGGCAATGCAAATGGTAATGTCCGGGTCCGAACAAATGCACACACCGACCGTCCTCCCACCCACACACTGATGCGCACTCTCACACATGCTGAGCTCCCAAACATCCTGCTGCAGCGAACACTAACTCATCATGTGTACAAACAAATGTCTTGAAGAGGCAGGGCTCACTTCTCAAAAATGACACCCACCTGCGCAGGTCAAACGGTTCACGAGTTTCGAGGCCTCACCGATAATGTTTGCACACCCAACACTTGCATGTCCCATCTCTTATTTCGCTCTCAACCAACATGCGCACTCCACACACCTACACACACACACACACACACACACACACACACACACACACACTCACACACATTGTAGGGCTTCTGCACCGGCACATGTAGCATATGCTAGACTCCCACTTCAGATATGTTTCTGAACGTATTCGCCGAGCCAAGCAGCCTTAACAATGGCCAGATATGGAGAAATTTGGAGTAAACAGTCAAAATATGGCTTCAGGCAGACAGGGGATGAGCTCCATCTGGGGAGGCTGATGCCAGATTACGCACGAGTGTGTGCAATGTCAGTGTGCGTGTGGCGTTTGTGTGCGTTCGATCGCACACTCGCGTCAAATAGCAGTTTTGGAAATGAAGATGTCAATGTCCCGGTGCATGTGTGCGCATTGCAGGGCGCCTGTGTGTGTGTTCCCCTGTTCTCCCAAACCAAACACAGTTAACAGTAGCCTGCTGTCATAACACCCTGCCATTCTACAATGGGGGCCGCTGTTCATTCTAAACAGGCAGAGGAGAGGAGAAGCAGAGAAATGCTGCAGTAGTAAGGGGAGGCTGAGGGCTCGGCAGCAGTGTGCTGAGGGACACGCAGTGAGAGAGGGAACGGGAAAGCTATAGAGATAAGGTAGGAGTGAGATACTAACAGTGTGTGAAAGCTGGCCTCAGGATTCTATTGTGAGCGGGAGGCAGGTTCCTGACCGGTGCCAACAGGAAGTTCAACATATGCATAGAGCCTGAGAAAATTGTCAGCACACCCGCAGAGGTCATAAAGCATCTGTGCGTGCATGGGGATAAACGGGCTGTGTGTACCTGTATGTGTGTTTGCTTGCAGTGGGAATCTGTTCATACGTCATTTGTATTTGAGAGGCTACTGTGGTATTTGGATTTTGATAGATCGAATGTATGAAATTATCAACAAATGTCCATATTGTGCTGAGAAAAAAATAAAATAAAAATCAGAGCAAGATATTTATAAATTCAATTTTGAATAGGCTTCATTTATTCTATTTTTACCGAAATAGTTTTTTTTTTATAATTACAATGTTATACATTTGCAAACTAAATAAATGCACTAAACACTGAAAAAATGTAATAATCCAAAACACTTTTTAACCCACATTTATCTTAGAGCATAACAACAAAGTAACTTCAAACTCATGGTTACGGATTGAAACCATTTCCAAAGAATTTAAAAATGTCGTTTGTGGGCAACTCACGAAAACACGCAGCCTAAACAATAAAAACAATGGAACACACACATGTCTTCCATTTAGGGGGTCCAGTGTAAAATGGTAATGTCATAATTAAATGTTTGATTTTTTTTCTTTAGAAAATATTCATGATAGAAAGCTTTGCCTGTGCCCTAATTCCGATATTGATTATTAAAACACATTGTTGCCAAATGACCATAATTCCCTGGAATACAGTCAAAATTATTTTCCTCTGATTAACACCTTTTTTCAAGAAATAAAATAATATTTTGCTATTCTATGTTTTCCAAATTTTGGGGGCCAGCCTTAAGCCTCTTAAATTTTCTTCATGGACTCATAGACTCATCTAAACCTTTTTGCCCATTATGTTCATCCAACTGTAATTGTAAAAGTGCAGATATAAACTCAAAAAAGGAATGTGCACCTCAGAAACTGTGTGAGGTGTTTCTTTATCTCCTTCGTCTCTCATCTTGTCTTACTCCATCGCTGTGGTCAGCTGAAATACAGGGCTGAGGGGGCCACCTAATAACAGGCTGCAGCATGGGCTCTACTTCAGACCATTTTGTGGACGGATACCTGATACCCAAACTCCTCCTGTCTTTGTCATCTAGGATGCATGGCCTTAATTAGCTGTAAATATAGGTGTTTTTTTTTCTCCTCCAAATTATGCACATGGCTCTCTCTCATTTAAATTGAGTTAGACATTAAAAACACATCGTCAGAGAGAAATAAATGCGAAAAACATCAACTCAAATGATTAGAGCGGGATATTGATCAAAGTGCAACCTGTTTAGTATAAGGAGGCATGAATCCCAGCAGATGTAATTTTTTATTTTTTTTTGTTTTTTCTCTGGTCAGGCTGAACTTGGCAGCGGTATTGGTGGACATTTTTCTCTGTCAGGCTGCAGGAGTCGGTACAGCAGAGCCAGCTGCCGAGGCTCACAGCCCGGCCTCTAATTAAAACAGTGGAAAATGAGATAACTCCATAGATCCATCATGGCCGCCGTTGGCTGTCAGAGCGCTCGGGGGCTGCCACCCACCGTATGTTTACACCAGGGCCACTCGGCCTCTCTGCTCTCAGGGTGTTTTTAGAGTCCCGGCCTGATTTCTCTAATGGGCCGAGAGGTTTTTTTAGCCTCCTTCCACCCTTGCTTCGCTTCAAACCTCTCTCTCCTCCCACCCCTTCTTCACTGTTCCTGATGGGACTGACCATTGGGGTGGCAGGGCGCCCCTTTCCCCCTCCCCCCAAATTTCCCACCCACCCTGCCTCGTTAGCCCTTCATTTATTAGGCCCTAATGGAAGCTGGGAGTGCTGTGATGTCATGTTTCGGTGCGTACAGAAAGGAAAGCCATCCTCAGTTGCTCTCTTCCCTCGTCCTTTAGCCGTGCCTCACATCTTTCCTTTGCACCCAACAGTTTTCCATTTCATCCCTGTCTGTTTACGCCATTGATTTTGCCCCCGGTTTTCTTTCCTGTTTGCCTTGATTGACTATTTTATTCTGCTTTGCTTAAATCAGGTGTTTCGGGGGGGAAAGAGCGGGGCCAGTCTGGGAGATCCTGCACAGGGTGTTCGAGGGAGCGCAAAGAGGTCTTTGACACGCCACGGTCAGCAAATCATTTGTGGGCACAGCCTTGGAACATGCCGGCGCTGCCCGACCGTTTCGTGTTAAAAGAGCTATTTTGACAGCTGCCATTTAAAAGCGAATAAAACTGCCGCTGTGATTAGAGTCAGGCAAACCTGTCTCCATTCTTGCTGAATAACGGCAGAGTGTTAGCAGATCTCCTTCAACCTCTCATGCCAGCCTCGCTAATGATCCTAAGGCCTCTTCCACAGCCTGTGCCAGCACACTGCGTAGGAATCCAGCTACCAGCTCGGTTTCCCTTACAGGCGGAGAACAGCAGCTTTTTGCGCTGGAAGGAATGTGGAGGTAGAGTTGAAGGACTCGTCACATCTGGAGACACGTTAGCACCCTGTTAGCCGCTATGAAATGTCAATTGTTGGAAGTGAATCCACAAATGAGTTTCTCGAATGCAGTCTTGACAGCAGAAACGTTGTCTCTGCTACGGAGATGTTAATGATTTAAGAGTTAGTTCTATACATTGCATTGTATCCAAAAAAAACGATGAATTTTTATCCATAGGTGGATTCTAGGTGATGCTTAAAAGTCAGCAACACTATACAGGCCGTTCTTTTGAGGCAGAGAAAACACACATGGATACAAGAAAGATGAGCATCATATATATATATATATATTTTGTTTTAGGTGTGTGGGTTTGAGTTTGTATGTGTGTGTGCAAATGCATGCGTTTGCGTGTGTGTGTGCATGTGCCTGGAATAGGCCACCCAGCTGCAAAGCTCATTACTTTCAGCGACGCATTACTCCGTGTTTCAGGCTAAATATCATTACATTGATCAAACGAGCGTGAATGCAGCGAGGCTGATGACAAAAGACCACAAATGTGATACTTTGTCCTGTAACTGGATCTGTGTTTTTGTTCTCATTTCAGAGGCGTGCACACCCCGCATGGTCAGTGGCATGTGCCTCATTTAGAAATCAAACAGGGGTTCATTACAACATCTCTCTCTCTCTCTCTCTCTCTCTCGCTCAGTAGTAGTGAATACGTTTGCAGACGTCAACAGATGTCAAATTACTCCACAATTAGCCCAATGGGCCTCCTCGCACGACTGCGTTGTGTGCTTTTTGCTACAAGAGAGCTTGGTGGACTGGGCTTTTGATTTTTATAAGATGACAAGTCATCCATCACGCTGGAGCGCGCTCTCTCCTTACTAGCTCGCTCACTCACTACATGTCTCTCGCTCTCCACCAAAGGCTTTCTCCTTGCTCCGTCTCTCTTCCCCCTGACCTCACTCTACACTCACTTGCTCTCTCTCTCTCTCTCTCTGTCTGCCCCCCTGACTCTTTGTCCCCTCCCTCCTGTCACTCTTAGTCAGCATGAAAAAAGGGTCTGTGTGAGGGTCGGCCGAGAGAATGAACAGGAGAGTAAACAGGGGAGAGAGATCAAGAGCGTTTTACACCCGGTATAAATATTTGCAGAAATGTGGCTGGAACACGTGGAACACACATGAAGAAAAAAAAAGAAAAAAGGAGCGGGTTGAACATTGTTGCAGTTGGATTCCTGCACACATGAACATGAGACCCACATCCAAGCATGCCCTTATACACAAATCTAAGTCCTTCTTAAAGCTTTCTCTACCGATGGCACTCAGGCTGGCAGAGTGGTGGAGGAGGGACCACCCTTCAACCAAACACCGTCCACGGTTCGAGCCCTCACGTCAACCTTCATCATCTGTCCGGCTGCCGTGTCCTTGAGCGCAGTTTTGAATACCTCCAGCTGCAGATGACCATGTGCTTCATATCAAAAAAAAAAACTTCCCACGCGCATATCCCTTCAGCGCCGCTGATTATTACTTTAAGAGTCTGAATATAATCTGAGCGCTCATTTGAAATTACGGCAGATAGTGTGACCTGCAGACACGTTGAAGAGCTTTCACTCGCTGGCTGTTGTCAGAGCCCTGCCAAAGCCCGGTCAGAGAGCTGTCAGCTGACTGACGGCCGGGTTCAAATTGCGCACAGCTGCCTTCAATCTCAACACCTCTGTTCTAATTGCTGATAAACGTGCAAACACCCCGTGAAGCCTGGGAGCATCTCGGCCGTGATGGATGGACAGGTGAGGAGACCCCCCCCCCCCCCCCCCCCCGAGGAGTCCCCCCCCCCTCCCCTCCCCCCGATACAGAGAGAGAGTGCGATAGCTTATATATGAAGCAGCCGGGTGCTGACAAGAGAGATAAGTCTGTATCTGGGGATGAGGCGATAACGTGACGGAGTGGGCAAAGTCGGTGCCGATCTCCCGGGTCAGAGGTCAGATGGGAGTGAGGTGGGGAGCACGTTGTGAAATTGGGACTCTAAAATACCCATCCAGTGTTTGTGACGACACGGAGAAAAAAGAAAAACCTGGCTACTAAAGCCTCTCTGCACTTGTTCTGTGCCGCTGCGCTGCTGAAAATCTCCGAGCATCACCGCTGCCTTAAAAGGAGGTCTAACATCCTGCGCACACGCAGACAGTCATGACGGGAGATGCTATCCTCCTCTCTCCATTCACCGCTGTCCCGCTCTGGCCGCTCTCATTTCTCGCCTTCCTCATTTTTCCATCTCCGACTCTCCGGCTCTGTTAAGGAGCCGCCTTGCATGTTGGTTGTCCCATCACGAAAGCACTCTTCTTTGTGAACTTTTTCAGAAAACATGCACCAAGTCCCACGACCTTCATGGACATTGTCCTGGAAGATGACACGTCCACACCTGC